>CAJQZJ010032702.1:81546-134538 GCA_907164525.1 Lophiomys imhausi | reverse complement strand
GTGTGTGTGTGTGTGTGTGTGTGTGTGTGTGTGTGTGTGTGTGTGTGCGTGTGCGTGTGCGTGTGTATGCTTATAGCATATGTATGGAGGACAGAGGACAATTCTCAGAAGTTGGTTCAGTTCTCTCCTTCTGCCATGTGTGTGCCAGGAACTGAATTGAGGTAATCATCTGTCTTAGCAGCAAGCACCTTTACCCACTGAGCCATGTTGCCAACCCTAAATGTGTATGTTTTACTTTTATTTTTAATTTTTACCATTCAAATACCTCAATCCTCTCAATCCCAGGGAAGGAGAGCCTAACCAACAGACTAATTGACAGCAGACTTAGCTCAGGACTGAAGATACCCTTCAAGCTGACACAGACTGCACACAGCAGCTAAGAGCACCAGACAGCACTGGGCATGGGATAATGGTTCCTGTGAGGAGGGAGCTCATGAAAAGAACCACACATTCACCTCATCATTTCTTCTTAGCAGATTGTCCAAAATGATACTGCTCAAAACCGCCTCATGCTGGTGTTCACAGCAATGAAGAAAACAGAGATCAGAGTGCAGGGGTGGTTTGAGAGGATGGGAACCTCCAGGGAGCCACAGTATCATGGGGTGGATAGTAAATGTCACCCGAAAGGCTCATATGCTAAAGTACGGTCACCTGTCTCTGGTGCTATTGGGAGGTGGGGCTTCATGGGATGAAGTCATGTCATTAGGGCCTGTTTTAGTTAGTGTTCCTATTGCTGTGAAGAGACACCATGAACACGGTAGATCTTATAAGGACATATCTCACTGGAGCTGGCTTAAACTTCAGAGGTTTAGTTCATTATTGCTATGGTAGGAAGCACCACAGCACACAGGCAGACATGGTGCTGGAGAGGGAGCTGAGCCTTCTACATCTGGATCAGCAGGCAGCAGGAAGAGAGAGTGGCACTGGGCCTGGGTTGAGCATTTGAAACCTCAAAGTCTACCCTCCAGTGACACACTTCCTCCAACAAGGCCACACCTCCAACATGCCTGGCATCTGACAATTGTAAAAACAAAACTCAACATTTTTCCCTTTTCCCTGAATTTTTGTTTATTTGAAACAAGATCTCATAGAGCTAGATTTGGCCTTGAACCAATAGTCTTCCTGCTTTCATCTCTCAAATGCTGGGATGGCAGGCATGTGCCAACACACCTGGTTTATGCAGTGGTTGCGACTGAATCCTGGGCTTTGTGCTTGCTATGCATACCCTTTACCAATTGAGTTATGTCCCCCAGCCCCAAATTCAATGTGTGTGGTTGTATGTAAATGCATGCATGCATGTGTGTGAGTATGTGTGAAGTGAATCTAAGAAAGCCCGATGTTGGATATCTTCATTTAATGTTCCCTACAGTGTTTTTCAAGACAGGGAATCTCCTAAACCTGGAGTTGACTATTTCAGCTAGCCTGTATGTTCAGCAAACCCCTGAGATCCACCTGTCTTCACAATGTTGGGGGTAATTGTCAGTTTTTAAGTAAATGCTGTGGATCCAAACTTATGCCCTCATGCTTTTACAGCTGTGGGGAGTTTCTACTGGTAAGGGTGAAGTCTGTCATTTCAGGAAAGCTTCTGAGCTTGGTGCCAAAATGATGGACTCCCTGTTCTCAGCTGGATCCCCCCTTCCATCTGATCTGGGGAAATCCCAGATCCTCTAAGTAAGGAGTATCACATAGCCCAACTCTCTCCTGATAAAAAACCCTCTCGGGCTGGAGAGGTGGCTCAGAGGTTAAGAGCACTGGTTGTTCTTCCCAAGGTCCTGAGTTCAATTCCCAGCAACCACATGGTGGCTCACAGCCATCTACATTGAGATCTGCCCGGGCATATATGTAGAGCAAATACTGTATACATAATAAAAAAAAATGTTTAAAAAAAAAAAAGAAACCCTCTCGATGAACCTAGAGCTCTTTACCCACCCCTGCTGCCCATGGGATAATTAGGTGCTACATTTCCTTTCTTCTAACAGGACCATATCCAAACAAATCAAACACATTCACCTCCAAAATCCCTCCCCACTGCCCAAAGGGTTATAATGCTTCTGATTCACAAAATAAACTTTTTCTCCATTCTTTTATTATGACCATCTGAGGCTTGACTGTTTATTTTGGGCTTGGGAAGGAAGTGCTCTTCCTTCCATGAAGAATTTTAAACCGCTGATGCCTGGGTGACCAGGCTTGCACAAGGCCCAGGTTCCTGCCTGGGTGACCAGTTAGTTCTCCTACTGCCAGCAGCCGGGGCTCGTCTCTGAGCACCCAGAGCACCAGCTCCCACCTCACTGCTGCCATGGCTGCTCAGCCAAGTGCCTGTTTCTCCTGGGTGCACACCGGTCTCCCTGCAGTGCTCAGCTGCCGTGACTGCCTGTTGTCTCCTGCCTCTCTGGACACCCTGAGGGTACTGATCACCCGATCTGTGTTTCACCCTTTTCTACCCAGAAACCTACTGAGCTCAGAACTTCTGTGTGGTAGAAGTTAGGCCTGTTTTTGTGAAATTAGGAGACAGTTTAGCTTAGCATCTGGTAGTTCATAGGGATTTTGGACTGGCAAGACTGGCGTCCATTGAGGTTATTGAGATGGAAACACGGACTGCCCTGTTGTAGGGGCAGGGCTAAGAAACCACAAAAGCCTCACCGACCACTTTAATTACCACAGCAACAGGACCACTGGGAAATCTTGAGAGACTTTGGACCCTCCACCGAGGATCTCAAGAAAAGACGATTTATAAGCCAGACACACCACATGGTTGCCCTCTTTTGCTCCTGCCCTCAGCGACTAAAAAACTCATGCTGGGGAAACACACAACAAGATATGCCATTAACTGGATTTACATGGAACCTGCTGAGAAAGAGTCTTTTAAAGCATCTGACTTGCCCTACCCCCACCCCAATGCTGAAAGGGCAAAGAGGTGAGTGAACTTCAGAAGTCTTGGGGCTGCAAAGTTTAAGAAGCCAGTCTCGGGGGCTGGAGAGATGGCTCAGCGGTTAAGAGCACTGACTGCTCTTCCAGAGGTCATGAGTTCAATTCCCAGCAACCACATGGTGGCTCACAACCATCCATAATGAAATCTGGTGCCCTCTTCTGGCCTGAAAGCATACCTGCAGACAGAACACTGTATACATAATAAATACATAAATAAACAAATAAACAAAGTTAAAATAGTGTTAGTTAAATGTTAAAGTGTTTTTAGATAGATATTGGGGTATTTTTAGATAGACTATAGATGATAGATTACACGGTTAAGGTTAGGATTTAGGTATTTTATAGGTGATTGATAAGTAATAATAAATATAAGTGTGATAAATAAAACTATTCTGTTACACTTCTGGCTGAGGAGTGTGCATTTCCTGCTGGATACCAGATAAGGCTGGGAATTCCCTGCTGGAAGCTGCAGAACGGTACACAGCAAGCACTTTACCCAGCAAACTATCTCCCCAGTATACCCCAAAACTAACCAATCTTTATAGGGGAATAATTAATACAAGGACTGTAAATCTCAATGTTCAGCATGTAATAGAAGATCTCTAGATGTGAGAACAAAAAAGTAGCTCCCCAGGAATGACCCAAATGTTGGAGCGAAGCAGAAAGGACTTCAAAATAGCAGATTAACATGTTTTTAGTCAAAGCAAATTGGAGCACTGAAGAACAAACTGGGGTCTGTCTCTGTCTCTGCTAAGTGTGAATGTCTCCTAAAGGCTGATGTGGTAGGTGAGAGCTTGCTCCCCAGATCATGGTGCTGTTAAGTGACTGAGGAGATGACTCAATGGTAGAGTACTGCCTGGCATGTGTGAGAGACCCTGGGTGTTCAATCCCTAGTACCTTCTAACATGTCACCCCCACAAGCACCAAGTTATCTTTGGGAGGTAGGGCCTAGTAGAAGGAAGTCAGGTCCTGGGGGATGATCATGTCCATATTTGGATTCTGACACACTCTTCCTTCTGCTCCTTGGCTCTCCTGAGGCCGTCTCTGGCCATGACATGTAGCACCACTACAAGTTCAAAATGACAGAGCCTAGTGACTATGGACTCAAATCTCCAGAACTATGAGTCAATCAATCTTTCCCCTCATTAACTCACCATAGTGTTTTGTTATAGTAATGGGAAGCTGACTAAAGTTTCTCACTATCTCTGAGCATATTGTTCAAGACCCTGAGATCAAAACTCTGAAAAGAACCTTGAAAACGCATGTGACCTGAAGCAGGAGATGACATCGTAGCTGGACACGTGTCAGGAAATAAGAGAGTAAAAAGAGTAAAAAGCACAAGACAAGGCAGTAAAAGAGGAAGAGAAGAGCGCAAAAGGCAAGAGACATTTCAGTTACAGTCCAGCCATCTGAGGGATTACACTAAGCGGACTAAAATGGATAGAAGAAAAGTAGAAATTAATAGAAGACAAAAATTTTAAAGCCTAACAAATGTATAGTTGGAGTCCCAGAAGAAAGGGACAAAAAAAAAAACCATAGAAAAACATGAAAAAATAATAACAGAATTTGAAGAAATTTCTAGAAGTGTTGAAAGATATCAAATAAATTCAATAAGCTGAACCAATCAAGAAAAAAGAAAAACCACAATTAGGCACAGCAAAATAAGAAGAAACAAGACCACAATAGACTAACATTTTTGAAACTGCTAAGGAAGGAAAAATAAATGGCCAACCTAGAGTGTCTTCCAAGACGAAGATGATGTCACAGTGGTGAATGCTTATAATCCTACCTCAGGAGAGGAAGACAGAAGATCGGGAGTTTAAGGTCAGCTTTGGCTATATCAGATTCTTTATCCATGAAGAAGAAGAGGAGGAGGAGGAGGAGGAACAGGAGGAGGAGGAGGAACAAGAGGAGGAGGAGGAACAGGAGGAGCAGGAGGAGGAGGAAAAACAGGAAGAGGAGGAGGAACAGGAGGAGCAGGAGGAGGAACAGGAAGAGGAGGAGGAGGAGGAACAGGAAGAACAGGAGGAGGAGGAGAAACAGGAGAAAGAGGAGGAACAGGAGGAGGAACAGGAGGAACAGGAGGAGGAAGAGGAACAGGAGGAGGAACAGGAGTAGGAGGAACAGGAAGAACAGGAGGAGGAGAAACATGAGAAAGAGGAGGAACAGGAGCAGGAGCAGGAGCAGGAGGAGGAGGAGGAAGAGGAGGAGGAATATTAGTCTTGTCCTTGCCCTGTATGTCCAAGGACTTCTTTCTTTCTTTCTTTCTTTCTTTCTTTCTTTCTTTCTTTCTTTCTTTCTTTCTTTCTTTCTTTCTTTCTTTCTTTCTTTCTTTCTTTCTCTCTCTCTCTCTCTCTCTCTCTCTCTCTCTCCCTCCCTCCCTCCCTCCCTCCCTCCCTCCCTCCCTCTCTCTCTCTCTCTCTCTCTCTTAGGAATGGGGTTGGTTTTTGTTGTTTTTTGTTTTTTGAGACAGGGTTTCTCTGTGTAGCCCTGGCTGTCCTGGTCTCACTTTGTACACCAGGCTGGCCTCTACCTCCCAAGTGCTGGGATTAAAGGCATGTGCCACCACCGCCCGGCGGGGTTGGTTTTTTTTTTTTTTTTTTTTTGGTTTTTCGAGACAGGGTTTCTCTGTGTAACAGCCCTGGCTGTCCTGGACTCGCTTTGTAGACCAGGCTGGCCTCGAACTCACAGAGATCCGCCTGCCTCTGCCTCCCAAGTGCTGGGACTAAAGGCGTGCGCCACCACCGCCCAGCCGGGGTTGGTTTTTTAAGATAGGATTTCTTTTTGTAGCCTTAACTGGCTTTAAAGGTGTGGGCCACCACTACCCAGCTTTGGTTTGTTTGTTTTTTGTTTCCCAAGATAGGGTCTCTCTGTGTAGCCCAGGCTGTCCTGGAACTCACTCTGTAAAACAAACTGGCCTTGAACTCAGAGATCCGCCTGCCTCTGCCTCCCAAGTACTGGGATTAAAGGCGTATGCACCTCACTGTCCTATTCAAGCATTTCTATTGCAGGGGTAGACAGGGCCAACAGTCCCCAGTCTCTGTGAAGCATCTGGAAGTCAGGTCTTCTTCCTTCAGCATTTCCTCAAGATTAGGAAGGAAGAAATCCTTAAATGGGGAATAAAATAGGAATAGGAACACTCACAGGAACAAGAGACATAGGCTCTTAGAGGCCTTAACTCCAGAGAAACTCTTGTCTTCCCTTGTCAACAATGTGCACACCTTGTCATATGGGAAAGACCCCCCAGGTAGCAAGATAATGTCTCATGTCTCTAGGGACAAGATAGCCATTGGTCTGTATATTAAGTCAGAAAACCTTCTTAATTCATGAGGAAGCTCTTTTCTAGAGCCGCCTTCATGATTAGAATTTTAGTATTTTTATTTTTCCTTGGGAAGTAAGAGATGAGTAGGTCTTAAGTGATTCTGGTTCCCATGCTTCTCATGGCCAAGAAAGACTTGGAAGGCCTGAGAGGACTGAATGGCTTGGCCGTATAGGCAAATCTCCAAACATCACTGTGGTTCCGGGCCATTACTACCAGTTTAAAGGAGAGACCTCTCGTTCTCCAGTGTCATGACACAGCCACGTGTCACCTGAGAAGATAATCTCAGATGGGGGATTTCCTTGATGGTGAATTGGTATAGGGGAACCCAGCCCTCTGTGGGTGGTGGCATTCCCTAGGCAGTATGAGAATGAGCTTGGGAGCTAAGCCACCTACCAGCATTTCTCCATGGTGTCTGCTTCAAACTCCTACCCTGACTTCCTTCAATGACAGACTGTTACCTGGAAGTGTAAGATGAAGTGAACCGTTTCCTCCAGAGTTGATCATAATGAGAGCGTTTTTATCACTGCAACATAAAGGAAAGGAGAACACCCGTGTCCTATTTGACAGTCCCTTGGGCAAGCAGGAGATGATTGATTTACATGTCTCCAGCCTCAGCAGGACATACCCAGCATCCATCTATCCCCATGAGAGCCTAGCATTGCAGAATAGGTGATAGGGAATGAAGCCAGCTTACCCTCCTGGTCCCTGTGATGGAGAACTCCCTGACTCTCTCACTTGAAGCATTTCTTATGTAGGGTAACTAAACAGCTCCAATATGACAGGGTCAGACCAGCTGTCACTCTTCTCACCAACTTCATTTCGAATCCAAGTTTGTACAATGCTCACCATGTTGTTCTGTGAACTTCTTTGGGTAAATTTTTGTTTCTTGGGTGAACTTGGCTTTCCCATCTCTCCACTGGTTAAAGGACCTGGTAATGATCGATCAATAGGGAATCAGAGCCAGAGTGACCTAGGCTAAGCTGCTTCTCTCCTTCAAAGTTGGGGAGGCACTCCTTAACCCTTTCCATAAGCATCCCTCCCTGTGTCAGAGCTCTGTGGAGTGACAGGTTCGTGCAACCCATGCAAGGTTATTTTAACCCCTCCACCCCTGTGAATCCAGTCCAGAGCCCTAAGCACAAAAGATGCCCAGGAAGCTTCACCTCTGGCTCAGTTAGCTTGTTGCCCTTGGCATCCATCCTAGACCCACATCGCCATCAATCCTCACAGTGATGCCATCGACACAAAGTGCTCTCAAGCCCCGGTCTTGTGCTGATCTGTGAAGATATCCAGGACATAAGCATTTCGTCGTTGGAACTGAAGCAGAGGGCCCAGGGGTGTCTTGGGGAATTTCCATCTGGGATGCTGGCTGCCTGCATCTCCACCCCCACGGTGTCCTCTGACAGCCTAGTACGATGTCCTGCATCAGCTGGGGGCAGCAAACAACTCAGAGATCAAAACCTCAGGCTCTCACACAGCGAGAAGATGTCAGAGAGCACCCTGGGGGTGAGCAAGCCTTAGGTATGGGCCTCATCGCTAGCCAGAAGTGAGCTGAGAAGCCTCAGACAGTGTCCTATCCTCTCCAAGCCCACGGCCATGTGGAAGTTACACATGGTGGCAGGGTGACAGCTCTTTTTTTTGATTGCCTACTGTTGATATGTCCCAGGTGTAGTCCTCAGAACTAACAAAGTATCAGACGCCAGCCATGGCCTTATTCACACCTGTTCTAGGACTTGCCCTAAAACTGTTTCCACAAGCATCAGGCTGGGGCCATCACACTTAGAGAGGTGCCTTGAAAATGCCCGTACTGCCTCTACCCCCACCCCTTCCTCAGAGGGCAGGTGAGCTGCCAGTGGGAGGTACAAGGCCCTCAGGGAAGTAGAGAGGAGACACATAGCGAAATCTAGAGGGAAGGTGGATTTAGATTCTTCTCTCGGTCTAGAAAGACGTAAGATTCCAGGATCTTACATCTGCACACATGTATTCCTTTAACAGATATTTGCTGGGCTTCTCCCCGGTGTCTACCAGGTACAACACTGAAGGTGGCAGAACCAGCCCTGGTCCAAGATAACTGATTCCACTCCAGAGGAGACTGACCATTAATCAGTCATAACTGGAAATGGTTTGGTTATGATAGAGAAGGCAGAAGAAGCTGCTGTCCCAAACTGGGGGCTAGGGGAGGTTTGTGGAGGGAGCTGGGAGGTTTCTGTGCTCAGGGTTGAGGGTCAGGGATGGCATAAGAAGGACCTCAGGTACATAGGACAAGGGACATAGTGGGAGCAGGGAAAGGCTAGGGACTGGAGGTCTCTAGTACTGTAGATCACAAAGGAAGAGGAGGAATAAAGCCAGGAATCTCATACAGAGGTCCAGATGACTGTATCCCCAGGGCACAGAGCAATCCTGTGGCCTAGGCATTTCTTTTTAATCATCACTTTAATGGCAGTGTGACCAGAGAGGTGGCATTTGCTGTGACTGCCACTTGACTTTCATAGGCCAGAGGGAACAAACGAGGTCCAACCTAGGCTATGAGGCCACAGAGCAGAATAACAGGGACAAGAAAGAACCTGAGTCTCTCCATTTCTTGAGCAAATATGTCCCACAACCTCACTCCACTCTGATTTGGACATTTAAGCAGTATCTACAGTCAGGTATGTGGGGTCATGCTTGTAATCCCAGCACCCACAAGGTAGATACAGGATGACTGTCCCAAGTTTGAGGCCATCCTGCACTAAAACATGAAACATTGTTCCGCCATGTGTGTTTTTAGGGGACATGCCACACGCCTCAGAGTGATCCAATGGGAACAACTAGGCTCTAGTGCCTGGAAGTCTTCAGTCATACCTTATGCCCCTGCAGGAGCTGGAGAAATTTCTGTCTGTGTGTGGCCTCATCTGTAAAATCCACCTTCTTTGAAAAGTAATTGAGGGGGCTGGAGAGATGGCTCAGAGGTTAAGAGCACTAACTACTCTTCCAAAGGTCCTGAGTTCAATTCCCAGCAACCACATGGTGGCTCACAACCATCTATAATGGGATCTGGTGCCTTCTTCTGGCCTGCAGGCATACCTTCAGACAGAACACTGTATACATAATAAGATAAAATAAATCTTAAAAAAAGAAAAGTAATTGAGAAAGACAACACTGACCTCCATATGCTCATGTGCACACATGTACCTGACCACCTGCATAGACATGTACACATGTAAACTAGTATATGTACATGTACACACACACACACACACACACACACACACACACACACACACAGTCCCTTTCTTACTAAATTTCTGGGACAATTAAATGAAACACATTCTTGGTTTTTTTTGAGTTCTCTCAGTTGTTTTCTTTTAGACAAAGATTGAAACTGCTTGGCTGTCATCTATGACTTTAGAATTCTATTTATTTAATCTTAAAGATTTGTTTATTTTTATTTTATGAGTGTTTGCTTGAAAGTATGCAAGTGTACTGCATGTGTGTTTGGTGTGAGAGTGGAAGTCAGAAAAGGGCACCAGATTCCCTGGAACTCAATGTACAGACAGTTGTGAGCTGCCATGTGGGTGCTGGGAACCAAACCCAGGTCTTCTGCAAGAGTAGCCAATGCTCTTAACCACTAAGCTAATTCTCTAGCCCTAGCCTTTGAATTCTTTTTTTTTTTTTTTTTTTTTTTTTGATTTTTCGAGACAGGGTTTCTCTGAATATCTCTAGCTGTCCTGGACTCGCTTTGTAGACCAGGCTGGCCTCGAACTCACAAAGATCCGCCTGCCTCTGCCTCCCAGCCTTTGAATTCTTTATGTGCATCTGTTGTTCTTGCTGTCTTGAGACAGGATTGTGCATGGTGTAGCACAGGGTGACTTTGAACCTGCTATGTAGTAGTTTGTGCTCACCCTGAACTGGTTGTTGATTTTTCTGTCTCAGCCTCCTGAGTGTTGGGATTACAGATGTGGGTTACCATATCTAGATCTTACATTATTTTTTCATGTTTTTGCCTTTATCTCTTAGTACAGAATTTGATAGAATTTCCAGACTGTTGTAGTCAAGTCCATTAATTTACTTTGCATGGTGATCACTCTGCAACTCAGCTAATTTATGAAATTTTCTATATTTCAACAACTAGATTGTCACTTCCTATATTGCAGGGGTTTTTTTGTTATGTGTATAATGTGCTTCTAGGTCTCTAAGGACATTCATTTTTATTTTACTCTATATTCTTTGTATTTATTCTCCGTTCTTTTGTCTCAGTGACTGCCTCTGTGTGTACCATGTCTTTATTTGGATATGCTTAAGTTGTATTGCTTTTGTTTTTAGACAGGGTCTCCAGCCCAGACTTACTTGACACCCACTATGTAGCGAGGCTAGCTTTGAATTCATGACAATCATCCTGCCTTAGCCTCCCAAATGCTGGGATTACAGGTGTGGCTTTAAAGACCTTTGGCATGATTTTCCTTAGGTGGCATGGTTTTCCTTAGGTGTTGTAGCTCCTGGATGCATGTCTGAGTTCAGGTATAAAAATGCCCTGTGGTTCTAACCTGGCAGAGGGTGTGGGGGCAGGGGGAATGGGGCCAGGGGGGATGGGTGGTGAGTGCCTCATGCTTGTGGTTTACTTTCTGGGACCTACAAAGAAAGAGGTAGGAGGCCTTCCACTCACCTTCTGACCTTCTGAATCTGTGTCCCTTCTGCTGTCTGTTGTCACCTGCCCATGTTTGAAGGCTGCAGCTTTCTCTGAGTGCTCTCTGGCTGGGTTTCCTGGTCACCATTCAGTGAGACGCCATTATTGGTTCACTATGTGGATCTTCTTCCCCATTCTGGCCACAGGGTGGGGGTGGACCACCACTTCCTCACCCTATCTAGTTGTTTGGTCAATCTTTCCTGGGAGCTAGGAGGTACTCCTGCCATTTCCTCCACTCATCTGTAAATCCTTTACCTAGTTCATGTCAAGGACCTGGAGCTCAGTCCCTGTCACACCCCTTCTCTGGGTGGGTGTGCAATATATACTCACCAAGCTGACTCACTGAGCTGTGTGAGAGAGTGTGTGTGTCTGTGTATGTGTGTGTGTGAATGTGTATGTGAGTTGTGTGTCTGTGTCTATGAGTGTATGTGTGTATATGAGTGTGAGAGTGTGTGAGTGTATGTGACTGTGTGTGAGAGTTGTGTGTCTGTGTATGTGTTTGTGAGTGTGTGTATGTGAGTGTGTGTGTGTCTCAAGCAGAGCAGATGCGGCACCACAGGGCCCTGTTGTTCAGTTTGTGCCTTTGTGGAGCTGTTATACCAAATGAGGGTCCTCACAGAAGTTTGAACTCAGAGTTCAATGGGAAGAGACAGATCCTGAACCATGAATCCCAAACTCACACCCATTGGCTGAGGAGGGGCCTGCTCCATAGTCATTGTTTTCCTGAGCCAAAGAAAAAAACCTGGAATTCTTAGTGGGACTATCAACTAAAACAGAAAGAAACAAGAAAACGCCATGGAGAACCTGAAGGAATATATAAATTTTTTTTTTGATTAGACTAGAATCTGATTGCTGCTGTGGACCACATCCATCCTGACCTTAAAGGCATCATTTGCCAGGCCTAGGCTGGCTCATGCAACCTGGTATTGACTTTAGGAAATCCCAACCGTCCCTTGGACTCCTGGCTTCCTGAGTTCTGTGAATATGTCTTCTTCCCACCAGAGCAGCTGTGTCAGGAGTCAATAATTGAGCTTGCTCAGTCAAGGGGGCTTACTAGACAGGAAATCAAGCCACAGAGGGAAGGCCATCAAAGAGTGAGCCTAACCTAACCGTTACCTATCTCACACTGAATTCTTGCATATCAGCTTCCCCCTTCCTCAGCGGACTCTTCTACCTGTCTGGAAATTTTGCTCCCAGACATGACCAGGCCTGCATGCCACAGTTTCTTTTCCCAGATCAGGGCTTGCAGTTGTCAGAAAGTCTAGGATGGAGGGCCTGGGAGAAATGACTCAGTGGTTAAGAGTGCTTGTGGAGCTCATGGGGGACCTGAGTTCAGTTCCCAGCACATACGTGGTGGCTCACAACTATCTGTAACTCCAGTTCTGGGAGACCCAACGCCCTCTTCTGGCCTTTGCAAGCACTGCACACACATGGTACAGACATGCATGCAGACAAAGCACCCACAAACTTAGAATAAAAATAAACCTAAAAAAGAAAGTCTAGGAAGGGATCTCATGGTCCCAGCATAGCCCAGGTATCTACCCTGAGTAGTGGGAATTTGTGCTGTGATGGACAGCTCTGCAGCTTCACAGGGACGGGGGTGAGGGGGGCAGGCATCGCAGCATGTGGTTTCAGTGTTGGCCTCAGCTGGCCTGACCCCTTGGCTATGAAGATTTCATACCTCTGGGGTGTTCTGCAGGAGGCACAGGGAGTCTTCTTTATTCTGCATTACCCCATGGGCTTATCTTGACAGGGAAGCAGAGCTCAGAATGGAGCTGTAGGTAACCCCTGGTTATCCTGCTACAAGGGCAGGGTTAGAACACCGTGGTATTCCCTGAACCTTACCCTACATGGCAATGGGGACAACCCTTGGAAGGCACTGGACGGCACTGCCCACCAGGAGAGCGGCAACACGGACAGCCATAATGTCAACAATGGTCTCTCTATCTCACACCCCAGTTGTGGCAAGTATGGTTATTGGCTGGAGTCATGTCTCAGTGCCTGTTCAGCACTGGCTTTCCTTGTAACCTTAAGGTACCCCATATCTTCTTGCTACCCACAGCTATTCAAAGTGCCCCAGGGAGCAGTGGCTAGAACTTCTTCCTGTTGCTGGCTCCTCTGGCTTTGGCCCCAGAGCTCAGTTACACTCAGCTGTCCTCCGGGCTTGAGCACAGTGCAAGACACCAGAACCCACCAGGTCCCGGGCCCTTCCCCATCATGGCTACAGTCAGGGCCAGGTCTGCAGCGGCAAAGAGGTGAGCGCCCTGCAGGGAAGATGGGAGAGGACCAGGGTGGGGACAAAGGCCCTGAGTTGGCATTTTCGAGTTTGCGCCTGGAGACAATTAGGAGCTGAATTATTAAAGCTGCTCAGGGGAAGAGGCTGTTTTTAAGAAAGCATGAGTAAGCAGGGCTATCTCACAGCTGTGCACAGGATCGAAGGCGATCAATTGCCATAATGGCTGTAAATATTTACTGGGTAAAATGTGTGAGCCACCCACACACTCTATACAGAGGTCTGTATCCAACCTCCCCCTCAATCAAGCTTACTGAAGATGCACAGTTCCAGTCCCTCCCCTCCCCCACCTCCTTGGCAGCTACACCAATGCTGCCTGAGAACTGTGGTGAGGGGCCCTTATGATGCAAGCTCCCTATGGACTCCCTACACTCAACTGTAGGGTCAGACACAGCTTATCTAGAGGGGCCTGATTGCAGCTGGACAGATGGATTGGTGGACAGATGGATGGATGGATAGGTGGGGGAGTGGTAAGGGTGAAGTGGGTAAGGGGAGTGGACAGATGGATGAATGGATGGATAAATGGAAGGGTGGATGGATGGATGGATGGGTATTGTTAATCTTCCTAGGCCACAGTCCTCACCTATAAAATGAGCTGGTGATGCTCACCACAGTGCTTATTTGTCAGCCCTGACATGTAGCAATGTAAGCCAAGCTGGCCTGTGGGCTGCCAGGGCCACAGGTAGAGACAGATACCCAGCACTCTGGTCTTATGCCAAGGTTTGGGCTTAACTAAAACATAATCTATTCTGGGGCATAGTGGTGCATGCCTTTAATCCCAGCACTCGGGAGTGTTCTCTGTGTGTTCAAGGCTAGTCTAGTCTACAGAGTGAGTCCAGGATAGCCAGGGATACACAGAGAAACCCTGTCTTGAAAAACTTAAAAACAACAACAACAACAAAAAACCCAAAACCCATAATCGACTTAATCCCCATAGAGGGACTCTCTCACCAGGAGTTCCCTAAGGCTCAGCCTTGACCCAGAAGCCATGGTGATTACTAGATGCTTATTGTGAAGGGTCCTGGTTAATTTTCATTCTAATCAACAGAACACAGTCACTGAGAAGAGAGAACCTCAACTGAAGAATTTTTTCACTCAGAGTGGCCTGTAGCCATGTCTGAGAGACTACCTTGACAGATGATTGATGTGGGAGGGTCCAGCCCATGGTGGATAACATCGTCCCTTAGCAGGTGGGTCTGAGCTGTATAGGAAAGCTAGCTATCCAGTGATCTAGCCAGTAAGCAGTGTTCCTCCAAAGCTCCTGTCCTGACTTCCCTGGGGAACAGACTGTGACCTGGAAATGTAAGCTGAATAAGCCCTGTCCTTGGGGGAAGGTCAGTTAAAATGTTTTATCACCGCAGCAGAAAAGCAGCCCAGGACATTTGCCAAGTACCCTGGCTGACTGCTATGTCTTACTTAATCCTCACAGCAGCCAGGGATTTTGATCTACCACCTCTCTCCATCCTAAAGATGAGGAAACAGAGGCTGAGAGACAAAACAATTTGCACAAGGTCACCTGGGTACAGTTTAGGGCCTCTCCAACCTTTTCGAGGAATCCTTAGTCTAATCCCAGGACCATTCATTCCCTTTTCCCCCATCTTCTTCTATGCTCCCCTTTTTCTTCCTCTCAGAGGTAACCCTTCTCTAATCCACATGCCTAAGGGGACATCTAAAGTGGGCAGAAAGGAAGCCTCACCTCCATTTATGCCTGCCAGGTTCTGCCCTGCAGCAACCCCTGACTCCTGGTACTAAGGCTCCCCATACAGGCCAGGCTTTGTCACTATGTTAAACAGCAGATCTCCAAAGATCCTTCCATTACAGGCTGACAATGCTTCCACAACAGCACCTGGTCTCTAACACACAGGCCACATGTGTACTTATCACTGAGCCTGTGAAAATTGTGTGTGTGTGTGTGTGTGTGTGTGTGTGTGTTCTTGCTCATGTCACTGCATGTGTTGCAATCTATTCTAGACACACATACACACACACACACACACATAGTGCTAAGTCTGCACACAGGACCTTCCCACAGATTCACCTCAACCGGTGAGATCAGTGTTTAGAAATAGCTCAGCCACCCACGTGCACCCACCTCCCCTACCAAGTGCTAAGACGGAGCCCCTAGCTCTTTATCTGAATCAGTTGGATTTCACAAGCTGAGATACTGAGGCTGTGAGAATTGTATGAAGTAGAAGAAAGTTCCTGTTGTCCCCAGATATACACACAATCTCAGACATCCTCTGTTGGTGCAGCAGGTCTGAGGAGTGGGAGGAGTGGAGGGAATCTGCTATGTCTGGGCATGTCCCCAGTACCAATGAAGCTTTGCAGAAGGGAATATGTAGGGACTTGAGAACCTCACAAAAGGCCAAGGGATAAACTGTACCTAAGTCCTTGCCTCTGCCTTCCTCTTCTAAGGGGGTGCACAGGATGGGGAGAAGCCTCTGTCCAGTACAGCTGGCAACAAATTCCCCAACAACAGTCAATTCACAAACATGTTTGGGGTGAGAAAGTAGCCTGTCTGGTGAAGACTAGCAAAGGAAAGGCTTTTCTGGCTCCTCTATCCTCCTCAGCCAGACTCAAGGTCTTCTCTGTGCCAGGCTTTTGTGTAGATGCCATGCAAGTATGTAATGGATGGGTGGCTGGGTTGAAGGATGGGCAAATGTGTGGATAGACTGTGTGTGGACACATGGCAGGAAAGAGAGATGGATGGGTGTGTGGATAGAAGGATGGACAGATGGATGAGTGAGTGGATGGGCCAACCATTTTCTCCCTAAGCCTTAAGTTCTCCCCATGGAAGGTAGTAGTAGTGCTGGCTGAAGGCATGGGTGTGGGCATCCATCCTTGCCTGACTCAGAGCAACACTCAGCTCACTCCCCTTCCTCTCCCTTCTCACCTTGGTCATCCCTTCTCTCAATCCACAGGAGGTGTTTAGAATCCACACATCTCCCTTTGCTGTAAGTCAACCCTTACAGGGTTGCGCTGAGGGCAGGAGACAATGGTTTCTTGGATACCCTGGCCTGAGATCCTCCCCTGCTCTCAGAGAGACCCCAGGCTGCAAATTCATCCTGTCACTGGGCCCTTCTTGAAAGTTAGAAACTGTGTGGCATGTTCATGGGCTTTTTGTCCCTGTTCAACTAACCAGTGCATCTTCTGCAGCTGGCATCTTCCATCCATCCTGGCTGAATTCCTGCTGATCTCTGCTCCAGTCCCAGGGTTCTGGTCATTGATTAGGCCTCAGTCCTAATTAATTCTTTCTTTCTTTCTTTCTTTCTTTCTTTCTTTCTTTCTTTCTTTCCTTCCTTCCTTCCTTCCTTCCTTCCTTCCTTCCTTCCTTCCTTCCTTCCTTCCTTTCTTTATAGACCATTTGCTAACCATGGGAGTGAGGGGCTGTGACTGTCACTAGCCTAATATTGTCTTGTCATCTGCAGCACCTGGCCAGGAAGCCTCCCTCGATCTTGCCCCAGCTGCTGTCTGTCACTAAGCCAGTTCCTAGAAATCTCTTCAACCTCCTGGAGCAGCCTTGGCCAGGCAAGAATTTTGAGTTGTAGTCTCTGGGCTTTGAGAAACTCCTCATCATTTCCCTCCATGTTGGAAAAGTCCATAAAAGTGACTCCTCTGTATGCAATGTGAAGTCATCAAAACTAGTTTTTTTGAGCCTGGTGTGGTGGTGCACTCCTTTAATCCCAGCACCTAAGAGGCAGAGGCAAGTGAATCTTTGTGAGCTGAAGGGTAGCCTGGCTTACACAGTGAGTAGAGTGTCTCAAACAACCAAAAAACAAACAAAACAACAACATCAAAACTAAAACAAAAGCAACACCCCAACTACTGTTTTCCACATTCTTTCCAAAGAGAGCAAGAGCCAAGCCTTTGGAAGGGAATGCATGTAGGATAATCACTGCTCCTCTCTTCTCTCATTTCACCTCAGAGACCTGGACTAGCCATGCTCTGGGGGTCCAGGGAAGTATTTGTACATGTAGATTTTCCTGTGCCCTCGCCCCGACCCTTTCAGCTCCTTTCCTCTTTGTCACCTGAGCCTCCCCACTTACTCACTCACACTGGAACTGGGAGTACTCCGAACGGAGGCTTTTGAAGGCAACATCCTCGGACCCATCCACTCCCTTGAAGCCGCTGGAGTGTCACAGGATAAGGCCACGGCCATTCCTAGGAACGCAGAGTCCTAATACCAGAGCAGAGATTTCATGGGCAACTAGGGGTGGGTGGGCGGCCAACTGGAAGAGGCGTTTGGTCTGTTCTTGGTTTTGCTCAGGCAGGGGAGCCAGGATGCATCCTGAGAGAGAGAGTTAGCAGCCCAAAATGCCAGATTTTGTGCCTTTAAGCCTCAAAGGTGTGAAGTGGATGTGTGTGTCAGAAATTATGTATACAGTGTTCTGTCTGCAGGTATATCTGCAGGCCAGAAGAGGGCACCAGATTTCATTATGGATGGTTGTGAGCCACCATGTGGTTGCTGGGAATTGAACTCATGACCTCTGGAAGAGCAGCCAGTGCTCTTAACCGCTGAGCCATCCCTCTACCCCCATGTGTGTGTCAGAAATTAACAACCTATGTAAGACCTGTCCTAAAAAGGATAAAACTGCCTCAGCTTCTGCTGCCCCCTGGTGGGAAGATAGAGAAATGCCTATTAAGTGATCTTTGGCAGCATTTGGGCTGGAGGGAGGCTAGGGTTGGGATGGTCCAGGATGGGAGGGAGGGATGGACAAGGAGGTTGGAAGGGCTTTGGGGCACTTTCCTGAGAGGTGTCCAGGCCTACTGGATCCAGGTTTCTGCTGTCGATGAGCATCTGCCTAGGAACAGTAAGCGCAACCACCTCCTCTGGCACAATGGTTCTGCCTTTCCCCAGAACAGACCCAAACACGTTCTTTTCCATTCGGGAACATTTGAAAGTTGTTTCTGCCTTTCTTTCCTATTACCTCAAAGCCTAACCATCTTGGAGGCAGAGACTTAGGCCACTCAAAACTGTACAGAGGAAGGTTTCTGGGCCTGGGAAGGTGGCGGTGATGCTGAGGCCCAACACACCTTTGTAGAGAATCGCAGCCTGCCCCATCAGCTAGTGCTCCAGTACATCCTTCCCACACTCCTCCCCATTTACCTGGACATATAAGGAAGGAGGCAGAATGGACAGCGGTTGGAGCAGGAAGGGGCCTGGAGGACAACAGTCCAATCAGCCTGGAAAACCCACCATCTGAAGAAAGATGACGGTACTGCTTGTGGTGGGCCCCACCTCCCTAGAAATGAACCCAGGGAAGGTTTGGCAGGTGCACAGAGCAATGATGGAGCATAAGACCTTCCAGAACTCAGCAGCAGCAAGAAACCGAGAGGTGAGAGGTGAACAAGCAGTTTTCCCTGTGGGGACCTGGAAGCCACAACACACAGCCTCCTTCCCCACCCCCCACCCCCCACCCCAGGCCTTGTGTCTGGGCAAGTGGAATGGGGAGAAATCACAGCTGGTTGACTTTGAAAGCTCATCCTCTCTATGCTCCATCACAGACAGGGAAACTGACTTGATTGACACACAGAAAGAAAGAAACCTCAGCTCGGGGCCAAAGTCAGGTCCCGTGATTGCTTTCCCAGCCATTGCTGTGGTCCTTTATGAATGCTGGTGGGATCCCAAAGAACATGGTGCTGTGTCCATGTGATGAATGGGTAAACTGAGGGACTTCCCCAATGTCCAGCATCAGTACAGAGCACATCCCATCAATCGAAGACCCCGCTCAACAAGGTAAAGGCAGAAAGCCATTCATGGGGTGGCTCCTTTCACACGCACCCGACACAACCATCTCAGCGACCTCATTCTTATGTCCATTCCATCTTACAGGTGAAGACACTGATGTGGTGAGAGGCTGGCGCTTGTCATGGTAGATGGCCCTCTGTTTACAAACCATGGAAATGAAGGCTGAAGTTGATCTGGGAGGGCAGCATCCAGCCTGCCCTCAGAATCACCTGACTTGCCAGGGGAATCTGAGTGACATATGACTGGCAGCCAGATACACTTGTCTAATATGTTTCCTCTTTTCTCTGGCAGAGAAGACGCCCTTGTGGATGGCCCATACTGCCCCTGGTCTTCTGTTTCCCATAAGAACTTGCATATAATGAAGCCATTCTTGCTTGTGCCTTGTTTGCTCCAAGCTCTCCTGCCTCCCTGAGTTTCCACCTGATTGGAACCAGCTCTGTCATTCTGTTGGCATCCTTATTTAGGAGTTCAGTGGAACCTGGGTATATGCTTGCATCCATTTGTAAGAGAATGTTTTTAGTACATCAGAACAATACTTGGATAATTCAAACTGGGTAGGCTCTGTGACAGGGCTAGGGAAGGTGTCCGCTGCTTTAGCTGATGGCCCTCCCTGGCCTCTTTCCTGTGCCCACCTTGTCTTGAGGAGCTCTGGGACGAGGGGCCTTGCACAGGGCTCATCTCTCACTCCCTGGGCTCCTTGTGTCTTACCCTTTTGGAACTTGGACTTCCCCTGGGAACATCGGCAGAAATTCAAAGGACAAACAAGAGGTGACTCTGTAGGTCACGCTAAGGGACTGGGGGTGGGGGGCAGCCTTGCTCTGCGACCTCCTCGAAGTGTAGAAGAGTATCTTGGGATAGGCTAGGCTGTTTTCTTCCCACTAAAGCTCTTCATCAACCTGAGTGGAATTTTGGGATGTGAGACCAGGGTGAGGGTCTGACCTACTCCTGGAATGGGGCCAATGCAGTGGCTGTGGCTCCGCTGGATGCTTGCGCCCTCCTCCCCTTGCCTGGTCTGAGCTAGGGAACAGCCCTGGTATAACCACTCTGGCAGGAATGAGGGTATTCTAAAGACAGACACTTGTCCCTCTCTCTTTGGCTGTTAGACTGTTGACACAATGGCTGCCAAGGAATTGGAATTTCCCCAAGAGTCTTGTGCTAGGAGAAGGAACAGGCTGAATGCTGGTGCCAGCTGGAGGAGCTTGTCTCCCCAGAAGAGATCGCACACAGTCCTGACAATCTGTTAGACCACCTTGCAGGTGAGACTGGACAGGTAAACGATGGGCCAGACCACATCTTGACCAGGACTGCTTACTTATGAATACTTCTTGTCCTTAGTTTAATATAAGACTCATATCAAAACCCTGAAGATGGCCTTGAGGGCACTGAACTTCTATTTGTGCCTCTTCTTGATGTGGCCACAATGAATTAATCTCCTTTTTAAATTTTACTATCATTTGTCTCTTTAACTGGCATATTGAGGATAGGTGGATGTGCCTAGGTATCTGTCGGGACCTCAGGATCTGATGCTCATAACTCCGGCGACATTACTGGCTGAACCTTCTAATCAGGTATAAGTCATTGTACTCTCACTAAGAAAGAAGGGAATGACAGACAGACAGACTTCTAGGGGTGGGAACAAGAAAGCACCCAGGAGCCTTCTAGTGTATTATACAGGGGAAATGTACAAAACCACAGCTTCCAGGCCATACAGTAGCTTGTCTCTTGGTAAGGAAGCTGATCACCTCTAACCCCATGAAGCAGGCATTATGAATATATATATACACATATATGTGTATATATGTATATATTCAGAATGAATATATATGAAACACACACACACACCATTTGACGGATAAGGAGGGAGCAAGAGCAATGAGGTCCTGAAGCAGGGTCATGGCCAGTGGTTTGGTGACCTCTGTTCCATCCTGATCCTGGCTCCCTGGAGTCTTTCCTGGGACTAGTCTAGTCTTGCCACCTTCAATTCTACCATCCCTTCAAAAGACCTTCTGGATAGAAAAAGGTACCAAGTGACATGAGACATCAAAAGACTCCTTTTTTTCTGAAAAAACAAACAAAAAAACAAAAACAAAAACAAAAACTTAAAAGGCTTGGTACCCCTGGGCTCCTAGGTCCCCATCACACTGACTACACTGCCCAGACTCTGGCCTCCCCCCTGCCCTGGACACCTTGGTGGCAGCAGACTCCTGCCTTTTCCTTTTCTCGACACTCTGGTGTTTTAAGCCATTATTATCTCATAGATTTGGAAATGGGCAAATCTATTGCAATTTCACGCTTTTCTTCTTATAAGTGCTCTTTGTGGGCTGGCAGGGTGTCTCCACGGGTAAAGGCACTTGTCACATGAGTCTGGCTTCCCCAGCTCTATCCCTGCGTACCACCCCTGTGAAGTGGGAAGGAGAAGCTGACTCCTCTGACCGCCATGCACAACCCGCGAACTTGCGTGTGCACGCAACCGTAGCAAGAGACTGCTATTTGTTAACCTGACAGCTCGTAGATGTGCCTAGCTCTCACATGGATACCTCAGACTGGGCAGGAGAGAAGACAGGCAACAGGCTCCACCCCAAAGAGTGAGGCTGACTGCTCCAGCCTGGCTTGTCACTGCTAGCGCGTCACCCCTCTGGGTCGTTGACAACTCCCTGAAGCAGAAGGCAGCTTTGTGTGTCACAGGCCTGTGAGAGCTCATCTTTGTTTTAATTATAAGTCTCTGGGGAGTCATGTGACTACTTTAGCCTTGGTTCTTTCCCTCCAAAAGCAGGATAGGACAAAAGAGCCAGGGGGGTCCTGAGTTTCAAGGTCTGAAGCTCTCAGCACCCCAGTTCTCAGATCCCCATCTGCAGGATTCCTTCCCCTTCTGGGTAGGAAGTGCTCACTGCCAGCCAGCAGGCCCTGACAAGCCTGAATGAGAGGCAGAGGAAGCAGTAAAGAAGGGGCCTACTGTGCAACCTCCCCCACCCCCAGGCCGGATCTAGGACAGGCAGGACAGGCCAGATCCCTTGCCTCCTGTCAAGCCTTCCAGATGAATAGGCTTCTGAAGAATTGAAGAAGGCTGTCATTGATAGATATCTTCTATGCACAGACTCAGTACACACTAGCTCCCTTCTTTCCTCTCTCCTCTGCATGACATGATAGGCCCATATTGTCTCTGATGGAAGAGGAGTCCTCAGGGAGGAACAGAGGGAGCTGGGGAGCAGGAAGGGTAGGGGAACCTACTTGTGCAAGGCAGGGAGGGCTCTCTAGAGCAGTTAGACAGGCTGGGGTCTATATCTACCATGAAGATAAGGATTGTCCCTGGCCACCCAATCTCTCTCCAGGCTTATGAGTCTGGAGCCTTGGCTTGACCTTCTGAGGAGCCGGGGTCCCGATGGGGATGTGCAAAGCTCAGAGAATGATCCTGCTCCCAAGGCCTTAGCCCCTTTATCTCTGCCCCCCTCCCAGAGGAGGGCTGCAGTCCCCAGCCCCAAATGGCATCTTCTGGCACCTGGTATCCCTGTCCCAGCATGGCAGCCCTCACCTCGAGCCAGGTTCCCGGAGATGAAGCGGAAGAAGAAGCTGATGAGGTCACCCAGGTGCTTCTTACAGCCATGCTGACACTCCTGTAGTCTCGGGTAGCAGGCCTCACCACACCTGGACATGGCGCTGGCCAGGTCCTGCTTCTCTGCCTGTCTTTCCCAGCCCTAGACTCAGCACCCTTCTTTTGGGAGGACGTGCCCTCCCTACACCCACTTCTAGCTTGTCTCTCTTTCAATGTCTCCCTTGGTCTTAGACTATCTCTTGGGGTCTCTTTTGCTATCTCCTGCTCCTGGGAAAGTGACAAAGACTGACAGCCTCTCAGCCCGGGATCCGCTATGTCTCCCTGAGCCTGTGCGGTGCCTGCATTTACCTCCTCAACCTCCAGGACCCAGGAGCTCACTATTCCCCAAATGAGTGTCAGCAGCTGAAAACAGCCTGGGTGGGGGTGGGCACTGCTCCGGCACCTTGGGAGGAGGTGGCACCCAGTGTGACTTGCAGCTCAGGGTGTGAACGTCACAGGCTCGGGGCCATTCTTTAGACTGTTCCCACCCTGCCCCAGTCTTTGGCCTCCTCTTGACTCCTGGCTTCTACTTATCTCCCAGGACCCCATTCTACCTGAGTGTCTGAGAAGAAGCAAATGGAGAAGGTGATCTTTCTCATGAGGACAGGGGACAACCAAAAAACCCAGCTGGAGCAGGAACTGCTGACTCCCTGTTCCCTTTACTGCGTAGCTAGTAAACGCCAGACAGCTTGCTGAGGTCCTCTGGCTACCAAGAAGGCATTCAGTTTTCTCTCAGCTTTTACTTATACACATCAGGATCTGTCAGAGTGAGAACTATGCCCAATAAGAAACTGCTACTCTAGGGCTGGGGATATAGCAGTCAGTGGAACTTGCCTGGCACGCATGAAGCCCTTGGTTCAGTCCCCAGCAAAAGGACATTAAAGCTGACACCTTTCCCATTACTCAGGCATTGGAGACAAGAGGATCTGAAGGTCAAGGTCATCCCTGGCACTGCAAGTTTGAGGCCAACCCGCAATATACAAAACCCTAACTCAAAGCAAAACAGAAGAACAACAGTTGCCTTCCTTCCAAGTTCCTTGCAGTCAGTGTAGCTAAGTTCTGGCCAAGGAAATGTAAACAGTCTTCTAGAACCTGCTGCTTGTGTTGCTTCACTGACCCAATCGGCAACACTTTCTCATCCATGTGTCTTTCCTTCCTTTTGCCTGGAATGATGTCAGGATGGCTAGAGCTGTAGTGACCACCCTTCAGCTAAGAAGGGAAAGGGCCAAAGAACTGAACTTGCAAATTTTTGATTGTCACTTCCTAACTCAAACGGAGCCACCGTTGCTCAGGGCTTCTGTTGCATACAAATGCAGGCCAGTCAAATTGCCTCTTCTAAAACAGCAGCTGAACTGTTGTGTGTTGCACACTCTACCAGGCGAAGAGAGTGCAGTATTTGATGACACTTGTGTGCCCTGCCATGCAGGCTGCTCCGAGCTATTTACTGAGCACACACAAAGGCTGTGCAGCAGACCTTCCAGGCAGCTCTACTGACCCAGCATATTCAGCAACTGTAGAAAATATGTCTAAGGCAAGTTGTGACACCCTTGGGGTCCATGCAGGTCCCAACAAGGGAACTTCATGCACTCAAGTTTCTAGAAAAACATGTTTCTTTGGTAGTATTCTCTTTTCCTTTGCATACAGCTAGTTGCTGGCTACTGGGCTGTCATGGAAATGGATTGAAGACTGCAGGTGCGGTAGCAGTGAGCCCTGAGCCACCCCCTCACCCCCCAGGAACTGGGTACCTACCTCTGGCCCCAGGTCTAGGGGATTGTGTGTGCCTCTCTTTATCACCAGGTGTGCTGTTGGGCCAGGGGATGATGCTGGGGGCGGGGAGGCCAGGGAGCCGGCCTGCAGTACAGCCCTGTTGTTTGTTCTCCCTCACTAATTCTCGAAGGAGTCTCTTAGACTGTTAAGGAGGGAAATCATATGTTATTGACAGGCAGAGTGGCAGGAAAGGTGCCACCAATCAGCGAAGCCCCTCAAGGCATGGACAGTGGAAAGAGACATCTTCCTCATCCTCATGGAGAGGAGAATGTTGTATACAGCTGCTTCCCATGCTGTAATAAAGGAGAGGTGGCCTGAGGGAGGTTTCTCATTGATCATGGCCTGTGGTTTACCGTGGGGTTGGGTGTCAGGGAGTTGGAAAGGGGACATGGTCGAGGAAGAACCCATCTGGGGAATGAATCCTTTTTAAATGCCTTTGAGAGGGTTGCAGGGCTGGGCAGGTGCCTGACAGCCTAGGAGCCCAGGTGGCCTCTCCTCCTAGCCATGGCAGTACCTGCCCATAAGCAAAGTACCCTTTATCCCATTTGACTTAATATTACTCAGCATTCAAGGGAGGAGCCTCCCTTTCTTGGAGGCCTAGGCGGCAGCTGTTGTCATGTGCCCAGTAAGCCAGCAGGTGGAAGCCAAGCTCAGCTGCATCCTTCGATTGCAGACAAGGGAGGGGGGTACCTTAATCCTCACTGGGATTGACCAGCCCCTGGTTCAGACCCTCCTACACACCATACATGAAGGTCACATACATCACTGTCATTGAGCAAGGGGCTTATTTCATGTCCTGCTGTTTTTCCCTTTTCCCCATTTCTGGCACAGCTGGAACAGTAGAGATGCCTACTAAAGACAGGGAAAGGTTGGAAGCAGCTGCAGGATTCAGGCATAACCATACAGAGGACACAGTACTAAACATGGTCTACTTCTGTCCAGAAGGTGGCCCAGGAACTAGGAGAATCCAGAAGGTGTGTCCTCCAATCACTCCACCCACTAAGTGCTTTCCCTGTCTCCAATGCTTTGGGTTCCAGGTGAGAGAATTTAGAGTCCAGAGGAAGAAGCCCCAAGGGGAGACATCTCAGAGACTGAGATGGTCACCTGGCCCCTTTGGGTTGCTCTTAGCAGTTAGAGAGTAACTGATAAGGGTCAGGTAGGTGGTACTTGTCTTGTGGGCAGCAAGGAGGACAGTGTCTCAGCTCAGTGGCTTCTCTGGCAATCCCAGTGACACTCATCAGTGGGAATCACAGTCACTCCCTGAGCAGGGCCACAGACCTCTAGGGAGCAGAGGATTAGTTTGCTCTACTGAAGACTATGGAACTCTGGAGTGGATTAAAGATGGCTGCTCCATGATGCAGCTCGAGGCACAGGGAGTCCATCTGTCCTTTCTTGAATCTGAACCGATCCTGTGACTTGAATGGCTAATGAGCCCGTGGGAGGGGTGGACGTGCATCCTTGGTTCCGTGAATGACTGTGTTGTGTGACAGAGAAGCAAGAGCTGCCCAGCATGAGAAGCATTTCCTGCTGTGGCTGCTGGGATGTAGGCTTTATCACATGCTACTTCCCTGCTTGTCCAGAATTTCTGTGACCTTCCCCAGACCCAGAGTCTCTGCTTTCTGCTTAATTCAGGCAGCCAAGACCCCAGGCCATTTATGGGAGGATTTTATCCTAACTTAGATAACTGAAGAAACCCAAATCTCACAGACCTCCTGGGGAGGCAGACTTGAGAAGCAGGTCTGTTCAGTTGGTGGCATCAGGCACAGTGGAAACCACGCCTCAGAAGGCATTGTGCCAGGAAGGGCCACCCACAGAGCAGGCCAGAGTCACAGCTCTGGCACACTAAGAAGATGTCCCTAGGGTCCTGGACTGAGAATGGGTGCTTCTGGGTGAAGTCAAGCTGTCTACCCCGCCCACTCTCTGGGCCCACGCATCCTAGAGACCACGGCTTCTGGCCCCATCCTAATTCCCAGGGCACCGCCACTTTGACAGGTTCCTGAGTCTTGCGCATTCTGTGTTTAGGTCCTAACTCACTCAAGTCTTGGGGATGCTCTACTGGGCCTTGACCTCTACCCTCAGCAATCCCAGATACCTGTTTTTCTGATCCTACTGCTGAATGGAAAAACCCCAACAAGGGCAGTGTCTGGGCTGCTGGCCTGCCACAGGCACCCAGTGCTCAGGATACCGTGGCAGGCCTCACTGGACATGTGATGGAGATACCCTGAATGGTGTTTATTGTTCTGTGCACCCAGAACCTGAGCAGCCAACTCATCGACTCCAGCGTGGCATTCTACATGCACACAAAATCTCCAGTGTGTCCACCCCAGTGGAGTCCTCCTTAAGGGACACAGATGGATGTGTTTGAACTGAGTAGCTGAGGTTCAGGAGCTTGCCCAAGGGAGTCAGGACATACTCAGGATCTCCACTCCTCAGTCTGTGGGGTCTGTGCCTGAAAGCTGAAGGAAGGTGCACCAGTCAGGGTGCTTCTGGGCCCCAATCCGTACAGAACCTGGCAAGCCCTTTAATCTCTTTTAGTACCTGTGGACTCTTAAGCAAAATGAAGCAAGGGGGAGGGCGTGGGCTACAACTCCTTGCTTCACACAGCTTAACATGGCTTGTTTCCCATCAGGCACATCTCCTCTCAGGGCCTGGCAACTTCTGATAAACATGTCCATCCATGCAAACACAGGCTGAGCTGGACTGGTCCTTACCCTCTACTGCGCACCTCTGAAGGGTGTGACTGAGAAAAGGCCCTGTCCTCTAAGAAGCCACCCTGAATGGGGTGGGGACCTTGGTGTGGCTGTTCCTATCCTGTGATGACTGTGAACACACCCTGCTTGCTCTCTGACTCTCCACCCAATGCACCATGGCATTACCATCACAGGTGTGTGGCCCCATCTAGAGCCACTACTGCCCAGTATGTAGGTCTGCAGGTCAGAGTGGGCATCCATGTGGGAAAACAGAGGGCTTCAGCAAGCCCTGATTCTAGCTGTCACTAGGGATGGCAGATGTCAGGGGAGGGACTCTTGAGTTTGAAGGGGACAGAAGGCTGAGCCATCTAGGATGAAGTTGAGGAGTCCCTTGGACACACTCAGAGGCCACACCAGAGTACCACAGCTCCTTGTGGCTCTTGGCACCCACTCTAGTAGACAATGTGAAACATTTTCATGCCACTGCAAATCACATAACACTGTGAGGGTAGGTTCAACGGGCTCTGCCACTTCCAAGACCATGAAACAGTTGGGGGCTCAGGGAGGCCGCCCACATGTGCTAGTGCTTCTGTGGGAAGGTTTGGGGACAAATGTCAGCTTAGAATGGGAGCAACACAGGAGGGTCATGGCAGATGGGGTCAGGATGCTGTGGCCTTGTCCTCTCATACCCATGGCCATGCATGCATAGGCCACTGTGCCTGCTGTCTTGGCTCTGCTATGAGAACCATCCAACCCAGGAGACTAGGAACACTGACTGTGCCCACTGTTTGACAAAGAGACTGAGGCTCCCTAGAGATCACATAGAAAGAGAGTGTGTTGTCTAAGAAAATGCACAAAGCAGTCCCCAGGCCAAACATGTACCTTGTCCCAGGGACAGATTCTCATACATGGCTCTGTGTCATCAAAAATATATGTGATGTGGGGAGAGACCTTGCAACTGATCCTGGCATGTTGGCATGGGGCTACACTTCCACATGCATGGTGCATGTACATGTTTGTGTATGCACATGCATATGTGCAAAGGCATGAGTGTGTATGTGTGAGAGACTACGGGGGCTCTGTGAGGCGGTCTCTGCATTTTCTGTACTAACATTCCTGGTAAATACCCCAAATATCCGAGAATAAGCACAGTACAGTTATTGCTGCTAACCCCATCCCCATGCCATGAACACCCCAGAATGCCAGCCTCAGTCTCTAGGTACGGGGGCAAGAACCAGGAGGGACTAGATTAGGGTATCTTCAGCTCTGTCCTGTGAGTGGGTTCACAGCCCTTTTCTATAGAGAACTTAGAAAACATCAGATGTTCAGAGGGCTCCCCAGGTGAAGTGCTGCATGAGGTAGAGCCTGGCTTCTCAGCCTCCAGCCTGCCTCTAGCTCCCAGCCGCTCTCTGAAAGACCTGCATATGATCCAGGTCCTCTGTCCCCATGTGCTGCAGTCCAGCACTACAGCTCAGGTCTCTGGTGGGACAGGGCACCTGTGAGAAGAGGGTGTGCGTGAATGGAGACACGGTTCCCAACACAGGTGGAGGTAGTATGGCTCAAGGTGGCCTCTGTGGCCTCAGGAAGGGACAGAGCTCAGATGCCTCAGAAAACCAGAGCTCTAGGCCCTCTCTCTCTGGACCCCAATCACACTTGTCCTACCTGAGCCTTGTGGGGCAGCACTGGACAGGATCCACTTGATTAAGCAGCAACGCATCAGGGCCTGGCGGGTCAACCTTGGCCTCTGCCATTTGATGTCTTCCTTTTTGCTCAGTGGTATACGCCCAGGGTCTCCCAGGAGGCTGCCGTCTGATGCCTTCATTGACTCCTGCAGAGGGAATTGGGGTGGCGTGGGGGTCCTGAGCACAGGCTCAGAGGAGAGCCCTCCGGAAGGTACTGTAGGTCACTCTGATATCCTGGGTGAAGTCAGTCCTTACCCTATCAGGAGCTTTCTCTGCAAGCTACAGCAGTATTGGTTGGAGGACCCCCACCTCCTCGTCCCAACACACATGCAGAGCCCTACTGTGCCACCATCCCTCATGACTTCTTTCTATTCTGCACTCAGACTCTGGCTTAGGATGGGGCCCCTGGAAGAAGGTTCCAGAAAAGTGAGGCCAGAAGTGAGCCCAGACTTATTCATGTCAAGGTCACCCCTTCACAAGCCAGGCTGACAGAGATGAATAGTTCCTTAGAGAACTGAAGGAAGCCTAGAGAAGGGAGAGGATTCACACAGGGACACAGTGAGGTAGATGTACTTCCTTTCTCCCATTAAGAGCCTTGCTTGCCTTGAGTTTTCCACTGGAGGCCAGCTGAGAGTAGATGATAATCCATGTGACCCACCTGAGCAGAACACCCACCAAACTCAATGACCTAAAGAAGGATGCCTGTGGCCATCTGGCCAGTCAATTAGGGGGCCCCGGGGGGGTGTTGAGAGACAGTGGGACCTAAATTTGAGTAGGTATGAATCAGGAAAGGTCAGCCTGGAGCCACCGTGGAGGAGTCAGAGCAGAGAGATTTGTTTGCCTATGGCTTCAGTCCTGGCTGTCAAACTGTCTGCCATTAACAGTCCCTAGTAGTGGCAGGGGAACTCCCAGCTGGGCAGGCTGCAGTCAGCCATGACAGCCCCTCTGGGCATGTGATTTGTTTTGTCTGTGTCCTGTCTCCCACTAGTCCCACAATGGGACAGGTATGGTCTTGGGTCACAGTTGTCACCCCATCATACTCTCAGCAATGCCCCTACATTCCTCCCCCCTCTCCAAGGCTCACTTGGCAGTGAGGAGCATTGGTATGGAAGGAAAGGGGTGCCAGGGATGTGGAAGGCGGCATCTCGCTACACATATTGTGGACACATACTTGCATACTCAAACACGCACATATGTAGTCATGCATGCATACACAGACCCACACCACATGCCCACACACACCCTGCCCTGGCTGGGTCAGAGGCACCTTCTACATTACTAAACATCTCATTCAGGAGAGAAATGACCTCGATGGTTAAAATCTGTATGTTGGTCATGGAGTGGGGAGCAGGGTGGGTCAGGGAGCTGGTGCTTCATTATCTCATTGCTGAAGACTCTGGATATGAGGAGGGGAGGAGACGCTGAGATGGACCTCAGAACCTCAATGTGGCTAGCATGGGCACTCCGTTAGAATCTCCCCCAACCCACCCCTCCCCCACCTACAGTGCTGGCATCAGTGGATTGTGTCTCAAATCCTAGGCAGGTGGGGTGGACCCTGTGATTCCCCAGGGCAGGCTGAGACCCCTAGTGCATGTTGGTCTGAACTTCAAGTTGTCATAGCATTGAGGGTGGGTCACACCACCTTTTTATGGGCAAGGAAACTATGCCCCTGGGGAGTTTGGGGACGTTCCACACTGTCACTCCAAAATTTGGATAATTTTGACCACAGGCTTCCAAAGTGGTTGCTCATGGGACCAGGTCCCTGGAGAGATTTCAGAAGACTATATCTACAGTCTCCAAAAGTAACTGTTTATGAATGTTCCAGGCTAAGGGGTCCTAGTGCCATTTTTCTCCCTGGTTGAGAGTCAAGGTGATATCTAGACCCCTGGACGGGCTTCCTGTACCTGGCTGAGTGGCTAGAATTCTCAATTTAAGTCCCTCAAGGCAAGGGCTGTGAGAGTTTCCCTTCCTGAGGTAGCAGAGATCTCTGATGGGCAGAGGGGAAGGAGCCTGTCCATATTCCCACAGAGGAGTAAAGCCTGTAGCCTAGGCCCATGACATTGTGAGGGAGGCAGGAGTCGGGAGGGGTGAGCACAGGTCATCCTCATGAATATTTGACACTTGTCTGTCTGGGAGAGGGTCTGATTGAGCTGCCAAGGAATGTTAAATAGCTCTTTTGACACCCTGGTCTTTGCCTCCCAAGCTCAAAGGCTTTGAGGGGAGGGAGGTGACCCCACTGCCCCCTCATTCTTATGGGCTTCTGTGAGGGAGGTGACAGAATGAGGGCTGCTGGGTCAGGAAGGACAGTAGAACAGAAATCAAACATCTGTTTGCCCCTGCTTGGAGTCCTGGATGGCTTCCTGTCACTTTGTAAGTCAAACCATGTCACACTCCTGTCCCCAGCTCACTGTGCTCCTCATAGGCTCTCTCCACAGCACTGCTTGGGTATTGGGTATGCGCTGATCACTGAACTGGACACTTGTCCCCTGGATGCTCAAGGCCACACTCAGGTGGCAGACCCCTGGGGCATTGTTCTAATTAGGTCATTCCCATATGCCTCCATCTTAGCCTATGTTGTTGCACCTCCTGGTAGCACGGAACATAGCTTATTTTTTCTGCTCCAGAATGTCAGCTCTGAGATTACTGGTGTGTGTACCTATGTGTAGAAAAAAATAGCTAATTAAACTATTTACCCAGTATTTATATTATCTTCAATTGATTTGGCAGTGTTAATCCTTAACCCGCCATTATAAATGAATACGCACAGACACTGGGTGGATCTTATCAAGCCTAGGCCTGGGTTGTGCAATCCTAGCCCATCTAAGCTAGCTCATAACTCTATTACCCAAATATGACCCCATATATACATACATCCCTTTGGACCATTATTTTCCTCGCTAAGCCGATGTTCCAGGCCATGTGGAAGGATCTTCTTTAATCTACCCCATGGCTTGTCCTCCTTGTCTGCTCCTGGCTTTTTCTCCAGTCTTCTTGTTCCCAAGATTCTCTCTATCAAAGAGCCCGCGAACCTTAGTCCCGCCTATCTGTCTTTGCCCAATCTCCAGGCCTCAGCATTTATTTAACCAATCAGAGTCAATTAAGCAACAGACAGCAAACAGGACCAATTAACATTTAGAATGCTTAACACCACCCCATCACCTCTGTAAACTGTTCTTTCTGTCATAAAACCTGGCACCTAGGAGCCTTTCATTTCCCAAACTCTGCAGTAAAAGGACAATTCATCCAGAAGAAAGATGGACATGTCACCAAAGGGAACAGAGATGGCACATAAGCACCTGGGGAAATGCCATCTTCTGCCACCAGGGAAATGGCCATTGAAAACCACCATGAGAGCCAGCAAGATGGTTCAGTGGATAAAGTGCCTACAAGCCTAATGACCTGAGTTTGATTTCTAGAACCCACACAAAGGTGAGTTCTACAAAGGTGGAGAAAATGGACTCCACAAAGTTCTCTGTGTCTACTTACAAACACACACACACACACACACACACACACACACACACACACACACCACACATGTGGGCATGCACACACACTACATTTTTAAAGAAAAGCACCATGAAAAACACTTTATGCCTGAAATAAAAAATAAAACAAATGCAGTGCAGATGGGGGCCCTGGACCATTTTTACTGGGAACAAGAGTGCTTTAGCCACTTTGGAGAACAGCGTGGCAGGTCTTTAGCAAACAGAACACATAGCTAACACACATCTGGGCAATTTTGCTAATAGGTGTTTGTCCCCAGGTGGTTGAAAATTTATGTTCAAGCAAAAACTTGTAACTGAGTATTCATGGTGGCTTTATTTGTAAGAGCCCCAAACTGGAAACAGCCAGATGTCCCTAAGTGGAGGAACGATGAAACCAAGGGTGGTACAGTTGTCCCAGAAATTCTCAACCCTGAGAAGAGAGGACCTGGACACTCATCACAACTTAAAGACTCAGGATTGAGCTGAATGAAAAGGCCCAAAAGGTCACATGCCATGTGAGTCTATTTACATAGCATTTCAAAATGACAGCATGTTAGCAACAGAGAGCAGATTAAAAGGCCAAGAGTTGGGTGGGGGAGAGCAGAGAGAAAGGTGTGGTTATAAAAGGGCCACCGAAGGACTTTTTGGGGACAGAGTTGTTGTGTACCTTGATGCTAGTAGTGATGGGCACACGAACTTCAGGTGGCGCTGTTCTAACAGCCACACACATACACACAGGCCAAGTGGGGCAACTGGAGTGATTTTGGTGGCTGCATCAGTCTTCATATCATGGGTGTGATATTGTATGGTTGGGTTTTGTTTTTATTTTTGTTTTTTCCAGAGCTGAGGACCGAACCCAGGGCCTTGCGCTTGCTAGGCAAGCACTCTACCACTGAGCTAAATCCCCAGCCCCGGGTTTTGCTTTTAAACAGGGTCTCACTACTTAGATCTGGCTAGCCTGAAATTCACAGAGATCCACCTGCCTCTGCCTCCTGAGCGCCGGGATTAAAGCCTGCGCAGCACACCCAGCTTCTACCACTGTTTTTGCTTTTTTACTTTTTTTTTTTAAATATTTTTGAATCAGGGTCTCATATACCTCAGGCTGGCATCAAATTCATGGTTTCTAAGAAAGCCCTTGAACTCCTGATCCTCCTGCTCCTGCCTCCCAGGTACTGACATTGTTGGTACATGCCACCACTGTGACAGTGTAAGTTGTCCCTAGGAAAACTGGGCAAAGTGCACATGGGGTCTATGTTCTTTCCTACCATACTGAGCTCAGTAAAAGTTCCTTCGGGGCTATGAGATGTCTCAGTGGGTGGAAGTACTTGCGGTCAGTCTTGGGGACTTGAGTTCAATCCCCAGGACCCCCATGGTAGAAGAAATGAATTCCGTGAATTGTCCTCTGACCTTCGTACCTGTGGATGTGGGATGGAGCAGAGCGGCTGATGTAGATGCTTAGAATGATGTTCTGAGGTGTGGGCAGGTGTCAGGGTCAGAAACCTGTCCCCATGGAGACAGAGGGAGCAGCATGGCCTTCCTGCCTCCATCTACCCTGATGGTGGTCCATTTTGGCATGACATGGTTGTCCCAAGAGTTTTCACCACATCAGCCCCTTGACCCCAGCATCCTACTGCATGGTTCCTCAACCCACTCATGTTCCCTGAAACCCATGATTCCCATGACACAGTAGCCAGGCACATTGCTCATGACCTGCAGGGAATATCTTCTCCTTTGAGGGTCTGTCTGGCAAGAGGATGGAGTCAGACTACTGGGGTATCCAAAAGGTGAGACTCTTGGTAGCTAGTATAGTCCCTGGCCCCAGAGGACCCCAAATATCAGCCCAGGAGAAGATTAATTAAGGCATTCAGTGGGCATATGCTAGCAGAATAGGGTGGGCTACATAGCTGAAGGCTGCAGAGAGTTCTCATGAGTTTCCATTAAAATATCCAGCAGTTCTCCAAATGAGCATGCAAAATGCATGGATAACGCATGCATGCATGCACAAGCAAACACTACAAAAGAAAGCACACTCCCTCATGGATGGAAACAACAGTGAGGAGTTTCCTAAAAGCAACTAGGACATTGGATGCTGGTGCAGAGAGCACACCTTGCTTTGGGCAGGTAGGGGGATCCGGAACATGCTGGTGTTATTTCAGGCAGCTGAGTGCAGACTGAAGAGGCCCGTGGCCAGCCAGGTAGAGACTTGAAAGCTGGGGCCTCATGTCTTTACTGGGAAATCCTGGACTGAGTGCTTGACTATCCTAAACCTCAGTTTCTTCATCTGCAGGTAGGTTTCATGGTGTGCCCTCACAGAGTTACGGGAAGTACAGGTGCAGTAATGCAATACAACATGACAATCATTGCTGGTCTTTCTGGCCCTGAGTTAGGGGTCTTGCTGCTTGTGCAAGGCAGCAAGAGCAATCCACAAACCCCAAACTTAGGAACATTGTGTCAGGAGATCTAAATAGCCATGCCCACCTGGACAGGAGGGGTCTGCTGCCTGGGGACCACATCACCTGCCTGCTTATGTTTATTAGAAACAAAAACAAACAAAAGCAAACCAACAACAAAATAAACAGAACTCAAAATACCTCTACTCTGTAGAATTAGAAGTGAAGCTAAGGGTTAGAGTACTTATCCTACCAGATAGAAAATTCTGGGTCTTTCTGGGGAGGGGTGCTCCAGGCTTTCAACCCCTTTCTTTCCATGAAGACTGTCCTGTGGCCAGGCTTTGAGACAGATGTACGGTTAACCTGCACCCCCCCCCTTTATAGGGACTGCCTAGATGCATGCTGGCTCACCCAGCACCCACTAGCTGTTTGCTCTATTTCCATCGAACGGGACAGATGGCAGAAAGCAGTGGTGGGTGTTGTGTCGTGCAGGCCCCCAGGGACTGTGAAGCTTTGAGAGCCTGAGTTCTCCACCCACCCCTGGGCACAGACAGATGTGAGCCAGGTAGTTCATTCTGGCAGGGGAAGCTGAGACAGTCACGTGTTCCTGTAGGTGGGAGCAGGTACATGCACACACGTGTGTATGCACACATCCCTGGGCCTTGCACTCAGGGTGCTCGCCAGCAGAGGACAGAGCTGGACCATCCTGGTCTCGTGTCTGGCACCTGCCAACTTGCCAGCACAGGAACTCTCCTGCCCTTGACAGTAAGGACAGCCCCATTAACTCAGGGGTTGGCTTAAGCTGCTCATTGGTAACCCTCTCTGTCAGGATGCCTTCTTAGGTTCTAGTCAGCAATCAGATATGTAAGGTCCAGCCTAAATGTTTTGGTAAAGGATTTTACCCTTACAGGAGGTTTGGTGATATGAGACCTTGGCACAGAGGAGCTAAGTAACTTGTCTGTGGCCACACAGCTGATATATGAAGAAGCTAGAGCTTAGCCCAGAGTCCTCTGAGGCAGAGCCAGGCCTCACAGACAACAAGGGCAGCCCTGAGCTCTTGACACACCACTTCCTCTGTGGCCAGGGGTCTCTAGTACTAAAAAGTGAGGCTAGGTGCTGATGAGCTAGTGGGCTTTTCTACAAGGTATTGGGGAGAACTGCAATGTGGTATGTCCAGCTGTCCACTGGACAGCACTGGGGGGCCAAGCCCATCTGAGGCTTAGGCAGAGGCTATGAACATATCCCAGTCCCCAGTGGGAAGTTGGAGGCCCAGAGAAGGACAAGATCGCCTCAGATGCATAGGGACAGAGTCCTAGCTAGAAGTGAGTTTCCTGGGACCACTGTCCTGAGTGTCTATCCAAAAAGAGGTTTTCACCACAAGGCCAGGTGAGGGCATGCCACCCAGAGAAAAGGCTTTCTCCTCTTTGCCCCAGATGTCACCCACAGACTGGAGGCAGGGGAAGGCAGGGAGATGATGCCCTCAGCCCAGCAACTCTGCTCTGCCCCACTGAGTGTCAGCAGAACACAAGCCTGACTGGATGGCATCGGGACAGAGTGCTGAGATAGACCAGAGTGGGAGAGCTGAGGGACAGGCCCCTCTTGGCTGTCTTTCTGCCTGATAACTCCCCTTGCTCCAACTCTGGCACTGTCACATGGCTGCTCTGTGGTGTTCTAGGACGTGGGCTGATCACAGCTGACAGACGCACCTGTTCAAGGGGGGGCATCAGTTAGCTGGGTCTGGGAGCTGGGGAGTGGGGAGCCCTGTGAGTCAGCTACACTTCCTGCCCGGTCAAGGCAGATGCTGTCTCTCTCTTCCTTCTCTGCCTTGAAAGCCCTCACAGAGGCCATGTCAGGGAGCCTGCAACTTCTCCTGAGAATCCCAGTGAGGACCAGGAGGCTGAGGGAGCAGAGGGTGCCCCGAAAGCTAGCCTGAGTTACTCAAACAGCTCTCCACTTTTAGGGAAGATGGGGATAAGGAAAGGGGACCAGGATGAGTTGAGCTCACTTGGTATAATGCTTGTTTGGTGTGTATGAAGCCCTGGGCTTGAGCCCCACCATGAGCTGGGTATGGTGGCGTACACCTGTAATCCCACAGTTCGGGAAGTGGAGGCAGAGGGTCAGAAGTTCAAGGTCATCTTCTGGAATATAGTAAAGCCTGCTTGGGATGTAAGAAACAAAATGAAAAGAAAAGAAGGGAGGAGAGAGGGAACCTTAGGTTCTTTCCTTTACACATCCGGATCCACAGCCCAGAAGGGGGAAGTAGGGGCTAACGCAGGCAGTGGTCATGACTGGGCCAGAGTTCCACTTGTGTCACTAAGTAGCAGGTTAAGAAGGCACAGACAGTTCAAAAATTCTAGAGACAAACATCCTGGGCTGCTGGTTAAAGGCAAGCCCCTCTACCGTGGTGTCTGCTTCTGCCACTCCTGCTTAGGGCCTGAGCTGTGGAAGACCAGACAGAACTCAGATCTAGTTCCAACACTGCCTGCAGTCTTGGACCCACCTCTGCTACTCACCTGTAGAATAAAAACACCACCAAGACCTACTTGGTGGGCTGCATGAGGACTGTGGCTTAGAGGGAAGAGGCCACTTCATTCCCTATTCTGTCTGGGTTCTCAATTACTGCCTTTGCAAACAGGACAAATTAAGGCCCCTCTTGCAAGAAGCTGGAGAGGGAGGCTCCCGGGGCCAGACTGATTAACCCATGAGGATGCCTCACCACCTCAGAGTCTAATGCTGTTGCTTCCCTCCTCCTGACACAGGGTTTGGCTCAGGAGGCCTGGCATTGTGGTCAGTGCCCACGCTGAGCTTTGGTAACATTAGAGTGAAGATGGTAGTGCCCACTCTGCAGGGCCAACTGAGGGCCAATAAAGAAAGGAATGGCTGGAGTGTACGGGGAGAAGACAGGGACCGAGTGGGGTGGGGTGGGGCAGTTATTGACCGTGACAAGTGGGACCAGCTCCAGCCTATGCTGGTTGTCATAATCTCCCACTGGTAGGGGATAGTGGGGACTTTGCCGAGCACCACTGTCACCGTGGAGCTGGCTTCTATCCTGGGCCAGGTTACACATGGGAATCCAGGGGCAGCCATAAGCATAATGAGCTGCACAGGAGCTCAGGGGCCAATCATGGGCATGGCAGAGGTCACGATGACCAAGAGAACAGCCAGGTGGACTGTGGGACTTTTCTCACTCTGCCCATCTGGTAGGGTAGTTGTAGTTAAGGTCCCAGGAAGAGTTCTGGGAATTAGAGTCATCAGAGAGGGGTAAGGGGTGGGGGTTATTGTCAGCTGGCAGACAAGAGTCAGCTGTGCACACACCTATGCACACATGGCTGCAAGAATCCCTGTATCTGGGGACACACAGAGTCACATTGCTTGGCTCTGTGCAGGAGGGAGTCACATATACCCTGTGGCATGTGCAGCATACTTCTGATGTGAGTTTGTGTTGTCAGTCTGAGACAGAGGGCTGGTTATGCTTCTCCCCTGCCAGTCTAGAGATCGCTAGGGACACTTGTGACAAGAGAGAAAGTACCTTTCAAGGGGCCCTGCTCTTGTGCTCAAAAGGCTTTGCTTCACCCGCTCATCCTTCTGGGAATCCTGGGAAATGGATCAGATGGGACAAGGAAAATGCCCTGGACTCTGAGGCAGTATGCTCTGAAACCAGTCCCCAGCCCCTTCTGAGCTGCTTATCCTCATGGGGAGGGGGGCAGGAAGCCATCTCTTGGGAGGAGAGACTGCAAGATGCCAGCCCAATATCCTTTTTTATAAGACCTTGATTTCCTTATTTGGGGTGTTCAACTGGACCTGGATCTGGCTCTTTCTTTCCCTAAGCAAGACACCATCCCGGACTTGTGGGTAGCATGCAGGGCTCCAGGCCAGACTTTCAATGGGGCACAGCTTATTTTTCTTGCCTCCATCCTTCCCCTCACCTCACCACTATTTCTTGAAGTTTGTGTCAGGTACTTCTTTGCCTCCCCTTCCTCCATGCCCCAACAGCCCCATAGAGGTGGAGCTGCTTGTGGCCTTATTTGGGCCTCATAGTGCTTTAAGAAGGGGTCTTCACTCATTCATTGAAGGATTACTTGAAAGCTTCACTCATTGGCTAACCCCCATACACAAGACACAAGACTCCCCTGTCCTTGTTTCTGTGACTCACTATGGTCTATGAGGCTAGGTTCAAGGGCAGCTACCCTGCCCACCCCACCTCCTCCCTGCTCCAGGGACCTAACTGAACAGGAGCAACTGTGGAGCTAACCTCAAGCTTCTCTCCTGCAGACACCCAGAGTCTCTTCCATCCAAAAGGGCCACAGGATGTAATCCCAAGGGCTCCCCTCTTTTTCCTGGGCAGCCACTGGTGGTGGAGTGCCCTGCATGCTTTCCCTGTGACCAGGAAGAGTGGGGACAGACCATGTACTGGAGGGAGAGGAGAACCCGGGACAGACCCAGAACCTAGACAGGGGGACTGACAGGCTGATGCCCCAAGCCTGCCTCCCAGCCAGGATGCCCCAAAACAATTACTTTCCCTTATACGGGTCAGCAGGCATAGGGGTCAAGGAACCCTAGGACCCCAGGACCACTGTGAAAACACTCTCTGGTCAAGAGCAGTACCCAAGTCCCACATCCCCCCAAGTCCAGACAAGCCCTCAGCCCCTCAGCACCTACCTTGGCCCTCTGCATCTCGGCTGCTGAAGGGGACTGTCACTAGCCTTCCCGCTTTGCAACCCGAGCAAGCCAGACTGCCTGGTCTGGCTGGCAGCTGCCTCATGTTTGCTTGGACCCAGACGCAAATTGTCACTGGAGGCTTCTCCCCCGCCCCCTGCCCACTCCTTCCACCCTCCCTCCCTCCCCGGTCTTAGCTCCACCTCCCTTCCTCTGCCACTGCCTCTTCCCTCCCCTTTCTTATCTTCCTCCTCCTCCCTCCCTCCCCGTTACATCCCTCCTTCCCCCCACCCCCAACTTCCAGGTTCTCTTTCTCCCAGGCTCCTAGTCCTGGCCTCTCAGCCTGTCAGTCCCCTATCTAGGCTTGGGGTCTGTCCCGGGTTCTCCTCTCCCTCCAGTACATGGTCTGTCCCCACTCTTCCTGGTCACAGGGAAAGTAAGGAGGGCACTCCACCACCAGTCGCTGCCCAGGAAAAAGAGGGGGCCCTTGGGATTACATCACTAAGATAACGCCTGGGGTCCTTCCACCTTTTATTGGTCTCTCCCATCACTTAGTCACCTCTGATAGGCCTTGCGGCATGAAAATCTTCCAAGCCAGAGGAAACGCTTCCCACTTTCCCAGTTTCACTGTCCTCTGGCTCTAAGGGATTCGGGGCGGCCACAGAACCTCCCATAGGTCTCCTGGAGTGGGATCTAGGGATGCGAGAAGGGACCAAGGGTCTAGGAAGGGTCCATCCTGCCCTATAGGAGACAAGTTCTTGGGCATTTTCTCATCCCCGAGGGAATCCACCAGGAGCCAGGTGCCGAAACCTGCGCCAAGTTTCCCTTTTTGGTGCCCTGAGGAGCCTGCCTATGCCAGTGGTTCCTATGGAAACAGAGAGAGTCTGAGCCAGCCCCTCCTTCCCTGAAAGCCCAAGAGCGCTAGCTTGCTCTCCTTACCCTGTTACTCCCCCCCCCCCTTTTTTATTGAGTCAGCCAATTAGCTCCAGCTGCCAGACCCTGGGGTAAAACTCTGGGGCCATTGATCCCCAGGCAGGAAGGCTGTCCCCAGAGGGGGACAAAGCTCTGTCCTCAGAGCTGCCTTCTGTTCAGCAGGACCTCACTCCCAGCAAGAAACTCAGCAGACCAAGGAAAAGGGATGGCAAGGGCCTCAGAGGCTCCCAGGTCAGGGCCAATCTTCCCAGCTGTCTTCCGTTGGCATTAGGCAAGTTCCCACAAGGCCTTGGAGTCACATGGTGGGCTTGGGAGAAAAGAGTCATTATCCAGTCTATGCTAATGATGGTAAAACTCAGAAAAGCGGAGTCTTTGCCTGCCCTGCAGAGCGGCATATCCAGGCTGTTTTCAGTCAAAGTCGTTTTTGGGGTATTTTCTACCCACCAGTTACATGTACAGGATTCAGGAATCAACTTGGAAATTGCTTATCACATAGTCCAGGACAGGCCTGGCCTTACACATGGCACCCTCTGAGGAGGCAGGGTCTTCTGAGCAGCCCATTCCAAGTCAGTGCCTCTTTCTGGAGAGCCACAAGTCTCTGCGTGGCACCCTTGCCGAGAGTACACTCCTCTGATGTGTGTTCCTTAGGAGTAATAGGCTAGAGCAAGCCTAGAACAGAGTCCTCCCCTCCTGGGCCTACCAGGAAGCCAGCAACCTCCCCCTACAGTCCCTACCCAGCAGGTGCCCCTCATAAGACACAGCCATGGGACATCTGTGCCCTTCCAGGAGCCTTGAGTCATCTGACCCCCTTTCTTCGTGTTCTCTCAGGGATTTTCCCAGGGCCCAGGTATTTCCAGGATCTTGGAGATGGAGGAATGAAAAGGGGCCAAAGTAGGGCTCCTCAAGTAGACCTCTGCCTTGCTCGGATGCCAAAGGAGGTCCAGCCCAGTGTGATTTGGCAATAGTTAGGCTGATGGGTTTTAGCTGTGGCTTCCTCAGGTGGGACTGGGGGTGAAGTGGAGTTCAGATTTTCAAGAGCAAGAGGGAGGGATAATTTCAAGTTTCAGGAACCGTTTTCTTCTTTGTATTGTAACACTTGAAGACACAGCCTCAGGCCTCTTCAGCCAACTGGAGCCCTTTCCTCCTGTCTAGGAGAGAAACTCACACAACCACAACCAAAAAACCTTGGAGACTTCTGAACCGTCCTCAGTTCCTGCTCATGACCTCTCCATCCATATTAGGTTCAAGTTTAATTCTTTCCTCTCCTGGCCTCTCAGACTTAGCTCTGAGGAGCCTCTAGCTTCACCTCTTTTCCCCAGGCCCCTTCTGTGTCTGGGCCTTGCAGAGGGCCTTTTGAGTAGATAGGGACATCTCTCAGGAGTCATGCTTCACAGCCCTCATCGGTGACAGGGCCTCTACTGCATGTAGGCATGTCTAATCTTACAGGAGCTCCAAAGATGTCAGTCGCCCTAAAAGGTCTTCCTCTGGGCATTGCAAATCTCAGACATGGACACAGACTGGAACTATGAACACCTGGAGTCACTTCTGCTGTCTTCCTCAGACCCTGGAACTCTCTGTTGCCGCTGGCCACATGGAAAACTGACAGGCCCAGGACACTGTTTGGGAGGGGAACAGAAGCAGTTCTTGGTCACTTTGGGCCACACAGCACGGTCGGGGTTCTCCTTTGACTCATTCATATTCAGCACACCTGCCCTGACATGGAAGCCACTGGAACCAAACTGAGCTTCTGAAGGCAGGAGGCCTGATCCCAGGGAGGGAGTGTTGTTAGCCCTAGCTAAGCTTCTTTCTGGGTTTGGTGGAGTTACAGGCTCTCCTTTTTTTCTGCCGTGGACAGCTCCAACGGTCCTCAGGGCCTGGTGTTCTAAGTTGCTTTCTGTTGCTGTGATAAACACTGAGACCACAGGCAACTTGTGGGAGGAAAGGGTTTAGTTCAGCTTATTGTCCAGCATGAAGGGAAGCCAGGGCAGGAGCTGAAGCAGAGACCATGGATGAACACTGCTTACTGGCTTGCTCAGCCTGCTTTCTTATACCACCCACACCTACCTACCCAGGGATGGCACCGCCTTCAGTGTGGTGGGCACTCTCATATCAATTATAATCAATAAAACACCCTACAGACTTGCCTACAGGCCAGACTGATGGCAGCATTTTCGAAATTGGTGGGTCCATCTTTCCAGCTGGCTGTTATGTGGTTGGGGGAATCACAGATTCCAACACCCAGGGGTGTTGCTCTTGCCTGAAGTCTGTTCCTTTGGCAGGCCTGGCACAGGCCCAAACCATGTGGCCCCATGCCAACTCTCACAGGAGCCTTCATTTGAATCAGTATCCCTCTCCTTAGCTCTGCCATTTTCACAGTTAACAGTGACCCTATAGACCGAGAATGAAGCATCCGGTCCCTACGTTTCTCAAACTGCAGGGACCTCATGAACACCACTTGCTCTTTTTTTAAAGGGCAGGAAGGGGACATGGGCCACAGTGTGCATGTGGGGTCAAAGGGCAACTTGTGGGAGTCGGTCCTCCAGCCACTTTGAGTCCTAGAGAACAGGCCATCAGGCTTGCCAGTATGTTCTCTTATCCACTGAGTCATCTTGCTGACTCTCCTGCTCTTTTTGATGCCTTCCGGCTTTAGTGACAGGAAGGCACTTCACCTCAGCCCCAGGCCTAGCCTACCTCCCTCAAGTCTCCACTGGCCCTGGCTCCTTGGTGCCCTCAATGCAGATGAGGGCTTGGCTGCCTTGTCCCTACAAGCCACATCACCTGTGGGCAGCAGTCAGGACTGGGATAGGTCTCACTTCCCAACGCTCCTTCACCCAAGTCTACAACCTCATTACTGTCTGTGAGATTGAAGACTGTGAAGTGTTCCACATGGTGTATCCGAGATACTCAGGGAAGGACTAGTTGCCAGGAGAAAAAGCTTAGATCCATCAGGCTGGCTGTCAGCCTCCCAGCTCAGTACATGGCTTAAAGAGGTAAGGAAATGGTTTAGGCTCTTGGACAAGATGAGAAGGGACATTGTCAGTGGTCAACACTGAGTAGGACCCCAGGCTGGACCTGGGGAGTTCTGATGGGTGCTGGAGTACCACTAACATCACTGGTTCCTCTGGGTGGATCTTGCCCACACCCCACCTCTGAGCCTTCCTTGTCTAAACCAAGTAGCTAAATGGCTGCCTCTCTCTCTCTCTCTTGGCTAGTTTGCAGTGCCTACCACGCTTCCTGGCTTCCAGTCTAAGCTCAATCTGCTCCAGCCCCAGCCATGTGGCCCTTGCTTTGTACCCACTGAGTTTCCCAGAGCTGTTTGCCTCGGACCTCAGATGCCCTAACTCCCACGATGCTTCTTTGGCAGAATCTGCCAGAGGGTCCTGTGCTGAGTGACCAGGTGGAGCATCTGGCAGAACTCCCAGAGCCCCAATCTGTCATCCCTCCTGCCACAGGGACATCAAAGGACATCTGACTCAAACCTCCCTGGAGACAGGGCCTCCGGAGGTGGAGACCTGCAACGAATCCAGGAGAACATGTCCAGGGTCAGGATCAGAGGACCCAAAACTATCTTAGATGACCTTGAAGCAACCAGTAAACTTCCTGGGGCTTCTTCAGGCTCAACCACAGACAACAGCTTGACCTCATCAGATCGAGGTGATGGTATATAATTCCCACTGTGAGGGGTTTCAGTTTCTATATGAAGCAGCTGGAGTCAGGTACCACCCAGCATTTTAAACCAGGAAAACAGGCATCTGTTTTCCTCTACAGAAATCTCTGTCTCTTTGCCAAGAGCCAGCACCTGTCCCCAGGTGTCTCTGAACAACCCCTTCTCCAGACCAGTATCTGACAGCTGTGACAAGGTTTCTGGGTTCTAAACTTGAGCAATAAATCCAAGTTAGACTCCACTTAGAAAAGAGCTGTGATGTGTGTGCTTTTGGAGCATTTGAAATAACATGTCTTTAGGCTGCAGGGAGCAAATAGGCCTGTGAAGAGCTACAGAGCTGGAATGGACATGTAGCTCATTTGATAGAATGCTTGCTTAATTGTTGAGTGTGGCTCCAGAGGTGTGTGGCTGGGAAGAATGAGATCTGAGCGGATCCAAACCCCAGAAATCTCAAAGTTGTGATCCAAGGTCCTACACTGAGATCAGTGGGCATGGGATCAACTTCTCTTGCTGCTTCCACCTGCCTCTGGAGCACACGGATGCATCCCCAAGGTTATAGGTGAGCTCAGGCACGTACCTGGTGTCTGGGACCTTTCCCCATGTAAATACAGCATTGCCAGCATCTCATTCTCAGCCAATAGAATGCATTCAAGCCCAAGTTCCCCCTCATTTCCCTTGGTGCAAAAGTTCTAACCGATATCAGAGTTTGGAGATGGATAGAAGATTGGCCAGATGGTGGGACTTTAATAGATTTAGAGGATGTTCCAGACATCAAGAGGATTTAGAGATTTTGGGAGAACTGTCACCATCATAACACCTAAGCTAAAAATAAAGGAAATTCACCAAATAGCTGCCTCAGAGCGGTTGCAGTTTTACCATTGGAGAAAGCTTTCTCCAGCTGTCCCAGCATTCCCTGGACCCACCATGTCTTCTCTGGCACAAAACAATGGTGTATGACTCAAGCAAGCAACAAGGATGGTATTGCCCACAGGTCGTGGGAAAAAGCCTGTGTGCCATGCATTTGAGCTCTATTCAATGGGACATTAGAGGCAAATGCAGTCTGATCTTGCCTCATACATGTGAACACTCACCAACAGCCCCCTCCCCTCTTAACTGCAGTCCCACAACTGACATGCTACAACTGGTAAACCCACACTCCCAGTTACACTATACTTAATACGCATGAAGTCCTGGTTTCGAATTTCAGCATCACATAAAACCAAGCATAGTGGGAACGGTAGGCTACTTTCATCCTAGGATGTGTTCTTATTCCAAAAGATGCTCAGCAGAGCTTTAAATAACATCTGGTGGGCTGGAGAGATGGCTCAGCGGTTAAAAGCACTGATTACTCTTCCAAAAGACCCAGGTTCAAACCCCAGCACCCACATGGCAGTTAAAAAACTGTAATGACTGGGCATGGTGGCACACGCCTTTAATCCCAGCACTTGGGAGGCAGAGACAGGTGGATCTCTGTGAGTTCAAGGCAAGCCTGGCCTACAGAGTGAGTTCCAGGACAGCCAAGGTTACACAGAGAAACCCTGTCTTGAAAAACAAAACAAAACAAAAAAAATCTGGTTAAAAGCCAAGCCCATATTAAAGAGAAGTGTGCCTGGCAAATCTTCCATGCTTTAGGATGGGCTCACCCTAGGAATGTGAAGAGTTGGCACAGACCCAACTCAAGGGAACTTTGAGTTATTTGTTAATCCCTGCCAATGGATTAAGGTGACCCTGTTTGCTGGATCCTCGGCCACTACTAGATGCACACACCATCATCACAGAAGATGATGTTATCCAAGGCCTCCAACTATTCTCACCGATTTTCAGATACAAGAGTGCCAATATTCAACCAACCCTACCATATAGGAGAGGCAAGATGAAACTAACAAAAAAAAAAAGGGACACAACAGCCACTAGGAGCAGATCACCAGGGGCTCCCATCTACATGAGAGAATCAAGTTTAAAATAACTTGATTTAATGTGCTCAGGTGTATAACAGATCAGATAAGCAACTCTGACAGAGAACTGAAAATGATTTTAATTGCTTTTATTTCAGTTGTTTAAATCCCATCAATTGCATTTAAAAAATACAGGGTGTCACATCCTCACCCCCAAGTTAACAAACAAGGAACAAGTGAAAAACAAAAAACAACAAAACAACAACTTCCAAGCTCTGGGAAAAGCCCCCCCCCCCCCACCCCAAACCAACCAACCAACCAAACAAAAAACAAAACAAAACAAAAACAAAAGCACTAGTGTAACTTCCCAGGATGCCTGTTTGAGAGCATGTGAGAGTATACTTGCAGGAGTCTTAGTACATTGGGTACCACCATCTTAAGTCCTAGAAGCAAAATTGCTGCTGGTTCATAAGATGTAATTTCACATCAACACACCCAGAAACAGAACCCACCACCATCAAAACAGGCATCCCCACTTCATGCCCAGACCCTGGCTCTGCCCTCAGCCTGGCTCTCAACTCCTGAGCTACCCAAGCTGCACCTGCTCAGTGCCAGACCCTGTCAAGGGTTTCCGCCCACCATCACGTTTGATTTTCACAACCCTACACACAGGCTCTGAGGAGCCTCTCCATTTTATAATAAAAGAAATCAAGGCTTAGGGGACCGTGCAACAAGTTTGAGGTGCCCCAGCTAGCAGCATCAGAACTAAGCTGTCAGTCACACGACTAGGCAGGCTCTGCTCCTTCCACTGAACTGCTGTGCAGTCCCAGGAGGCCTGCAGTCAGAGTGGGCTTGGAATTCTTCCCACAAACATTCATTAAATACCAATTATATACTGAGCCTCAGCCTTAGAGACCCATCCTCAGGGACCCAGAGCCAAAGCTTAGGGAAGTGAGAGTGTGTCAATGGAACAGAGATTGGTCCACATTGTCTCTCTTTTGTTTGTCCTTTCTTCTGGACCCAGTCCCCAGCATACAGGAACCACACAGATATAAGTGAGAGGTGATCCCAGGCCATATGTGCAGGATGGAAGGGGGAGTACAAAACCTTATTCTCACTACCAGATCCTTCCTGAGAAAGTCAGTGGGGACTCCGCCCATGCTACTGTCTGTGAGGCAAAGGGAGAGCCTCAGTGTGGCCACATTCCTGGTCCGCTCTTAGGAGCCAATGCTCAGAGAGAAGATAGGGCCAGCACTGCTATTCCTAACCCAGGGTGCAGACAGGACAGCTCAACCCTCAGAAAGGCCTGTCTTACCCCGTTGGGAATAGGAGATCCAGACTAGAGCTACAGGAGGCTCAGGGGTCATGACCTCAACCATGATGTCTGCTGCCTGTTGGAGAGTCAGCAAGGAGGCAGTGAAGACAAGGTAAAGAGGGGATGGTGGGGGCCGGACCTCCATGGAAAGAGCAAGCAATGGGCTGGGGAGGGAACAGGAGGTTGAGGCAGGTGGGGGGACCGAACTCAGACAAGGGGAAAGGAGCTTGGACAGGAAGAGAGAAAGAGGGCAAATGGAGGGGCCTGTGTCCCACCTAAAGGCTAGAGAAGGAGCTCCCATGGGTGAAGAAGAGGCCCTTCCTGTTGCTGTGATACCACAGCAAGGAAGACAAAGGGATAGACACCCCGAAGAACTTGTTGGCTCTCTAGTTCAGCAAAGGCTGGGTATGATTTGGGTCACGAAGAGAAAGAATGCAAAGGTGGGACTGGGTAAGCTAGAGAAGAGGAAGGGACACGCCAGAACTAGAGGCCAGCCTGGGCTCTGGGACAGAGGTTACAGAAGTCTTCTTTCTGGTCCAGGCTGAGACAAGGAAGAAGGGCAGGAAGTCCCCAGGGATCACCTTGCCCTGTTATAAATTAAAAAGGAAACAGGTGGTGGTGGTGAGAAATGGGTCCCATCCACACCCAGGCCCAGACCCCAAGCCTTCTTGCCCTCTTGTATGCTGAAAATCCCAGATCTTAGCCCCTCAGGCACTGAGGGATTATGGGGAAGTGTAACTCACCAGTGTGGGGTCCTATAGCTTCAGGGAGGTGACCCTGGGGATATGGAAAAGCTGTGTCTCCTCAGAGCTGGTGGAGCTGTGACATCACAGGACTAAAATGAGTCCCCAGCACAGTCCCTTAGCCCCGACACAGGGACAACTGGAGTGCTGATGTCCCTGCCTCAGGAATCCTCCAGAGGAGGAGACGTCACAAGAAGCTATTCCCCAAATGGATGTGTCACAGCAAGAAAGGCATGTGGCAGGCTTATGTGGGAACTTTCAAGCCCCAACACTCCTTAGAGCTGGGCCAGAAGCTCTCTCTGCCCGGGAGATTTCTGGACTGGGCGTGACCCAAAGGCTGTAAAGAATTCCTGGACATCTGATGCCCACTGTGGTTCTGGCAGCCCCTCACCTGAGGCGTTTCCGGATGGGACGGAAGTATTTGGAGGTCTTGACAGCAAAGATGATGCTGGGGATGAGGAAGAAGGTGCACCACCCCAGGCAGAACCAGAAGGCGTTCTGAACAGGAGCCATGAGGTCAGCTCAGCAGGCAGGGCCTGGTGCCTTCCCACCAGCCCCGTGCCCAGAGGCCCTGCACTGACTCCACATGCCTGGCTTCATGCCCCCCATTTACCCCCTTCCATTGGGTTCTGCACCCACGATGGGCTGGGGGCACTCACCCAGGGGTCAGCCACCATGTCACACAGGATCACATGGCCATTGTCCAGGGCTCCAGACAGGGGCTGGCAGGTGGCGATGTGCTGAGTCACCTGTGGTGCCAACATGGAGCAGGTGTGCGTGAAGACACCTGGGCCCACAGATGTGTGTGTACCCCATATTCTGAGGCTGAGAGGAACACAAGCCTGGAGGAGGCGTATCCTGGGGCTGTTTCATACTTGAGCATAGAGTGGCAGGTGCCACAGACATTATGGTCATGGGTCCGCAGGACAGATAGGTGTAGGAAAAAAAAAATAGCTACAGATAGGACACTGAACTTCCTGCTCAGCTCTCGCCAGCCTGTATGTAAGTCTCACTATGGTTTTAACCCATTATGGTTTTAAGCCATCTTACTGGAGAGGCGCACACAGGCTTGCCCTCACATACATGTGCACATACATACACAGATACTCAAGGTAACCCAAACCCCTGTGAAGCCCAGACCTTTCCCAAAAGCTGTGGCCCACAGAAAGGTCTACAGGAGGAGGTGGGCTTTGATGATTGGCCTTAGACATGCAGGGTGAGGGACCTGTCTATGGAGAGGCATGGGGGCAAGGTGTAGAAGGAATATTCTAGAAACCTATGGCAACCTAGTCCACACTTGGACCTCACAAAAGGGCTGGAGGTAGTAGGGTGGGCAGCATCCACTTTGTGAGCAAGAATGCAGATGGCAAGTTTGGGAGTTTGGCTCCAACCCCAAAGACCTAGGGCACCCCCAAAGGGCTCCAGCAGTGGTCTCCTTTGGGGATGGGTACACTTTGAGACCTAGGCGGGGTTCTATGCCCTCACTTACCTCTTCTCTCACCCAGGCCACATACTGAGAGAAGTAGCCCATTTCCCTGGTCAGGAAACACTCACTGGCCTATAGGAAAGAGAGGAGCCCTGGGTTGGGAAGGGTCCCGCCTCTCCACACCCCTCCATGTCTGGCATCATCAGGACAAGCCTGGCTCTCATGGGAGCCACAGTGAGAGATGAACTGGAGGAGAAGCCTAAAGTAGACATCTCATGTTTGACTTAAAGGCAATACCCTGCCTTCAACTCACATTCCTCAGGATGCGGCTGGTCCGGGCAGGCAGCTCTCCTTTTAGATGACTGATGTGGCCAAGAATGCCTGAGGTATCCACCTGCAGGAGATGACAGCCCAACTCAGCCATCTTCCTGTCCACTCACCATCCATCCATCCCACACTATACCGCACATCACCTTAGTGGAGGAGGGGCAGGCTCTAGGACTCAGAGGCCAAAGAAAGACGTCCTTAATGATTTGACTCCTTTCCCCCACCCCACCCTGCCCCTTTCACCTTCTAATGGGACAGGACAGAGCAAGATTTCAAAGCAGCCATCTTGTTTTCCTCTATTGCCCACCTGCTTTGACCCACCCTCCCACTCCCATTAGCCACCTGAAGATTTGGGGCAGAGGTCTCCAGGACCCTGACACTGAGGTTGAGCTTGGCCTGTGGAAGAATCAAGGCTGTTACAGGCAAGAATTCAGAGGCAAGAAATGGAGAATGTGGCCAGCCCCTCTCTCATTTCACAGACCCCCTCAGCATCCCTCTTCTCCCTCAGGCTCCAGACAAACTTACTACAAGGCTCTCCTGGGGGACAACCTTTTCCTGGTAGAGTCTTCGAAGCTCTCTGGCCTCCTCCTGTAGCTGCTGCCTCAGTACAGAGTCATTCTGAGGGCAGACAAAAAGATCAGAATGGCTCCCACCCCAACAGGAAGACCACCCCTCCAAGGGGATATAGTACAGAGAGGTGGAAAGTGCTGGACTCAGAGACAGAAAAACCCCCACGCTTAGGTTTTTCCTGTTCTTGGTCTGACCCAAGCTGGATGCTTCTTAGTCCACCACAGCACCATGGACGCTTAGAGACCACTGCTAAAACTGAGCAGTGCTCTTGGCTCTACCCAGGGTCAAGGTGGCTGTAATGTCTGAGTCTTAAAGGGAGCTTTAGAAGCCTGAGGTATCTGTGAACAGACTGGCTTCCTGTGCTGAGGGCACGTGTCCATCAGGGGGTCCTCACAGCACCTCGGATAGATTCTAAAGCTGTGTGAGGTTAGGCCAGATACGTCACCTGACCCGAGACTGGGACAGTCTACAGATGTGGAGACGGAGGCCCAGAGATTTGAAATGGCTTTCCCAAGGCCGCACAGCAATCTGGCAGCAGGGCCTGAATGGGAATTGAAGCTACAGAGCTTTCATGCCCAACTGTAGGGTAAAAAGCCTCAGCACCCACTGGTGGTGTCCTCAGGTCCCAGCCTCAGTCCTTGCCCCCTCTCTAATCCCAGTATTCCTAGTTGATGGCTGTCTGGCTAAAGGGTCTCTGCTCCCTTCTCACTTGGGCCTGGGCCAGTCCTTCCAGCTCTTGCACCAGCTGCTCTGTGTCAGTCTTCACCACAGGTTTCTGGATCTGAGGAAAGACAGGAGACACCAAGAAGACTGAACCCAGACGTCCCCAGTTACCCTCAGCCTCTGAATTCCCAGACTTGTCATATGTGCCCTGAACCAACTAAGTCCACTCACTTCCACACCCTCAGCCCTATTTCTATTACCTCAGAGAAGGTCTCATATAGCCTAGGCTGAACGCAAACTTACACATCCCACTCCTTCTACCTCTCAAGTGCTGGGATTGAAGCATGTGTTACCACATCAGGGTTTATGTAGTACTGGGACCATACCCAGGGCTGTGCACATGATAGACAAGCACTCTACCAACTGAAGTTGAGTTTGAACTGAAGCTGTGAAGTATTTCAGCTTCCAATGGATTAAAAACAAAACAAACAAACAAAAAAAACCAGATGTCCTCTGGAGTGACTCAAAGAAAAGCCAGTGTTGTGATGGAGAGATGGCTCAGTGGTTAAAAGCACTTGGCTGCTCTTCCAAAGGACCTGGGTTGGATTCCCAGCACCTACACGGTGGCTCACAACTGTCTGAAACTCTAGTCCCATGGAATTCTCTGCCCTCTTCTGGCCTCCACAGGCACTGTGTGCAGGCAAAACACACATACATGTGGGAAAAGAAAAACAAAGTCAGTGTCACACCACCATTCTTAGCAGAAATGGGTTCAGGACCATGAACAGTGACACATGTCTTTGCTGGGGGTGGGGGGTGGGGGGGTGATGTGTATGCAGTTCCTTAACAGGAATAGGTGCCAGGAGTGGAGTGATTGGGGAGAGCTGGAAAGAGATAAAACACTTCCGACAGAACACTTCCAGAATGACCCTTCCATTGGATGTAAACATCCCGCTGGGGCACCAGCTGTGCCCCTCACTGACCTGTACAAGGAAGTCTCCATAGTGGATTTTCTCTAGCCTGCTTCCCTGCAAAGCCTCCAGGTCCCGGTGGGCAGCAGGGCTCAACAGGTCGAGATCCTTCATGTCCACTTTGAAGCTCTGCAGCTCCTGCTGAAGCTTGTGGGTATACTGGGGAGAGGGCAGGTTGAGATACACTGCTGAGCCTGTTCACTTGATTTAAGGGCCATCACCCCGATCTCCAGGGACCCTACTCGGGACACAACTTCACAGGCTCCCAAGAGACCTCTACTCAGAGTCCAGCCTGCTTCCAGGGACCATGTGGCTACTGGACTGTGGCATACACTTCCTATGACCACCTGATACAAAATAGCTTTCTGGCCCTTCTTCGCCATATCCTCTGTATTAAGGTCTTCACAGCACCCAATACTTATTCCTGGACTTGTTAATCCAAGCTCATCAGCTCAATAGTCTTGGGGACTCTATTCTACCCATCAGCTGCAGAGTTTGTCAAGTGGTAGGTGAGAAACCTACTGAAGCGAATGAATGGATATACCCACATTTCCAGGAAAGACATCCAGCATTTGCCTATCTTGTGGTCATGACATCTAGCTTCAATATCTGAGAAGGCAGCCCATCTCTGGTCACTTTTTCTCGTCCTACTAGGTAACGTTCTTCCAGGGAGAGGGGTCCCCAACTCTCTCAGTAGCAGCATTCCAGGCATCACAAACAGGGATGGGACATGAAGCAACAGGCATTCTGGTGCCCTGGATGGTGCTTTTTATCTTTCTGATCTGTGCATAACTGGCTTTTTGGTGTCTTTTCTGAGAAGTTTTTTCAAGGTCACAATTGATAAAATGCCATGAAACCTCAAAGAACTTCCCAGTCCCTCAGAACCAGAAGCCTCATTGGTTCATACTTTTAGGAAAGCTGGACCTTCCTGTCTGGGGCTGAGATCACTTAAGGCTGGGATGACTTCCAGCCAGCAGGGTTGGAGATCCCCTGTGCTCAGAGCCCTGCTGCAAAGCCTTCAGCTGTGGGGCAACTGTCTCTTGTTAAAGACACTGGAGGAAAAAGATGCTGACATTAAGCAAACATCCCTGGCCACTGCTTAAGTCATGAGACTTATTTTGTTTGATCATGTTACCCCATAACTAGAGACAGTGATGAATCCAAGAGGTTTCTTGGGAGGATCAAAATGAGCTAGCTTTGTGTGGGCATTAAGAGTGCTAGCTGGTGTGTGTGTGTGTGTGTGTGTGTGTGTGTGTGTGTGTGTGTGTGTG
>CAJQZJ010032702.1:44889-81536 GCA_907164525.1 Lophiomys imhausi | reverse complement strand
TGTGTGTGTGTGTGTGTGTGTGTGTGTGTGTGTGTGTGTGTGTGTGTTGGGGAGTGTTTCCTAGGACATGCTTAGAGAAATGGCTCCTCAGCACCCTCTCCCCCACCTTACCTAGGGATGGAAAGAGGAATGTGGGCATGTTTCATACATCTTTAGAACCACATTCTAAAATGATCCTCCCCTCCCGGGTTCTGAAGCTTTCTTTTGTCAGTATTGACAAGCACCTCTGTTCTCCACCACTTCCATTCTACCTTTCCACGCTTCTGTATGTGGGTTCATTCTAACTCCCTGCACCACCTCTGGCAAATGAGCCACCTGAGTCCTGGGAGGACAGACAACCTGAAACCCTGGGGTTGGACTGGGGAGATGGAATCTTCCACTGCCACCAACTGGTTCTGAGGGTTCAGCAAGGGCTCCAGAGAGCATTCCACCAGTGTGACCCAACTGGCTCAGGAACACTTCCATGCCACTCCAAGCTGGAACATGCCACCGGGTATCTGTCCTCATCAGGACACACACACACCCTACTGTCGCTGTCACTGTTCTCTCCTCCCATAACCTGTGATGTATTCAGCTTTCCCTGGGCGCACGTGCTCAGAGATGTCCATGGCATCCAGCTCACCTACTCACACACCTACTCACAATCCTGGAATCTCCCATAGCTCAAGCCCTGGCCAGGCCCTGAGTTGGTTGCTAAGAACCTGGCTTGGGGTGCCTTGATAGAGAATTTTCAGTTCAGAGATAATTCCCCAGAAGAACAGAAGAAGGGAAGGGATGTGCAGGAGAAGTGGGAGGGTCTTAACAACCTTCTAAAACATTCTCTTACCTGTTTGATATCCAAGTGCTTGTCCAAGTCATAGGAGTCATTGAGCTGTAGAACATTCCATAGTACTGCCCCTGCCTTACATTGTCTGGGAAAGAAAGATACACATCAACAAAGAGCCACCAGAGCTGACCCTAGAGGCATTGCAGATGTGGCTGCTATGTCACATGTGCATCAGTAGGTGGCAGAGAGGAGAGAAGCTATGTCTACATTCAGTGTTCTGACCTATGAACATCTGAATGAATAGTAGCCTAACTGTCAGGAGCCATTTTCAAAGGCTCTCAGCATATTGGATATTTGTTGAGAACAACAAGATGCTCTGCCAAATATATGGTAAGGGTTTGCTGACCTTAGGAGGAGGTGCACTGTAGCCTTGGGAGCTGTAAACTGAATGCTTTTCATCCTTGTAAGAAATATGTGGATAACATTACTTTTCCTGTGTGAATGTTAGCATTTTGTGCTGAGGATTTTTTGTTCTGTTTCCCATGCCAAAAAGTGTATCAAAATGCTCTACAAAATAAACTTGAGGCTTCAGTTATTTCCTGTCAACCCTCCCTAATCTATCTTCTCTCTCTTTTCTTAATCCTCACTCCCCTCTCGGGTACTCTCTGACTTAGCTGACAGGCTCCAACACATTCCTAGAAAAAAATCAAATTGGAGACCAACACCAGTTCAGTGCATGGGGCCCAGACAGGGATCCAGCCTGTGACCACCTGTCTAGCACCAGGCAAGCACCAGATGGGCTCCCAAGACAGGAAGCAAGCCAGAGACTAGAAGAACCCTGCCTGGCACTGGATGTGGGGGTTGTAGGTGAGCCAGCCCTGAGTGAGTGAGTGAGGGAGAGCCAACTCTGCCTTTTGTCTGCTTTGTGGTGGTTTTGGTGAGGAAGAGATCAATCACCTCCACTCCCTTTTGCCCTCACCATCAGTGACAGACAGAATATTTGGCCCCGAGGTGTCATAAGAACAGGAGGGCTGTTCCTGCCCCTCACATGCTGTAGCACTCCATAAAGCAGTCCCTGCACCTTGCCTGGGCAGCACAGTACAACTGGCCCTGTAAATGAGAGTTGTGGGTGAGTCAGCCCTGAGGGAGTGAGTGTGGGAGATCCAGTCCTGTCTTTTGTCTGCCATGTGGTGACTGCTATGTGGTGATATTGTCATGGGAGAGATCCCCTCCCCTCCCTTTTGCCCTCACCACCAGTGGCCAACAGGAGATATGGCCCCTCACATGCTGCAGCACTTAGGAGAGCAGGCCCAGCACCTTAACTGGGTAGCATAGTAGAACTGGCTCTGGATGTGGGGGTTGCAGTCCTAGAAATAGGGCTTTGAGTTGGCCCAAACCAACATATACCCCATGGATGAACAGCTAGAGTGCATGAAGAGGCCAGTTCCACAGACCCAAAACTACAGGATCTCCACGACACAGGACAACAATAGAATATTTGAGAGGAATCCCAATGAGGTTCCAGTATTGACAAAGTAACAGAAGTCAGAGGCCTCATACCAGACCAAGGAGTCGTTATAAAGAACATTTACAAGCAAAAGAATGTGGACAAAATGGAATATTATGGGACACCCCTAGACACACTACAGCTTCAACAATGAGATTTTTTTTTTTATGTTAGGATATGATTCAAGGGTGGAGGATGGATCTGAGGGAAGGTGGGAGAGGAGAGGAAACAGGATGCATGATGTGAAATTCACACACACACACACACACACACACACACACAAAAGAGCCACCAGAGATGGCAGGTGGGGCTGGCATCACCCTAAAGGAACACCACTTTTGCACCTCCCTTTTCTTTCCCTACCCTAGCCCCAGTCCCAGTCCTCCCACTCACCGATAGGCCTGGAGGATGCTGAGGTTCTTCCTCAGGCCAAGAAGGTAGGACAGGTTCATGGATGGGGGCAAGTTCCCTGGGGTGTCTGCAAACTGCAGGTGAGAAGGAAGAAATGGAGCATAGAGAGGTGAGGGGTAAGCTGACCAAACCCAGGCCCTGACTCCTTCTGGGCACTCTGCCCATGAATCTCTGGCACTGGTGGAAGCAGGGTCTTCAGTACAGTACCCTTCCCAGACTCAGAGTTAGGGGAGGGTGTAGGTGCCACCTTGCTGGGGTCTGGGCAGCACCTTAGGGGTTGGGGCTGATGGGTGTCTCTCTTTCTGCCCCCCTCCTTTGCATCTCTTCCTCCCGTCCTTCTCTCCCACTTGCACCTCTGGCTCCCACTTTCTCCTGACTCAATCTCTTGGCCCAAACTCCCTTCCGCTCCCTCTGAGCTGGAACAGGCCCAGGCCCACCTTAATCAGCTCTCCACTCTCCCAGCTCTGGCACACCAGCGTCTGCACATTGCCACCCACCAGGAAAGTGGCGAAGACGAGGAGGATGAGGGGGGCTGCAAAGAGGAAGCTGAAGGCCACACCTCTAGAGGTGAGAGGCAAAGTTGAAGGAATGTGGAAACTGAGAGCCCTGGACCAGGCTTTTCCCCACCCACATCCTGGGGCCAGCATAGGCCATGGGTTGGCAACAAGGCATGCCTCATGGACAAAAGAGAACCCAGCACTCCTGACCACTCCTTAGCCCCCTCTCCCTTCCCCCATCCTACTGTTGGGCCCTGCTGCCCTGGAAACCTAGAGGAAGGAAACTGCTTGTTCCAAGAGCCATTTCTGGACTTAGGATCCATGGAAGTAACCAGCTCCAGTGCCCAACCTTTCTAAGTAGTCACTGGCATAGTGAGACATGACTCAGCTACATAGATAACACTCCAAAGACACTGAGCCCTGTGGCCCTTCAACCACGCCACTGATTATACAGCACCTTTGCAAGCGGGCACAGCCCGGCGCCAGGCCATGAGGCCTGGAGAGTGAAATGGGGGGTGGATTTCAATTCCTTACCAATCCCTTTGACCATGCACCTCATGTAATTACCTGGCAGCCTGGCCTTAAAGGTTATCTAGTTTAAGGATGATAAGCAGGTTCAGCCTTTGTTGCTGCCCCTTGATGGCTTTGGGATTGCCTGGGGGCTCAGTAGCAAGGATTCTGAAGCTGTGTCTCACCTTGGTGGGAGGATTATAGTTACTACTGGGATTGCTCTCCCTGCTTCAGACCAACCCCTTCAGACTAAGGACCAGAGGGGTCATTGCTTTACCCAGGGTCACTCAGGGAGGGGCCAGGTCAGCACCGAAGTTCATTATCTTGACTTGCCAGACTCCACTCCTGTTGCTGTACAAAGAGGACTCTGGCAACTCAGAATGAGGGGGGCCCTTTCCCCTCCCCAGTCCTTTCTTACGCCATGAGGAAGCGGGCTCCAGCCTCGCCTTTGGCTTCAGAGTGGCTGGGGTCCTCCCTGGCAAACAACCCCCAGATTCCTAGGCTGAGGCCCAGCAGGTTACAGATCACCACAAGCAGGATGGCAGAGCACAGCACGCATCCTAAAATCCACCTGCCACAGAGAGGGTATGGGTGCCACTAAGAAGGAAGCCAGCTGGCACCGAGGGCTGGCCCAGGACCTAGGCCTCTAGGTCCCAGACTGGGTCTTTAGAAGTAGGGGCAGGGAGGCATTTTCTGAGGTCTCATAGCTTTCGCAGGGTCCCCAGGCTCAGGTTTGGGCGTACAGTCTGCTGAGATGTGGAAGCCATAGGAGTTAGGGTTCTTGGCTTAAAGGGAGGCAGCCATATTATCAGGCTGGAAGTGAAATGGAGAAGATGGAGGCCCAAAGCACCACTCACCTGTATGCTTCATATTGCTGTACCTCCTGCAAGTAGGGGCGGCTGCACTGTTCCAGCCCCTCCAGCGCCTGGTTCCAGCGGGAAGCTGCCTCCGAACCTGGGAACCCTTGGGCCAGCATCCTCACACCTTCAGGCTGCTCACCCAGTGCCTTTTTCAGATCTGCCCAAAGCCACGGGGTTTTAGAGGATACAGAGAGTACCCAGGAGTCAGGGACAAATCTCTGGGACCCATGGAGAGCCCACCAGACGGGAAAATAGCCCTCTGCACCACTACCCAGCTCCTCTCTCAGGAAGGGGAGTGGTGGGGCAGCATGCCAGGGCCCCCCACCTCCCTGAGCAGGGCCTCACCTTTGACCACACTGGCCGTCTGCACTGCAACCAGGACTGGGAGGCTATTGAAGGTAGTGTTCTCCTGCAGAGTCAAGCAAATTGTTTCTACTGCTCTCTGCCTGGAATTCCACCTTGGGGGTCTCAAAGCCACAGGCCCAGAGTGCTGCTATTCAACACTCCCAGCAAAGAAAGTGGTCCTCTTGTCCTTGCAAACATGGCTCCTCCTGCCTGACTCACCTCTCCCACGCATGGCACATTATGAACTCCCACACCCCCTTTTCCTCGCAGCCACTTCCTAGACAGAGGTGGCTCTCAAACTCTCACCTGTCCCACCCATCCCATCCTAACAGCCGGCTCTACTCCCTCAGTCCACCTCCAACCTTCCATCTGCTTTAGTCTGGCTTCCTTCTTCCCATCCTCCAAGCACTGCTGACTCATGGATTCCCTAACTCCAGGCCGTGGGTCACAGACTCTGACTCACATGGTACCCACTCCCCCACCCCCACCTTGACTGTCTCCACCTAGAGAGCAGGCCTGCCCACCGGGGTGCAGCCAAAGCACCTGTTCCCTTGTGGCCCGAAGACCCCAGCCCTTATGGGAGCCTAACTCTTCCTGAGCTGCAGACCTGCCTCCCCATATGACTATGTGCAGTAGGGACTGGCACAATGGGACCCTAGCCAGGTTGCCACAGGGTGAGGGTAGACTCAATTTAACCAGGCTCTTATTTGGTTTTTCAAGACATCATTTCCCTGCATAGCCCTGGCTGTCCTGGACTCACTCTGTAGACCAGGCTGCCCTGAACTCACAGAGATCTTCCTGCCTCTGCCTCCTGAGTGCTGGGATTAAAGGTGTGCACCACCACCCAGCTTAACTGGGTTCTTGTTCCAGAGAGTGAAACTGAGGCCCTTCCCTTGTTACTTCCCAAGCAGGTGGAGCAAGAGCCCAGGAAGCCAAGATAGGGTTTACCTCCTGGACCATGCTGGAGAAGTTGGCTTCTGGGACACCCTTCAGCCGATGCAGGACATCATCCACGGGGGATACCTGAAATGGGGGTTCTCTATGACACAAGAAAGATCCCTATAGGAGGAAGGAGGTGCCTCTGAACCCTTAGTATCCTTATATACAAGATGGGGACCACAGAGCCTCCTATCACCCTGGGAGGAAGAGCCTGAGACGCTAACACACGTGAAACTCTGGGTTCAGTGTATGGCACATGGAGAGCTTTGGCTCACTCTAAGAACTAAGGGTCATTAACCCTGGGTGGTCTGGAAAGGAGGGCATAGCCCCAAGGAAGGGAAGCTACTTGATTGGCAGAATGCCAGGGGATTCCAAAGCTTCAGGCTAGACCAGTTCTTCCAAGCCCCAATGTCTTTGTTCAGGGACTGCACCTGGCTGAAGTCAGCACCCAGTTGCAGAGCACTGGCCCGGCTTAGGGTCCCCTTGCAGCTCCCCTGGCACCAGCTTTCCTGAAGCAGGGTGAGCAGGCGCTCCCGATGTGCCTGCACAGGTCGTTCCAGGTGCTGCTGACCCTCCTGCAGCTCCACCAAGGTGGTGTTCAGGGCTCGAAGGTGGTCTATGGAGACCTGCAGGGCTAAGAGAGTCACACGTGGCCTGAGGGTCTCCCCATCTCCTGGTGCTTTCGGCAGCCTAACAAAAAGAGGAGGGAGGCACCATACTCCCTCCTCCTGGCTAGAGACACAAACTGTCTATAGTCACAGTGGAAACTGCTGCTGGGCACATGAGGCCAGGAAGTAGGCAGGGATGCCACATACAGGATCCCAGCATAATGGAGGAGACAGACTTGGGTGGAGCTGGGGTAGTACATGAAATGTGGGGCGGGGGTGGGAGTGGGGGTGGGGGGTGGGAGAATTGGCTCCAGGAGGACACCTGCTGGACCCACCCACACACAGGGCACTGGTCCAACTCACCCTGGCCCAGATTGTGCACCGAGGCTAGCACTGGGTACACTGTGCTCTTGAGCTGGTTATGAATTATGTTCCCAAGCTTCTCACCGACACCTGGGCAACACAGGGCATTTGACAGGGCTGGTTCCCGCAGGAGCTGAGGACATCCTCACTGCCACCCATGAGCCCTGGGGTCTGCAAGATGAGGTTGGCCTCCTTGTCCTGCAGTAGTATGGCTGCTACACAGGGAGATCCCTTTTTGTGAAGTGGCACCCTGGTGGAGTCCAGGTTAAGGGGGCTGAGAGGTTTCCCCAAGGCAGGCAGGGCACAGGGACCTGGAGCTGGCCAACTGTAACCCTCACCATCCAGCTCCTTTGAGACTTGCTCCTGGGGCACGGAGAACTGCTCAGCCACGGCCTTTAGCTCCTAGGCAAACAAACACAGGGGCCTAAGCCATCTTCCCAGTCCTTCAGTTAGGCATTTCAGGGACTTTCCATGGGGGGGGCAGTCAAGTGCACATGGGAAGGGACGCCCTCTGCCTCTAAGGTGGCTTGAAGCAAGGTTGTCACCCAGATGAAGGAATTTTTACAGTACTTACTTCAGGAACACCAGAGACCAGGCCTTTTAGGCTGAGCAGGGTCTCAGGGACAGCTTTCACACTGGGGCCTGTCTGACTATGTGTGTACTGGTTAGTAACAAAAGCACAGACCAGGCCAATCCTGCAGGGAGGAGGGAGGCAAGGAGAAAAGGGTCTGCAATGTTCCCCGGGAGCACAGGGCCACCATCCAGTTCTCCCTCCTGACCTAGGCAGCCTCTCACAGAAGCACGAGGGTGGTCAGCAGCAGGAAGACCATGAGGGTCCCACGTTCACAGGCCAGGGCCTTGTGCTCCGTCTTCACTCTGCCCCCGCAGCGCCGGCGGCAGCGGCAACAGCAGAAGCAGAGCCCGGTGGTGGGCACCAACAGGAGGTAGAGGCCAGCAATCACAGCACACGCCACGTAGCCTGCCTCATACCGAACCACCTGGGCAAGGCGGCAAGGCATGAGGGGGCCGCCCTGCCTTTCCCCTGCGCTGGTGGAAGTCAGATGTGGAGAGAAGGCCTGAGGGCCTCTGCATGTGTACCCTGGTGAACCCGGGCAGGACATGTGAAGTCAGTGGTGTCCTTGGTAATTACCACTGTAGAGACGGGGCAACTCAGGTCTAGGGGCATTGGGGATCACTGCAAACCCCACCGTGAGTAAAAAGATATGGGGCTTGAACCCAGGAGGGAAAAGGATGCCCAAGACCCCACTCTGGCAAACACTAGGCAAGGTGGACTGAACTGAGCAGGTAGGGCCCCTTCTGCTGACCCTTAACTCCCTCCCCAGCACCTGTGGCTCTGTCCTCACCTCATCTGTCTTCACAGAAGATGGGTCATTCAGCAGGGCCTTTATCAACTCTAGGGAGAGGAAGCAAGCTGATGGTTTGGGAACAGCCACTGCTTTGCCCATGTGTCTAGTCTCTCCCCACTGTCAGGCTAAAGGAGATTCTTAGAGAGGGTAGTGTCCTGTGGCTGTGACACCTTGCCAGGCCTCATCACGCTACAGGAGAGGCAGCTGGTAGAAGGCCTCAAGCAGACCTTCTGGACCCTTCTGGTAGGCCCTGCAGCTGGGCTGGTAGTCCTTCCTCCTCCTGCCTCTTCTGGCCCTCCTGGCCCCTGACACGGTGGCACTGGGACAATGAGCAGGATTTAACATAATGTACTTGCACATAGAGAGGAAAAGAGGTTGGCTCAAGGTCAAACAAGAAGGCTAGGGAGCTGCTTGCGGAGTCTCAGAATGTGTGGAAGAAGAAAACTGTAGTACCGGACACCTCACACCCTGCGAGTGCTTTCTGACAGGATGTGCACAGAGGCTAGCTGGGGTCTGGGGGAGGGGATGCTCACCTGCCGGGAAGGGGTTGAGCTGAACCACGGACAGGAATCGTCGCACGGTGCCATAAAGGGAGTCCAGGGGCCCCGGCGCGCGGACACGGGGGGCCAGCCATCGAGTCCTGGCCACCGGAGCGAATGCCAGGTGCTCCACGCGCCCGAGGGACCCACAGTCGTCTGCCACAGCTCCGGGCAGGCTCAGGGCCAGCCCCAGGCTCAGGCCCAGCAGGGGTACCATGAGGCCAGACGTGAGTGTCATGAGTCCGGGCGGGTGGGCAGCACAGGCTCGGGCGGCGGCGGACAGTGCGGGCCAGCACGGGAAAGGCCGTGCATCCTTCTGCAGCCTTCTTCCCTCGGTCCCCGTGGCTCTACAAACTGGCCCGACAGGTTTGGGCTCCGGAGCTACCGGTCGCCCGCCGGGAGCGTAGGAAGGGCAGGGGCGGAGGCCGGATAGGGGGCAGGGCCGGGCCGGGCCGCGCGGTGAAGCCTGTGCCTCTCTCCCCTCCCCACATACCGGGCAAGGTCAGCCTGGAGCCCGTCCAGGGGTACCTCAGAGTCTCTGGATAATCTAGGATGGCCCAACTTCAAACAGAATCTTCCACACTCAACCCCAGCGGTCCAACCTGAGGGCTGGTTAAACATGGCCACCGAATGAAACACTGGCCCAAAGAGGGGTCTTAAGACCAGACCCACAAACCAGGAACCAGCCTGGCCCCCCCTGCTTCCTCTGGGCACTGTTTTGTCTCCAGGAGTGACCTCTGCCAGGCCAATCTGGACAGGCACCGTCCTTAGGGAGAGCAGAGGGATGCCCTCTGGAACAAGCCATGCCCATCTGGTCATAAGCGGCAAGAACTTGATGGAAATTATGCCCAGAGATGTGTTTCCAAAGGTCTGTGGTTTGTCAAGGACTGAATACTCAGGACCCTGTCACTGAGCAGGTGGCATATATCCTAGGCAGATATACCTAGCAGCATTATTCATGACACCAGAAACAACCTGGAAGAACATCTTCCAGAACACAATGGGCAGTTATCAAAGTGAACTGAAAATGTCCCTCTGGCGTGGATAGATCCTTATGCATTACTAAGTGCAAACAGCTATCACAGAGCAGTCTGTGATGTGAAGATACACAACAGTGATCCTTTCCAGTAGAATTATGGGGTGTATATTATATATAATATACAAAAATATTTTAACTACTTTTAAAAATTACTCAATCTCTTTCTGTGCGTGAATGAGTGCAGGAGTGCCATGACATGTGAGCATGGAAGTCAAGGGACAACTTTACCAAGCCACCTTGTTGAGAGATGAGGCTTCTTACAATTTCTGCAGTGTTATGTTCTCTCTGGGCTACCTGGCCCTAGACTAGAGCGTCTGGGTAGTTCTGTTTCAACCTCCCATCTTGACTTAGGAGTGTTGGGATTGCAGATTCTTGCCACCACATCTGGCTCTAATTACATTTATTTATTTACTTCATGTGTGTTCGTGTGATGGTTGAAGGACAGCTTGCAGGAGTTGGTTCTTTCCTCCTGTTATTTGAGTCCTGGGGATCAAACTCTGGCCATCAGGGTTGGCACCACCACCGTTACCCTTCCTGCCATGTTGATGGCCACATCTGGCTTTTGAAAACTAGATTCCCCACTCAGGTTGTCAGGGCTGTGCAGCAAATGCTCATACCAGCAGAGCAATCTTGTTGACCTATCATGGCAGTTTTTAGTTCTCTTCTTCAATCCTATGCCTTAAACATGGGTTAACTGGTGGGCAAAGAGGTAACAGAAGGGGTTGGGGATGTAGTGTAGTTGGTAGAGTGTTTGGTTGGCTTGTACAAAACCTTGGGTATCACATAAAACTAGCTGTGGTGGTGACAGCACTTGGGGGGAGAAGTAGGAGGGTGAAGTGTTTAAGGTCATCCTCAGATAGCGTGTTCAAGGCCAGCACAGGCTACATGAGATTCTGCTACATGAGATTTATTTAAAAATAAAAAGTAGCCGGACGCGGTGGCACACGCCTTTAGTCCCAGCACTCAGGAGGCAGAGGCAGGCGGATCTCTGTGAGTTCGAGGCCAGCCTGGTCTACAAAGTGAGTCCAGGACAGTCAGGGTTACACATAGAAACCCTGTCTCGAAAAACCAAAATAATAATAATAATAATAATAATAATAATAATAATAATAATAATAATAGAAATTACGAGTTTCTCTGGAGGGAGCCTGGCTCAGTTCACTACTGGTTTGTGGGGCTGGTGGGCTGCCCTGGTGGGGTTACTGTTAAAGTCAGGGGTGAGCTCACAGCCACATCCTCACCCTTCACACTCTCACTCCACACAGTTTTCTCAGAGTTGGGGGACAAGAGTGCACCGTCATGGAAGGAATGGTCCACTTAATAATGGGGTGCAGACTGAAAACAGGACCTCATTAAGGATGATTCAGAGATGAAGATCAAGGCTGTGGTGAGGAATGGGTTGTGGTGCCCTGGTATCCAGGCAGTATACCAGACCAACATGTCCCCAGACCAGCACATCCCCAGGAGCCCAGCCCTGCTATGTGAAGAAAGACACCTGACTAACTTGGCCCCCGATTGGGCTGAAAAGCTGAATGCAGGTTGTGCCCACCCAACCTAGCCTGTCATCCTCCTTCCTTTCTCCCTCACCCTAGGTTTTTTGACTCTTAGAATGTTTCCCAAGCTATCATAATCTAAGTCTAGCCCTGTCACCAGCAAGATGGAAATAGCTTCTCACCAAACATGATATAATTCACCTATTGGGCAAATAGAAGCTGCCATTGAAGATTTTAAAGAGAGATGAGTGTGTGTGTGTGTGTGTGTGTGTGTGTGTGTGTGTGTGTGTGTGTTATGATTTGGGTGAATTAGTGGTATAGGAGTTTATGTCCTAGCTCTGGGGCTGCAGGGGAGGGCAGGGGAAGACTGAAATTTTTGAGGAGTTGGTAAATAAGCTGGTCTTCTACCCACTCACTCTCTCCTTAATTATCATAATTAAGACAATCACTGCCTGCCACCATTGTTTTCATAAATGTCTGTAATAAAAATGCAGCACTTTGAAGGTGAGATTTCCCCAGGAAAGAAACAAAATGTACAAGCCTCTTCCTCAGCCTGGGGGCAGGAAAGGTTATAAGGATAATCCATGTATTTGGCAGATAGAGAAACCGAGGCAGGGAAGGAACTTTCCTGACCACAACCAAGCCAGATCTTGGTAGAACAATCTGTCATCAGGCTGGCTCAGCTCCACTTGCTCCACCCTAGTCCTACATGGATAATTGGAGTGCACAGGGAAAAGGATAGAGTTCTGAACATATAAGGTAGCCTACAGTTGGGAAAAAATCATCTAGTACAAAGTCCATTTTAAAAGACAATGGGACTGGAGAGATGGCTCAGTGGTTTCTTCCAGAGGACCAAGGTTCAATTCCTAGCACCTACATGACAGGTCACAACTGTCTGTAACTCCTGTTCCAGGGGATCTGACACCTTCACAAAGACATGCATGCAGTCAAAAGACCAATGTACATAAAATAAAAATAAATAAACTACAAAAGACAACAACCTATTATTGTCATTGTTGTTGTTGAGAGAGGGTCTCATTATGTAGCCCTGGCAGGCCTGAAACTCTTTATGTAGAGCAGGCTGGCCTTGAACTCACAGAGATCTATGCCTCCCAAGTGCAGGTTAAAGATGTGCACCATCACACCTACCTAAGATTTATTTTTATTACTTTTAATCATGTGTGTGTGTCTGTGTGTGGGGGGGGGGCATGTGCACATGAGCACAGGTGCCCACAGAGGCCGGAGGCATCAGATCCCCAGGGACTGGGGTTCCAGGTGTTTGTGAGCCACCTGGTGTGGTATTGGGAACTGAACTCAGGTCCTCTGCAAAATACTCTATTAAGTGAAGAGCCATCTCTCCACCTCCCTAATTTTTTAAAAATTACATTTACTTGTCCAGTGGGGGCAAAGTAAACTCGTGTGGAGGTCAGAAGACAGATCTGGGGAGTTGGTTTTCTTCTACCATGTGGCTCCTAGGGATTGAACTCAGGTCATCCGGTTGGTGGCAAGTGCCTTTCCTTGCTCAGCCTCTTTTATAATGAAGTGTTGAATGTCTCATATAATTTGCTAAATACTGAAGGTGGAAAATAGGATGGCTGAACAGGTACCTTTACACATTGTCATAGCATTGAAAATTTCTGTCAAACCATCTTTAAATGAGGGAATCATCCCATCTTCATACAGATTGTGAATGGAGAATAGATTGTAAAGTCAGGAGGTGGTGCATGTCTACACAGCTGCAATTCCAACATGTGGGAGGCTGAGGTAGAGGGATGAGGATGGTGTATTTGAGGTGAACCTGAGCTGCATAGTAGGACTGTCTGCAAGGGGAAAAAGCTGGTTATAGACACTCACCTGACGTAGTCTCAGCTACTAGGAATTCTGAGGCAGAAGGATCACCTGTGCCCAGGAGTTTGAGATCAGCCTGATCCTATAATAGTAAGATCCCTTCAAAGCAAACAAACATAATTTAAAAGCAAATAAATCAAACAGATGGGCAAGCCCCAAATTAAAGCTCTGAATGTAAGAGCGACCTGTGAGGAGGGGTTAAGCAGGTTGGGAAGGGTTGAGGAGGCTCTTTGATAAGCAGCTACCCCTGGGAGTGTCTTCCTACGCTCATTGGGCAGTAAAGAGAGGGCACTGGGCTCAGGAAAGTGTTTGAGTCCCTGACAATAACCACAGACTAGAGGTGACTTCCATGTAGCCCCTGAGCATGTGCTGGAAAGTGGATATGCAGGGGACATAGCAGCTTAGAGTGGCCAGAGCTGGAAGCCAGGACCCAAGCAGACAGAGATGGCTGAGTTTTGGTTACTCATGGCAGTGTAAGCTTCTAGAAGAACCTAATATTAAATAGATCCTCCAAGTTGATCTCAAGGGCTCGGGCCAGCTAAAACCTCAGTTCTGCCACACAAGCTCACTGGGTAGGCTCTGTACTCTCTGCATGACCAAGTGAGTCCCTAAGATAGGAGAGTCAGTTACCATGTCCTAAAAACTGTCAGATAGGAGGACAGCACCTTCTGGCCTGAGCCAGACCTCCCCGGGGCTATTGGCTTGGGAACACATCCCTCTGATCACCCAGAGCCTCCTCCGTTGCCTCTCTTTTCTCAGTCACGAGAGGGCTTGGCTCAGTATCAGGGCCTAGGTCACATTTTATACCACTGAGAGGCCCTCCTCCTCTCGTGGCACTGTAGTCATGGCCTCTGTGGAAGAAGACAGAAATGGAAGTCTACTTTGTAGAGCCTTGAGGTTGAGGGGCCAAATACTGTGCAGTAGCACCCCAGAAGCCCCTCTGAGAGCCCAAGAGAGATAACGAACACATGATGGAGATGAGCCACTGGCCCACTCTAGCACTGTCTTAGTTCATTTGGGGTTGCTATTACAAATTACCTGAAGCTGGATAATTCATAAAGAAAAGAGGTTTACTCCGTTTGCAGTTCTGGAAGTCCAAGAGGCTGGTGGTAGCATTTGCTTGGCTCCAGTGAGGACCTCCTAACAGGTGGCATCACAATGATGCAAGTTCACGCATAACAGATCACAGGGAGAGAAGGGAAATGAGAGACTGGAGAGAGACTAGACATTCTTTTATAAAAACCCACTCCTGAAAGAACTAACTCCATGAGATCAGCCTTAATCCCATCCAAGAAAGCTATGGCTTGAATCTGAAATGTAACCAACTGGCTCAAGCTTGAAACATGTGGTCCTCAGGTGATGCTATTTTAAGAGCTTCTGGAGCCTTTGAGGGAGGGCCTAGCTGGTAGGTGCCTGGTTCCAATCTTTCTTCCTGCTTCCTGGTCTGCCCCGCTATGAACAGCCTTCACAGCATGCTCTCCTACTGTAAGTGGAGCTGCCCTGCCACAGTGGGCTGAAGCCCTCTGAAACTGTGAGTGGAAGGAGCTGTCACCAAACCACCCCATAGAAGGTTTTCAACGTCACAGCCTTCACTCTCTAGCTGTGATGCTTCTTGATGACCGTTTGGCCCACAGAGATGGCTTTCTCACAAGCTTGGGGCCTCACTTTTGGGTTGACTGTGTCTTCAGCAGAGACACATGTCCAGGGGATGTTGTGAGCTGAGACTGTGTAAAGCCCGGAGAACTCATCCAAGTCAAGTGGCCTGATGGTAAACCCCAGAGCAAAGTATTTTGGATGCACTGTTTTCTGTGTGTACCAGACGGAGTCTAAAGATGGATCCCAGGTAGCAATGAAGAGAGAAGACACATATACTTTAGATGAAGAGTTGACTAAGAGGGTGAAGTCGGCCACAGGCTCTGACATGAGATTTGAAGACACTCTTTACGGGGCAGATGTAATTCAAGGGGAGGGGAGGAGGCAGAGTACTGAGCTCCAGGCTAAAGATGAGTACATGGGTGACCCTGGGAATCACACTGTTTAAAAGAGTTCCTTCTAGAAGTGTTGGAAGAGAAGTGATTGACACACTGCAGCCACAGAGCAGCGTAGACCAGAAGAGGAAAGACAAAGGGGCTGCCTTGGGTTATGGCCATGTTTCACTGGATTTGGGTGTCTGGGGGCATCTCGGCAGTGGTAACGGATCAGGCTTCCAGAGTCTGGTGACCAAATAACACAGACATATTAGTCGCCTCTCTCATCTGGTCATTCTTCAGCCTTTTGTTTGATCCCAAAGCATTTTTTGAAATGATGGGAAACAATGAATGAACAACTAGAAAAAGCCACTGTCAGGGAAGCAGTGGGTCTCTCTGTGGCTCAGGTCCCTCCTCAGGGAACATAACGGTGGGTGACTTCTTTCCCCAGCTCCTGTTGTAGGAACCTGTCACCCATGAGGAAGGGTGATAATATATACATTTCCACAGTCAGGTAAGGACTCTCGTTTGTATTTAAGTGGCAGTTTTGTTTTTTGGGTTGTTTTTTTGGTTTTTCAAGACAGAGTTTCTCTGTGTAACTCTAACTGTCCTGGACTCACTTTGTAGACCAGGCTGGCCTTGAACTCACAGGGATTCACCTGCCTCTGCTTCCCAAGTGCTGGGATTAAAGGCGTGTACCACCACGCCTGGCCTTAAGTGGCAGTTTTTATAAAGCAGTTAGAGAACACAGAAAGCATGTATGGTAATTGGATTTACCTGTGTGATATCTGTATTTCCTTGTACAGAACTTTTCCATTTCTTGGTATTCTTTTTTTTTAAATATTTATTTATTTATTATGTATGCAGTATTTTGCCTGCATGTATGCCTGAACTCCAGAAGAGGGTGCCACATCTCACTGTAGAGCCACCATGTGGTTGCTGGGAATTGAACTCAGGACCTTTGGAAGAACAGCCAGTGCTCTTAACCTCTGAGCCATCTCTCCACCCCCCACTTCTTGGTATTCTTATTAACCTTTGATTGTGTCTGATGAGAACTTAGCTGGCCTTTGTAAGATGAAATTTTTGGCTCTTGAAGAGGAATAATTTTGAAGTCTATGAGAATGTTATACATTTAAAGAAGAAAATCTGGGGCTGATATTTTGAATAATTCATAATTACTCTTCTGAATAGATATTTATAAAATCTGTATTTCTTTTATTATATGTTAGTAAAATTAGAATTTGAATAAATATACTTTGATGTATAGTTCTGAACTAATGTAACATTTTTCTTTGTAAAACAGCCTAGAAATGTACCAGTATATAAAAATTTTAAATTCCCATTTTCTCTTTTTAAAAAATTGTTCCTGTTTAGTGGACACAGTGATGCTAAAGGAAGGGTGGTGATCCCAATGACTGAGTCATTTCTGGGATCTACCTCTTAAGGGTTTTGCTAACCCATCATCACCATACTGGGGACCAAGTTTGCGGCATATGAACCCTTGAAAAATGGTCAAGCCTACTGGAACCCAAGCAACATCTCCAATCTACTGTCTTCCATCACCACAAGACCTCATGTCTGTCTGGGCCCATGTGTTATGTAACAGTTTCCGTCAAGATTAAAACATTGCACCCTGCAGGGAAGCTCCTTAAACAGGAAGGTACACAACTCAAAATAGCTTCAGAAAGTCCCTGAAACTGAACAGATTCTCTAGGCCAGAGAATCAATAGAGGAAGCAATAAAAGCTGCATCCCTCTCAGATGAGTGAAGCTGAGCTGCAAAGCAGACTCTGAGCCCAGACCAGCTACCTGGAAGAGGCGCAGATCAACTGAGTCACCGGGAAAGAACACACTCCGACCTGTTGAGCTGCCTGCAGGCTGTGTAGTGTGCTCCAGGTGTGTGAGCTGTCACCCATGCTGGGGTGATTTAGCTGCCTTTGAGTCATTTCTGCCTTTGTAAGTAACTCCTTACCTATATTCCTGTAAGTAACCTCAATACACATTCACCAAATTGGACTTCTGTCATATCCATACTTGCTCTGTTGTGGGTTCTCTAGCTGGGTTGAGTAGACGTGTGTGTTGCATCGCCCAGTAAAATTTTTGTCACACCACATCATGGTGGCAGCATTTCTCACACTCTCAGGAGGACTTGTCTAAGTGTCTCCTGACCACGTTCAGCACCAAGAGATGTGATATTATAGTTAGGAAGGGTCACACTCTCTTCCCTTGGTGGGTTTGGGGAAGACACAGGATATAGGAGCAGAGGTTCTCTTTCAGATGGGGCTGGCAGAAAGGGTTTATCTTGAAGACAAACCCACCCAGACAGACTGAGGGGATTAGGTTGGGTGCAGCCAGCTGGAATGAAAAGAGAAAGAAAGGAAGGAAGGAAGGAAAGAAAGAAAGAAAAAAAGAAAGAAAGGGAGGAAGAAAGGAAGGAAAGAAGAAAGAAAGGAAGAAATCCTGAGGACCCCCCACCTCACCCCAGATCTCTCAGGAAATTTCTGGTGGTGCTGTCTGCTCTGGCTCAGAGCCTGTCTCTGCTTAACATCTAGAAATTATTTTTTAAATGGCTAATTACTCAAAAACCAGCTTGGGGGACAGTGCAGAGCCAAATGACAGCACCAAAGCTTCCAAGAATCTTGATCAACTGGAAGGATGGGTTCAACAGTGCATAGAGGCCTGAGTAATAGATGACCAAACCACAGATTCCTAGATTCTAGATTCTGCTGTCCATGGAGACAGAGTCTGTAATGGATTGGCTGACCACAACTGAGAGTCGATAGTGAGGTGAGACACCTAAGACAGCTCTGTAACACTAGTCAGCTAAGATGTCACCGGTCAGGCCACAGAGCCAGGGCTGCTCTGTGGTGCAGTTCAGGCCGGCCGCTTGAGTGCCCTCCACAGATAACCATGACCAGATGTGGCAGGGTACAGGCTGGCCTCCCTCTGAGCGGTGTCAGACCTCTGAGCAGTGTCAAAGAGCACTAAGGCAGGTGTGGGGGATGGGAGGGAGACCTTCCCGGCTTCTGGTCTTGCACGCTTGATGCTGTCAAAGGCCTGACCTTACTCATGGCGGTCATCCAATACTCATGTCCATCCACTGCCCCTTTATATACCTGGTGGCCGCCAAGCCTGAGTCACAACTACAGCTGTAACTACAGACATGACTCCCAGAGCCCTTTCCGTCCCATGTAGCTAGCGCCCTCTGCAGGCTGAGATGAGCCTGAAAGTGTTAGGCCCACTCCCATCCATGTCCACCAGACCATGACACTGAGCAGAGTGGCACCTAGCACCTCCTGCAGTAGACATCTTAGAAGCACACACATACACACACACACACACACACACTCCAAAATGAGGATCTTTGGGGGATAGATGTACTTATCTGATGCAGAATTACTGTTCACTGTAACACAAGCATCTCAAAAAACATAAAGTGTAGGCACATTCCCTTGAAAGAGACAATATAGTGTATGAGTTCTGCAGCTGTCTGTGCCCCAACATATGAGGGAGGGAGTGACATAAAATTGGGAGAGGCTTCTGGGTTGCATACCTTTACCCGAAGAAATGCCAGCTGTTACAGTTGGGCATGGTGGTACACACTAGTGATCCCAACATAGAGGTAGAAAAATCAGAAGTTGAAGGTCATCCTGAGCTGCACTGTGAGTTGGGGGCCAGCCTGGGCTACATAAAACTCTGTTTCAAAAAAACAAAACAAAGAAATTCTATGCTGTTGAGACCACAGAGAGTGGCAAAGGCACTCATTCCTATAGAGTCACCTGCCTTTCCTGGTAACATGGAAGTCCCCCATATCCTTAGTTGAAGGGGCAGGTCCTTTGAGGGTGGGGACCATGAAGGAGCAGGCCCCTGGTTGCTTGACCAGAAAGGACGGGACAAGAGCGGAGAAAGGCCTGATAGGCACGGAAGGGCTGGGATATCCACCATGACATCATAACCACCTACAGATGTCAGGGTCCCCAAGTGAGATTCTCCAGGGTCATGATTCAGGGCTCTGGGGGTTCTGGTGGGAGAGAATGATTGAGAGCTGGGGCACTACAGGCTCTTGTCCCAGGAGCAGCCCTTACCTGAGGGAGTAAGGCAACCCTACTTCCCACCCGTCTGAGGTTTCTGTACAGAGGGTGGAAGGACCATCTGTATGTACCCTGCCTTTCCTATCTATCACAGGCAGACAGTCTCGGCCTTAAGAACAAGTCATCAGGCATCAGGTTTCAGCCCCAGTACCTACAGTGTAGAAGAAAGAGAAAGCCAGCCGGGTGTGGGCTGGAGAAGGGTACTGCCGTTCTCAGAGAGGGTGGGGCAGTGGAACAGCAGGGCAGTCCAACCTTGAGTGGCCCCAGAAGCAGCCTTTTTCCACTCTTATCTGGCCTGGGTCGTCTTCTTTGGTGGTATCTTGACCTTGGGCTTCTGGCCTATTGAAATGTGAGGAACACACTTCAGTGTCTAATTCAAGATTGCCTCATGGAGAAAATTGGGCACACATTCTGCAGCCATCCTGTTCACACTCTGGGCTTCGAGGGGCTGACCGCCCTCCTTACTGAGAGTACTTTCTCTAAACAACCGGAGGAGTTGCCTCCAAACCTTGGACTCTTATCTCTTTGGTTAGAACTTGCTCTTAAGGCTGCCTAGAGTCCCAGGTGCTCTGGAAACATAACAGCTGTATCCGGCTGCAGCTCAGGGAGGAGGAGGAGGGGTCTCCAGCACGGGGTGGGGGGCAGACGATGATTCAGTCCAATCCATGTCATTTCCAACTTCTCATCCATGTGTCACTCCCAGGGTGCTTGCGTGCTGTGCAACATGTGAACATCATGTTTGCACAACTCTCTGTGGAGAAGCCCTGAGGCCCACTGGCTCCCTTGAAAACTTTTGATCATTATTTTGTTAAACCTGTTAAACTTAAAGGCCCTTATTATAAGGGCTTCATCCACCCCTGATGGAGGTCCTTCATCTCCCCTTAAAAGTTCCACTTTTTATTTTTAATTTAATTTTTAAGATATTTTTATTTTATGTGTCTGGGTGTTTCTGCCTGCATGTATGTCTGTGTACCACATGCTTGCTTGATGTCTGTGGAGTCCAGAAGATGGTATGGATGATCCCTTAGGACTGGAATTACAGACAGTTGTGAGCTGCCATATGGGTGCTGGGATTTGAACCCGGGTCCTCTGGAAGAGCAGTCAGTGCTCTTAACCACTGAGCCACTTCTCTAGTCCCTCGTTATTTTTTTCTCTTGAGACAGGATCTCATAGATTCCAGGCTGACTTCCAACTTATTATGTAGCAGAGGATGATGCTGGATTTCTGCAGCTCCTGCCCCCGTCCTTTGAGTACTGGGATTCTAGAAATGTGCTACCTTGTCCAGTTTTTGATGTGCTGGGGATCAAATCTGGGGATCAAATTCGCTTCTCGAATTCTGGGCAGACACTAGGAGCCTGAAGCCCCGTCTCTCATACCATCCCCTCAGCCACTAGGTTTTAATGCCTGGACTCTGGAGGAAGGGCAGTCAAACAGCAGCAGTGTGCTAAGTCTTCCTCCTGTCTTAGATCCTAGCAGTGAAAGCCCAAACTCGTAAAAAAAAAAAAACACAAGGGAGTTTTGTTTGGGGCTAGAGTTGACCCCTCCATATGTCTGGCCCTTTGCTTGTCACTCTGGGAGTTGGGTGTGATGCATGTAAAACCATTCCGTGTCAAGCTAACCATGGCCTCCCAGGGCAGGCCTATTCACTGCATATCCCCCATTAACCACAAGACCATCAACTTCCCAAGACCAAAACAGAAGTCTGACCTTGCTAACCTCTGGGGTTTGGCCTCTAGATTTACAGATCTGCTGCTGATTTCACCGACTGAGAAGAAGGGCCAGTGGCCGGTAGTTAGGGAGGGTGAGGAAGCACGGATCTCCCTGATGAGGCAGTGCTGAGGGAGACAGGGACAGGTTCTTTGCTCTCACAGCCAGGACAGGAAGCCAAGAGACTCACTTCAAGGACTTTGGGTGGAAGGCCACCTGGGTAGATGGTGGTGCATAGTGTGGGGAGCTGTGGTGTGACTGGCTGCAAGCTGGCAGAAGAGGTGGCATCTGGACATCCAGGAATGTGCTTTGGTGAGGAAGGTATGGACCCAGATGAAGATGGGACTCTTGATATGAGGGTGTCACCCAACAGAACCTGGAAAGGAAAAGCTATGAGCTGGACTCAGTCAGGGAGTGGGCTTGGAATATAGTGGACAGACACACCAATCACTTCAAATCGGTGTGAAGCAATGAGGTGACAACTGCTGGAGTGGACAGAAATCTGGCAAAACCAGTGGCAGCCTGGCACAGCAGGAACTAGATAAGCAGGTGAGTTCAGATACCAGAGCTCCAGTATGGGCAAGCTTCAGCAGGTAGCAGGCAGCCCGGAGAGGCTGTGCAGCAACCAGTGTGGGAGTCCAAGCAGCAGGAAGAAGGCCTTGGCCCCAGGGCCTGCTGGGAAACCAGGGCAGCAGGATCTGCACAGGAATTCTGGAGACTTTCAGAGTGAGCTCAAGGATCCAGGTTCAACCAAGTCAGGGTCTAATGGTTCCTCCTGGGTGGGTGGATGGGTGGGAATCAGACTCCCTCGGGCACCCTGTTTACAGTAGTCTTTGCTTTGAGTGAGTGAAGGAGTCCACTGGGGTTCCCTCTAGGACTCTTAGCAAAAGAAAGTCTGCAGGCCAAGCCGCATCTGCTGCAGTGTGGAAGACCTCTGGGTCCTGCACTGCCCAGTGGGTCCAGGGCAGTCACCTGCCTGTTCTGGGGTCCAAATGCTGTCTAGATCATTAGGAAGAACGATCTGCCACCACATGACGACAACATTTCCTACTCAAAACACTTCAGGGCTACTCCACGTCCTCACAATAAAGTTCTGTCCCAGCCAGACATAGTGCTACTGATCTGTGATCCCAGCACCCAAGGAGGCTGAGGCAGGGGGATTACGGATTCGCCCTGAGCTACACAGTGAGACCCTGTCTGTGCTGGATAGTTTATGTGAACTTGGCACAGATTAAAGTCATCTGAGAGGAGGGAACCTCAGTTGACAAAATGTTCCACAAGATTGGGGTGTAGGCAACCTGTGGAGTATTTTCTTAATTAGTGATTGATGTGGGAGGGCCCAGCCCATTGGGAGTAGTGCCACCCCTGGGCTGACCAGGTCCTGGGTTCTATAAGAAAGCAGGCTGAGCAAGCTGTGAGTAACAAGCCAGTAAGCAGCACCCCTCAATGGCCTCTGCATCAGCTCCTGCCTAGTTTGAGTTCCTGTCTTGGCTTCCCTCAATGGACTGTTACTCTGGATATGTAAGCCAAACAAACCTTTCCCTTCCAAGCTGCTTTTTGGTCATGGTGTTTCATCATAGCAACAGTAACCTTTACTAAGACAGTGTCTCAAAAAACATCAAGAGACCCACTGGTAGAGTGCATCCCCAGCACACAGAAGACCTGGGGTTCTAGGCCTAGCACCACAAAAAAGTTAACTTGTTTATTAAATTTTTTTTTAAAGGTCAGGACTGGTAAGGTGGCTCAGTGAGTAAAAGCATTGGTCATACAAGCCTAGGCGACCTGAATTAGAAATATGAAGTACACATATAACTCTGGATGTGGTTGGTGGTGCACATCTGTAATTCCAGCACTCCTATGGCAAGATTGGAGATGGAGATATAGGCCCTTAGCATGGAGGAATCAACGTGTTTGCAAGGAGAGAATGATCTCTTAAAAGTTGTCCTTTGAGCTACGGACACACACACACACACCACCACCACCACCACCACTACCACCACCATCACCACCATCATCATTAACAACAATAATAAAAATTTAAACTCAAAAAAATTTTTATGATTCATTTATTTTTTTTATTTTTATTTTTTTTGTTTTTCGAGACAGGGTTTCTCTGTGTAGCCCTGGCTGTCCTGGACTCAATTTGTAGGCCAGGCTGGCCTCGAACTCACAAAGATCCGCCTGCCTCTGCCTCCCAAGTGCTGGGATTAAAGGCGTGCGCCACCACTGCCCGGCTGATTCATTTATTTTTACTTTATGTACATTAGGGTTTTGACTCCATGTATGTCTGTGTGAGGGTGTCAGATCCCCTGGAACAGAAATTATTGACAGTTGTGAACTGTCATGTGGGTGCTGGGAATTGAACCCCGGTCCTCTGGAAGAGCAGCCAGTGCTCTTAACTGCTGAGCCATCTCTCCAGCCCAAATTGAAAGCTTTTAAAAATAATAATAAAAAAATAAAGTTATCTTCTAAAACATTTGGTGACCTCTGTGGTCAAGCCTGAAGCCCCATTTCCTTCTCCTCTCCCATGGGCTGGGAAGGTGAGCATTTATAGCCTCTCTTACAGCTGGGTTGAGACTGGGAGAAGTGCTGGGAACAGTGGTGGAAATTAAGAGTGCCCTCTTTGGAGAAAGCATAGCAAAGCAAGAGTGAAGTCCATATCAATTCTGTTACTGTAATGAAATACCTGAAGCTGGGCTCTTAACAAAATAGAGTTGTTTAGCTCACAGTTTTGGAGGCTAAAAATCTAACAACCAGCACAGCACTGACCCTGGTGAGGATGCTTTGGCTGGTTGACATTACAGCTGCTGGAGTCATGAGAGAGATGCTTGTGAGCATAGTCACACAGTGGGTGAGGTAGGAAGTCAGAGTGTGAAGCAGCTGGTAATGACCTCCTACTGGGTCCCACCCCTTGAAAATCCCGCTACCTCTTAGTCAGGTCACATGAAGAACCAATCTTATAGTACATGGAGTTATGGGATACAAACCTCATCCAGATAATAATGGGTCACAGCTCCCTAGTCCTGCAGTGGAGTACCTAAAGCTGCATGTTATTACAGACTAGCAATGTCTCTGTCAGTTGGATCCCTGAGTCTCAGCAGAATTACCCAAGTATACCAAACACCCTTAATCCCTGGGAAGGGTGGTGGGGCATATCATCCACCCAGCATGCCATTTGATGGAAGGACCCACTCAAGGGAAGCTTAAGGAACAGCAGATATGAGTAGGGCACAATTATCTCTGTTCCTCAAGATGGCAGATTTAAATCCCGTGAGAGGAAGGTGCTTTGTTCATACCAGGAAGAAAGGAACACATTTCATGGAGGAGTCTTTGCCTAGAGAACTCTCTACAGATGGCTTTGTTCAATGACATGCATCTTCCTTTAGCCACACTCCCCCACTAATTTAGTCCCTTCTCTATGGCTGCCTCACTTTGTTCAATGTTATATATACAAAACATGTCCTCTTAAAAAAGTATTTATTGATGGGTGGTGGTGGCACACACCTCTAATTCCAGCACTCAGGAGGCAGAGGCAGGCGTATCTCTGTGAGTTTGAGGCCAACCTGGTCTACAGAGTGAGTTCCAGGACGTCTAGGACTACAAAGAGAAATCCTGTCTCAAAAAAAAAAAAAGTGTATGTGCCTGAGTATATGCGTGTGCACCAAGAGCATGTAGGTGCCCTGAAAAGCCAGAAGAGGGTGTCAGATCCTCTTGAAATGGAGTTACAGGCAGTTGTGAGCCCCCCCCACCCCACCATGTGGGTGCTGGGAACTGAACCCAGGTCCTCTGCAAGAGCATTAAGTACTCCTAACTGCTCAGTCTCACATATCAGTTTTGTTGGCTCTTTATTTCCTTTTAAAGGCTCTTGTGTCATGAAAAAACTTATATTTGCATACTTTATTATTATTAACTTGTCTTCCATTAATCTAATTCTCAAGCTAGGACAGCAAGTGCCTCCCCTCTATCCACTAGGACCGGCCACTGACCCTGACCCAAGAGAGACATAAATCTGTGTTTAAGGCCTGGAGTTAACTAGTTCTTGGAGCACCCCCAGACTCTGGGATTCTCAGTGGGAAGTGTTCTAGGTTTTTGAAGGCTGGCTGACCTTCCAGTCTTCCACCAGTAATGGCTACACTGAGACTGTCCCTGTCCCCAATATACCCCCCATGTACTTGCAGAGAGGAAGAGGCTTGAATGCCCGGACCTGAGTGCCCCCCATAGTTTCCTGCCAGCTAAACCTCTAACTGTACCATCTGGGCTGGGGCCCCCGGTTGCTGGAATTCCTATCTGCTGGGTACACCTCCCTTCTCGTGATGCAATTGTGTTCTAATCCATGGTTCCACTTGAAGATGTTTCTTTCTCTTTAAGAAATTTTCTTTTTTAAAAATGTTTTTATCAACATATATTAATTATAAGTTATAATGGGTTTCCTTGTGATAATTTTCAAACATGTATATGTTTTATTTATCAAATTCACCCCTCCCCCATGTTCTGCCCTCCACACACACTGATCCTTTCCTCTCCTAACTAGTGCTGCTTCTACTTTTATGTCTTGTTTTGTTTGTTGTTATCCAGTGAGTTTCACTAGAGTTGCTTACAGGAGCACTGGTGAGAGGCTAGTCACAGGAACGTAGGCAACTTACCAGTTGCTGTACCACTGAAGAGGGTGTGTCTCTGAGCAGCAACAAGTTAGTTTCTGGAAGCACTCAGAGCAGGCTGGGCAGAACCATTTGGAGGGAACATGCAATGGTTAGCCTTTGTAACAGAAACCAACTTATAAAGGGAAAGGGTTGTTTTGGCTCACAGTTTTGTGGGCTTCAGTCTATGGTCCCTTGGCCATGTGGCTTTTTAACCTGTGGTTTAACCTGTAGCACACATTGTGGAAGTGAAAGACAGAGGAAGCTGCTCACCTCATGGTAGCCAGGAAGCAAAGAAAGAGGGGAAGAAGGGGCCAGGATCATAATATTTCCTTTGAGGACATGACCCTAATGGCTTAGCTTCCTTTTCCTAGGCCTCATGTCCTGAAGGTTCCACCACTAACAGTACTATGGGCTGTTGACTCGGCCTTAAACACACAGGCCTTTGGTGGAGATTCAGATACAAACTGTAAGAAGACATTTCTAGGCATAAGGTCTCAGGCTTCACCTTCACATAAAGCCCAAAGGAGCTTCTGCCAACTGTCTCATGTGAGGTCCCACGAGGGACTTCCTCAGCCTCCCTCCCAGGGCCCCTTCCAAGATCTGAAGAGCTCCTTCTTCCTCTACAAGCAAGGGAGGGGATGGGGCCATCTTTCTACTCTAGGCTGGATCTGCCTCCCAACTACTAGTCCCCTAGGTGTATCTATGGAAACAAATTTATAGACCTGATACTGTGAGAAAATGGTGATGAAGGGCTGGCTACTAGTCTTGCCAGGTTCAGAAAGAGAGATGTGGGGGCAAGAAACAGCAGCTTGCAGGTGTCAGCTAGGAACAACCCCTTTGAACTGTGTATGGAGGAGCAAACCAGTACAGTGAAGGTGTGTGTGTGTGTGTGTGTGTGTGTGTGTGTGTGTGTGTGTGTAAGAGAGAGAAACTGTGTGTTAGGGAGAAAGTGTGTGTATGTGTGTGTGTGAATGTGTGATTATGTGTATATATTTACAAAGCTAAACCAAAGAGCTATAATTTGGAGTCCTTTTAAGAATCCCTGGCCAAAGTGAGGGCAGGGGGAAGGGGGAAGAGCCCAAAGGCAAGAATATGACTGGATGTCATTCCTTAGGAAAGGGCATCTTTCAAAAACAATTAGTCTGTCAGGGAACAGGACATCCCACATAATGAGGCAATTGAGGATTAGAGAGCTAAAAATAATTCCAGGTTCATTTTGCCAAGAATCAGCAGGCCATTCCAGCAGACACCTTCCTTTACCCAGGAGGCAGCCACCCCAGGCTGAAAGCACAGGAGGGGGGGGGTGCTTCTGCAGATCCGATCCCTTAGATACAAACAATGAGCAGCCTACAGCAGCAGCTGTTCACAGGATCAAGGTGCAAAGCTGTTTTTACAGTTTATTTTTCATTTTGAGATTATAATATAATAACAATTTCTCCCTTCCCTTTCCTCTTTTCAAAACCTCCTTGCCATCTTTCAAATTCATGACCTCTTTTCTCATTAATTGTTATTGCATGCACATATGCATATGAATAGACATATGTATTCCTAAATAGAACCTGCTCAGTCTCTACAATGTTACTTCTATGCATGTTCTCAGGGCTGACCATTCGGTGCTGGAAAACCAGTTGGTGTGCTCTTCCTTGGGGAAGACTTATTTCTCCACCTTCAGCATTCCTTGGTTGCATATAAGTCTTTCTGCAGGACTGAGGCCTCTTGGTCTTTCCCCCATCCAGTTTGGATGTCCTTCTTCAGCTCATGTTGAGGCAGTCATGTCGGTGAGACTTGCTCTGGCTGCCCTGTCAGCACTCACGTGGGCAGCACTAAGGCAGAGGATCTGCTGAACTGCCCCCCCCCCCACGCGCTCAAGAGTTTTAAAGGAGCACAAAATGCTGTGACAACAATTAGGTGTCATTTTGTTTTCCCAGCCAGTGAACCATGAGAACCTCAGATCTTCTTGTCCTGACTGTGGCCCTGTCAGTCACGGCCAAGCTATCCTGTCACTGGACACAGAGAGCCTTCTGTTTCTTTGCCTCAAAATTGGGCTATCAATAGTTCCCACATCTTAAAGCTATCAGGTGTGTTCAGCAATCACAGTTGTGCTCGGGACATGGCATGTGCTGAACAATGGCCAGCAATTACCCACGGAGATGGGAGTCTTCAATGGAGGTAGTAGGTGAACTATGGAAGGGTGCTTGTGAGCTGGGCAGCTTTGCTTTAAATTTATTTTTTCTTTCACAGTTCTTTTTTAAAAATTATTTATCCATTGGATGGGGGCTTGCCATGTTGCACATATGGATATTGGAGGTGGGTCTTGTGCACTATGTATTCAGATGCTGAGCTCTGTGTCCTGAAATCTTTTTACAGTCCAGATGGGCTTTGTAATGATTATTGAACCATCTCCTATATCAATGTGGTATAGAGAATGCTCCCCAATTATCTCTGATTGGTTAATAAAAAGCTGAACATCCAATGAATGGGCAGAAGAAATATCAAGGCTGGACTTCCAATCCCAGCCAGGAGTCCAAGGAAAGAAGGCAAGAGAAGAAAGTGGGCCACAAGGAGGAGGGAAGAGGAAGGAAGGTCGCCATGAGGGATGATGGACCAGGAGGTCAGGAGGAGTTGCTAAGGGAGTTCTCCATGAGGACAGATGGACGGAACAGAAGCAGCCAAGGTGAGACTAAATGCAAGTAACTTGGGGCGTATGGCTGGGAAGCAGTTAAGATAGCCTAGGGTTAGGAATACCTGCTCAGTCATTGTGCTTAAAGCTTGTTGAACAACACTGTAGGTGTTTGTCTCAATTATTTGGGAGCTAACTGGGATATAAAAAGTTAACACTCCTTTAAATTTTTTATTATACATGGAAGTAAAGAAAACTTGCAGGAGTTGATTCTTTCCTACCACGTTGGTTCCCAGGATTGAACTCACATGGTGAGACTTGGAAGCCTTTACCTGCTAAGCCAATTCAGCAGACCCAAGGTACAGTCCAAGTTGGCCTCAAACTTGTGATCCTCCTGTCTCCACCTCTTCAGGATATCCTACTAGTGTGAGCCACCACAAGTGGCTTTCATAATCTCTCTCTCTCTCTCTCTCACACACACACACACACACACACACACACACACACACACACGCAGTACTTTGATCATATTCCTCCCTCCATCACCCTTTCTTCTTCCGCTCCTTCCCTCCTAACCTTTCTCCCTTCTTCCCAGAAAGTCCCCTTCTTACTGCACTGGCTTTGTGTAAATGTAGTTTGCCCCACTGCTTTAAATAGTGCTGTATCCATGAGCACAGCTGGTGGTGGTGGTGGGGCATTTACATGAGGAAGGGCAACTTTACCAGCGATTATACCACTAAGGAATATGACCTCCTATCTCCTTGAAACCATTAGGTATTTGCAGCTCCTCTGTGAGGTCTAGGACTTTGTGAGCCCTTCCCCCATTCACAAGGGAAGGCTGGTAGACCAGTCTTAGGGTGCTCATCACTGCTTTGGAATCTGACTTGAACACATGGAAACTCTAGGCAAGTACTCCACTATTGAGATACACAGCCAGACCATTTCTAACACTTCTAAAAAGAGAGAGAGAGAGAGAGAGAGAGAGAGAGAGAGAGAGAGAGGGGCTCACTATATTGCCCAGGTTGGCACTGGACTACTGTAGACCAGGCTGGCCTTGATCTTAGAGCCTCCTGACTTTGCTTCCCGAGTATCTGGGGTTAAAGACATGTGCCACTGTACTTGGCTGCAGAGGGGCCTCCCCCTGATTTTCCATGCCCATCCACAGGGGTCTGTGCTGCACCTGTGCCTCCTGTCAGGAAGGTCATGCCCCTGTAGCATCTGTGAGCTCTGCTATTGTTCAGTCCTCCACAGCACCCTTGGGTTCCTGCACCAGAACCACAGATGTGTCCTGGACAAACAGATAAGTCATTTCTGGCTGGGACTTATGGGTTAAATAGGCAGTTGGGGGTGAATAATGTGGTCTACTCAAAAGCGACTGATGATGACAATGAAAACAGCCTTGGTAAGCTGTCTAGGCAAGATCTCCATGGAGCAGCCTCCGGAGTCTGGCTGACTGGTCGATACTGCCACCTGGTGACAATTATGAGAATGACATGGAACTCCTTAGGCATAGGAATCCTGAGCAGGAAACCAAAGCAGAGCCCCTGGGAATCATCCTAGGAGCCCATTAGTGTGCAGGAAGCCCCAGTAACCCCAAAGTTAAACCAACCTTGGGCCTTTACTAGGTTATTGATATTTCCATAAAAAAAAAACAATGCCCCATTTCAGCACAGGCTTGCCTCAATATACCTCTCACAGATAATCTTTCCCTAAGAAGCAACGACCTTTCTACTTCCTGTTATTACCCATCACTTCGGCCTCCTTCTGATGATCCCATGAAAGGACTCATATAGCATTGTCCTGTGAGTTGTGGCTCCTTCCACTGGGCAGGATGTTTGTGGAATTCATTTGTGTATCAACAGCTCATCCTTTTATTGTTGACTAATGGTCCATTGCAGAACGTATTGTAATTTGTTTTTTATTATACTGCTGATGGACATTTGGGCCATTTCCAGTTCTGGCGGCTGTAATGATGAGCTAATGACACGCTTACAGAATTCTTTTTTTTTTTTTTTTGTGAATTTCACATCATGCATCCTGTTCCCTCTCCTCTCCCAACTCCCTCAGGCCCACCCTCCACCCTTGCAACTCCCCCCCACATAAAAAAAATCTCATTGTGGACGCTGTAGTGTGTCTCAGTATGTCTCACAATATTTCCTTTTGTCCATGCAAGGTTTTTGCTTGCAAATGTTCATTATAGTGACTCCTTGGTCTGGTATGAGGCCTCTGGCTTCTGCTACTTTATCAATACTGGCACCTCACTGGGACTCCTCCTTCTGTGTCATGGAGATCCTGTAGTTTTGTGTCTGTGGAACTGGCCTCTTCATGCACTCCAGCAGTTCATCCATGGGGTATATGTTGGGGTGGGCCAACTCAAAGTAAGGGGTTAGATCAGCTCTCCTACTTTCATGACCCCATCAGGGTCAATTCTCTTGCCTGCTACCTGTGGCAAGGGCAAGAGAGTAAGGGAAATCTCTCCCTTGCCAACACCCCCACAAAGCAGACAGAAGGCAGGGCTGGTTCTCCCACACTCACTCCCTCAAGCCTGGCTCACCCACAATCCCCATATTCAGGGCCAGCTGTAGTGTGCTGCCCAGGCAAGGTGCAGGACCTGCTCTCCCAAGTGCTGCAGCATGTGAGGGGCAGGAACAGCTCTCCTGCTCTTGTGACTTCATTGGAGCCAGATCTCCTGTCCGACCCTGGTAGTGAGGGTAAAAGGGAGGGGAGGGGAATCTCTTCCTTGCTAACACCTCCACAAAGCACACCAAAGGCAGGGCTGGCTCTCCCACACTCACTCCCTCAAGGCTGGCTCACCCACAACCTCCTCATCCAGGGCCAGGAAAGGCTCCTGTAGTCTCTGGCTTGCTTCCTGTCCTGGGAGCCCATCTGGTGCTTGCCTAGTGCTGGAGTGGTAGTTGACTTAGGCTAGCTCCCCTTCTGGGCCCCATGGGGCCCCATGGTGCTTGCTCCCCACCCCAGGAATGTTAGGCTACTATTCATTCAGATATTCATAGGTCAGAACACTGAATGTACAGGTGGCCTCTCTCCTCTCTGCCACCTACTGATTGCACATGTGACACAGCAGCTACATCTGCAATGCCTCTAGGGGTAGGCTACAGAAATCTTTTTGTGAGCATCTTTGCATTTCTCTTGGGCATACACCCACAAGTCAATGTGAGATTGAACTCATGCTGTCAGACTTGGGTAGATACCTTTATTCATTAAGCCATTACACTGGCCCTCTGTATTTTTTTTTTGTAATTGAATGATGGGAGATAATATCTCAATACAGACACAGTGTGTCTTCTTCTATCTGTGGTCCCAGTTTCTGAAATTCCAAATACCATCTGAAAATACTAAATGAAAAATCCCCCAAATAATGAATTCATGTTTCCAGTTGTGCACTGATCTGAGTGTTCCATCCTCTCCAGCAGGAACATGAATCACCTTTGTCCAATATATCCACACTGTATCCACTACTTCTCAGTCATTTAGCATCACAGTTATTATGATTGACAGCCAGAGAATCCAGCGTGTTTGCATTTAGAGAACCCCTATTTTTACACAGTAATGGCTCTAGGGCATAAGATTAATGATTCACACAGGCCAAAGAGAGGCTATAAGAATAAAGTATGTAAGATATGTAACTGCACGAGGTTTTATGCTCCACGGGGAACATCATGGAACACATCCTGACAGATAAATGCAGCTGTATCTAAGAACAACATCAAGAGTTTATCTACCAAGCTTCCATGGGTGAATAAAAGTGGGATTTTAAAAACAGATGAGGCATTCAGAGGCCCTGTGGATGTAGCTTCATGGCAGAATGCTTGCTTAGCCTTTGAGAGGCTCTGGGCTCTAGCCCCATCACTCCCACCGACACTTCAGAAATTCCACTTTTAAAAAGGTTTTATTTTTATTTTTAATATGTATATATGTATATCTGAGTATGGATTTGTGCATGAGTTCAGTGTAGAAGCCAGAAGTGGGCGTCACATCCCCTGGATCTCGACTTAAAGGTAGTTGTGAACCCACATGACTGCTGGGTACAGAACTAGTGTCCCTTGCAAAAGCAGCATGTTCTCTTAACCATGACCATCTCTCTAGCCCCCTTGAGGGAGATGTGGGGGGGGGGGCGGGGGAAGGGACATGGGAAGAGCTGGGAGTGGAGGAATGGGAAGAGGGGGAGTGGTGCAATTAGATTTTAATTTTAAAAATTAAAAATGTAAATGTTGGGCTGGAGAGATGGCTCAACAGGTAAGAGCACTGGCCGCCTTTCCAGAGGACCAGGGTTTGATTCCCAGCAGCCATGAGGCAGCTAATAACTGCAGCGGCTGGTGACTGCCTGAGAAAATGTCAGAGGATCTGACACCCTCTTCCGGCCTCCACGGGCACTGTACACATGTGGTGCCCAGACATACATGCAGGTCACATATCCATACACCTGAAGTAAAAATAAATCTCAAAAAATGTTTAATGTGAATGTAAAAAAAACATTTTAGGAGTGTGTTTATGTGTGAGAGTTTGTGTGCATGTCCACAGTATGCATGTGGACGTCAAAGAACAACTTCTGAAAGCCCCATCTCTCCTTCCACCTTCTTGAAGCATGGTTTCTCTTATTTCTGCTGCTACATGGCTTACTCCAGGCCAACTGGCTCATGAGCTTCTGGTGGATACTCCCATCTTCATCTCCACTTCCCAGTAGGAATGCTGGGGTTACAGGTATGTACCTCTTTTTGACATAAAAACTAGTCAGCCCAGTTACTTTCAAAATAGTGTCCACAGTGACCCATTCCAGCAAGGTACTGCCCCCCAGTCTCCACCTCTCCTTTCAATCCATGTAACTGTGACTCCATCAACAAATTAACCCATCAGCATCTTGATTAGCCACTTCCCCAAAGTCTGACCTCTGAACATTGCAGTAAAGGGCAAGTCAACACATGAGCTTTTTGGAGGTACATTTGAGACTCTAATTATAGCAGGTAGAAATACCACTTTAGGCTGAAAGAGACGATAAGAGGCAAAGCATATAAATGCAATATATGTCATTACTGATTAGAAATAAGACAGGGGAACTGCAAATGATACTTTGGGAAAACTATGGATAAGTTGATGCTGTTTGACAGAGAGTATTCTTACAGGGCACTCGATTTCTTGGGTCGAGTAAGGGTTATGGTTAGACATGCAGATACAGTCAAATGTAAAGGAAGAAGAGAACCAGAGAGACTGCACAGAAATTAAAAACAGACTACCAGGTGATCCAGCCACCCCACTTGCTGCTATTGCTGTGGTCTGGGTAAATATCTGCCCCAAACTGCTGTGGCAAAGGACTGGTCCCCAGTCTTTGACACTATTTGGAGGTACTAAAAGATTGAAAAATGTTGTCTACTGGGAGGGCTTCTGGCTAAAGGAGGTGTGCCCTTGAAAAGGAGACAGAGACCCCATCCCCTTCATCTTCCTCTCTTTCTTTCCTTGTCCTGAAGTGAACTGCCTTCCTTCAACATGTGCTCCCATCAAACTGTGCTCCCTCACAAAGGGACCAACTGGGTCAGTCGTAATCGCTAAAACTGTGAGTCAGACCTTTTTTCTTGTTTATTATCTTAGATGTCATTATAGCAACAAGTATGCCTAAAAGAATGGAAACAAGATCTCAAAGGTATTCCTATCTCCATGTTGATGGCACTGTTATTCAAACAATAGAGAGAGCAGCAACTAAAATGTCTAATTGATTAACAGGTGATGACAAAGAAGTATATATCAAAAGGATATAAATCAGCTTTAAAAAGGAAATCTGGGAACAGTTGAGACAGCTCAGTGGGAAGAAATGAAGGGGAGGAGATGGAGGAAGGGAGAGAGGGAGGTCGAGATGAGAGAGAGAGAGAGAGAGAGAGAGAGAGAGAGAGAGAGAGAGAGAGCGCAAGTAGAGGACGAAGAGGGAGAAGCAGGAAGAGCTACTTACAGCACAATTACAGTGGGGGTGAAAGAGGCATTAACTTTTCAAGTTCATCGAACAACAAATGGATGAATTTTATTGTGTGTAAGGTAAACATCAGTAAAGTTGATTTTCCAAAAACCCAAAACATTAATTTTAGAGGCCTAGTAAGGGTGACAAATCTCTGTAAACAGAATAGAAAGACTATAAAGGAGCAATCTCAAAAAGAAAAGGGCACAATTATAAACCAAACAGAGACTAAAAGGAAAATAAAAATAAAATGAACACAAATGACAAAAAGGAAAAGTTTAAGAAAAACTAAAAAACAAAACAAAAAACCCAGAAATATAACTAATCCCTAAAACGAATCAAGAAATCTACAAACACATCAGCCCCAATTTAGGAGGGGAACACAGACATTCAAAGAATATAAACTCTTCCAGAGATGGGTAAGTCTCAGGAATGCTTGGATTCTTTAACATTAAAAAACAATCAATAGCTGGGCGGTGGTGGCGCACGCCTTTAATCCCAGCACTTGGGAGGCAGAGGCAGGCGGATCTTTGCGAGTTCAAGGCCAGCCTGGTCTACAAATTGAGTCCAGGACAGCCAGAGCTGTTAAACAGAGAAACCCTGTCTCGAAAAACCAAAAAAAAAAAAAAATCAATATAGTCTGTCACATTAGTAATGAACAGCTTGGGACTGGAGAGATGGCTCAGCAGTTAAGAGTGTATACTGCTCTTGCAGAGGACCTGAATTCAGCTCCTGGCACCCACTTGTATAACTCACAACTGTCTGTAATCCTAGCTCCAAGAGATCTGACATGTCTGATGTCTGTGGGTAGCCACAGGCATGTGTACATACCCTCACACAGACACACACACACAATAACATAAATTAAAAAATGAAATGCTTTCAAAATGAAAAATATGCTTATTACAAATATATACATACACATATATATTAATTACTGCTTAAGACAACTTAGTTTTAAAAGAAGATACAAAGAATCTCTTCATTATACTGGTAGTCATTTTTATTGAGCTACACCATCACAAAGAATATGGGATGGACAGGTCATATAAATGACTATATCAATAATATCTAATAATTATATAGTACTTGATAGTTTAGAAATCACTTTTGCACCCACTCTCTACCTAGTTCTAGCCACTCTCAAATAGATACGACATTTTGAAAATACATATATAAATATTTCGAACATGAAGTGATTTGTCTGAAATATCAATTGTCATTTTCATTTTGTTGGAATTCTACAATACCACATATCAAATTTAAATGAAGTGATAGCCATATACAAATAATACATAATTGGGAAAGAATAAATACAGTTGAAAAGCATAAATTTAATTTGGCTCTTATACATTCTTGGAGCAAAGATACAAGTAAAAATATTAACACTACAGTTTACAGTCACAGTGGTAGCTGTCTTTCCTTCTCAAGTTTGCAATACACTAACTAAACACTGCTGTTTCAACTGAAAAAGTACAGTCCCCTCTGAGCTGGAGGAAGCAGTGTGTAGTTCTCGCGCAGGAGCCTATCTGCAGAACCTATATGGCCATTCTGTACTGTTGTCTGCGTGCTACAGACCTGTGGGCTGTGCTTCACAGACCTCCATGTGCAGAGTCAGTGCCCAGTGATAGAATGGCAAGGGAAAGATGGAGTAGCAGCTGCTTCCCTAACAGTTCAAGCACAGTTGAAAATCTGGGCAAGGCAAACACAAGATGGTTTGAACAGATGGAGAGAGATGAATGGACCAGGACCCAGCAACCTGAGGGGCTCACAGCACAGTTTTTTTGGAGCGTCTTTTGCCTTGTATCACAACCTGCTTCTAGGAGAAGTTGGCAACCCAAAAATGCAGAGCTGGGGGAGAGAAGCACAGGAGAGAAAGAGAGGAGAGGGGGAGGTAGATTTTTTTTAAAGGCCTAAGAAAAGTCTACTGATACTTTTAGAAAATGGGTCAGGAAGGAAGCAGACCGGCAGGACAGAGGATGTTTGGACAGTCTTCCCAGTTCTAGCACAAGCAAGCATGGGATGAGGCTTCCAAAATACGTGGAGACAAGACATCCTTTCCCAGTCTTACTGGTATCAGTGAGGCTTAGAGTCAGGATTTGTCCCACAGTAATGAGGTCATCTCATCCTACCCTAATACTGATAGTCATGACATTCACGGATTTCCTAGCCAGGGTGGTATGAATGGGGAGCTACAAATCCTACCCTACCTACCCTAGCAGTATTGTGGTTCCCTACCATGGTCCCCTACCTCTACGAATAGAGGCCCAGGTAAAACCAGGCTTCTAACACTAAGTCAAAGCAACATAGATCCCCTAGCCCTTTCTCCACCAGAGGAGGCCTGCCATTGCAGAAGATTCAAAAAGATTCTTGACTCTCATAATACACAAAATGTCCAGATTTCAGCATAAAATCAATCATCCAAGACTGAGAAAATCCTAACTTGAATGAAAAGATAAGTCACAAATGTCCAACACACTAATGTGGCATAGATATTATCATTGCCAGACATAATTTTAGGGCACACACACACACACACACACACACACACACACACACACACACACAC
>CAJQZJ010032702.1:19831-44879 GCA_907164525.1 Lophiomys imhausi | reverse complement strand
CACACACACACACACACACACACACACACACACACACACACACACACAAACTTCAGGAGAAATAATCAAATGGAATAGAACAATACAGTAACTGAAATAAGTTCAAGGATGGGCTCCAGACGGGCTCCAGAACGCAATGAAAGTAGAGAGGGGAAAACTAACTATGAACGTGAGGACAGAACAAAAGAAAACATCCAATATGATCAACAGATAAAATGGCAAGGGACTGAATTGTATCCATCTGTCTCTCCCCACCCACCCTCAATTTATTATGCTGAAATTCTACCCTTGTATTAGTTAGGGTTCTTTAGAGAAACAGAACTTAAAGAATGAGTCAATCTCTTCCTCTCTCATAGGATTTATCGGAGTAGCTTACAGGCTGTGGTCTGGCTAGCCCAACGATAACTGCCTACCAACAGAAGGTCCAAGAATTCAGTAGTTTTTCTGTCCATGAGGTGGAATGTCTCAGCTGGTCTTCAGTATATGCTGGAATCTCAAAGACGTAGGCTCTAATGCTAGTGAAGGAATGGACTTGCTAGTGAGAGCAAGAGCAAGCAGGCAAAGAGAGAGCTAGCTTCCTTCTTCCATGTCCTTTATATTGGCTGCCACCAGGTGTAGTCCAGATTAAAGATGGATCTTCCCACCTCAAAGATCCATATTAGAAGTGGCCTTTCCCACTTCAAATGATTTAATTAAGAAAAAATCAGCCATTTAGGTTTTAGGTAATCCTAGATATGGTCAAATTGACAATCGGGAAGAGCCATCACAACCCTCCAAGGTGACTGTATCTGAAGATGGGAGGTAGGTAGGGCTAAAAGAGGTCACAGGTGTATGGTCTTAATCTAACAGGACTGCTGGCCTTATAAAAGCAAAGGGCAGCTCTCCCTTTCTACGTACAGGAGTAAGGCCACATGAAGACCATCAGGAAGTGAACTTTGCTGGACCTGGATTTTGAACTTGTAGCCTCCGGAACTGTGAGAAGTAAATCTCTTTTGTTTGAGCCACCTAGTCTATGGATATTTTGCTATAGCATCCTGAGCCAGCTAAGATCCTGTTACCAAAAAATGAGATGCTGCCATAGCAAACATTAAACATGACAAAGCACCTTTGTAATTGGACAGTGGGTAGAGGCCAGAAGAGTTCAGAGTTACATACAGACTGTAAAGGCTATTCTGAAGGACTTAGATGGTGAGGAGGAACATGATCTTGGAACCTTGACCTTTTTATAGTGTTAAGCTTGTCTGATGTGTATGCTATTGTTTTGTGGAAGCGGATGAGAGTGGTGAAACTGGCTACCTAGCATCAATTTCTAAACAGAGTAGTAAAAATGAAGAGTGAGGTCTTACTGCTTATAGTTAAGATGAGAGAGATGAACTAATGTACTGGAATGTTAATCAAGAAGGAACGAGAATCCAAAGATATGGGAAAATTCTACCCATATGGGGAAAGTTGAGAAAGTCTGTTAGGAAGAAAGCACCAATGCTGTGATGAGTACAATGCATGGGCTAATACAATGATGGGTATCGCTCATAGGCAAATTCAACTAGTTCATCTTGGTTTCAACAGGCAAGATGGCCTTAAACTTAAACCTGAGAGCCGAGACTGCCCTGAAGAGTCCTGGGGATGGGATTATTTGGAAGAACCATAGAGGAAGGACTGTCACACAAACAGGTTCATAGGCTGTGAATCAAGCCAGAAGGGATTATTCTCATATCTTACAATCTAGTGGAATTTGCTAGGTTTTGAACTCGGTTGGCATCCATCACCCATGCCTTCACTGCCATTTCTATTCTTTGGTGTAGGAAGTCCTACCATAGTAATTTAGAAATATATAGCTTATTCAGTTCCACAGGTTTATAGCTTAGGATGGATAATCAAGCAACACAACAATATCTGATGTAGGTGAAAGACCAAACTCTCGACTTCAGACTTTACAGCTGAGCTGGAATTTCAGACTTTGGGAGCTGCTGGAGCAGAGTGAATATATGTCATGCATGGACATAAATTTGGTGGGAAGCTGCAGGAGCAGCAAGACAAGGAATAAATTGCGTCTCTTTTAAAAAATGTGTGGTGAAGGCCTAGCTTCTAGTGTAAACTGTATTTGGAAACAGGACTTTACAGAGGTGATTAAGGCTAAGTGAGGATATCAGAGTAGGGTCCTAGTCCAGTGAGACTAGTAACATAATGAGAGAGGTATCTTTCTCACCTTGCACATGCACCAACAAAAGTCTACGTGAAGACACATCAAGAAGACAGCCATAAGTCATCAAGATGATGTGACAATGCACACCTGTAATACTAGCATGTGGGGAGGGGATGCAGGAGGATGAGGAATTCGAGAACATCTTCAGCTACATAGAGTATGTGAAGCCAGTGTGGATTACATGCTATATAAGATCCATAGAAAACCAAAACAGAAAACTAGATGTCTGTGAGTCAGGAAAAGAAGCCTGGCAGGAAATGGAGTTAGATGACTCCTCAACCTCAAGAACTCTGGGAGACACGTTTTCTAGGTCACCTAATCTAAGAGATCTTGTTTCAGCAGATCAAGAAGACTAAAACAACAACAAAAAAATGGACTTAAAAATGAATAGTCTTAGAAACTTGTGGGACTACAATGAGAACTAAGGAGTCTGCCATCCAAATCCAGAAATAGAGAACAAGTAGGGTAGTGAGCTAAAAATGTATTCTGAAGAAATGGCTGAAAACTCCTCAAATTTGGCAAAGGACATAAACCTATGGATTGAAGCAGCTCAACAACTATGAAACAGAAATCCACACCAAAACACAGCACAGTGAAACCTGAAGATAAAATTACTACACGCAAATAATGTTTCCAATAACCTTCAAATTTTCAATTTAAAGTGTGTACATTCAAAGTCACCTGCCACTATTCCAAGAGTACAATGGAGAGGGGCAAGCTTCTCAGCCAAGCTTCTCAAAATCAATGCAATGTCAGTGCAGGCCTACATTAAATTTTCCATGGCATAAAAAAAAAAATCAAGCCGGGCGGTGGTGGCGCACGCCTTTAATCCCAGCACTTGGGAGGCAGAGGCAGGCGGATCTTTGTGAGTTCGAGGCCAGCCTGGTCTACAAAGCGAGTCCAGGACAGCAAGAAATATTCAGAAAACCCCTTTTCCAAAAAACCAAAAAAAAAAAAAAAAAAAAAAAATCAAGGTACAAACTATTTACAATTGAGGTAAATTTTTATAAATATTCTCAGGTAACTCAGATAGTTTAGAACACATTGAACATATCAAAAGTCTCTTTTGTAAACTAACTCAGCTGTAAGTCTTTAGCCTTAGGATTAAAATGATTCCCAGTATACATCTTAATAATCAAGACATAAAGACAAAAAGTGCGGAAGCAGGTCCCCATGCCAATATTCCCCAGCTTTAGGGCAAAGCTGCCCTCACATGAGCTTTGCAACACATCAGTTGTCAAGTCTACTATTTTTTTCCGGTTTTTAACACTTAATTACTGCAACCAACACTTCCTGGGTTCACACTTCAATTCTTTCCCCTGTCCCTTCTGTCTACTTCCTTTGTGTTCTTGGACTTAAGGCTGAAAGACAACTGTTCTACCATTCCTGATCCTGGGCAAACTTGGTGTGAATTATCAGTCTTTTATTTCTATTCCTAAAATGACCACTTATTTCCTTAGAATTTATCTCCTCAGCATTAAGAGACTATATACCACAAGTAAGATGTCTTCTTTCCACAATGCTATACCCTACTCTTTTAAGGATTTATCAGTGTACACAGGTTAGGATGTTGGTGAGAATTTCCATTCAGGACTTATTTTAAAAATATAAAATCTTCTTTCACAGTCTAAGTGAGTTATATCCCATATTAGCAGTTATCTCAATAGCTTTTAGGATAATAGTTTTAAATTTCTTTGTAGCCCTCATAACATATGGTAAATGCTCAAAAAAAAAAAAAAAACCCCACTTGGAATGTAATACACTTATCCAGTATGGATTCTCCTTTGTTGGCCAAAGACTGAATGCTCAGTAAAGGCTTGTGCATATGCGTTATTTTTCCCTCCAGTATGAACTTTCTGATGTTGAGAAAGAGATGAATTCTGGCTGAAAACTTTTCCGCATTCTTTACATTTATAGGGTTTCTCTCTAGTGTGAGTTTTCTGGTGTTTCGTAAGAGATGAGCTCTGGCTGAAAGCCCTTCCACAGTCCTTGCATTTGTAAGGCTTTTCTCCAGTGTGTGTCCTCTGATGACGAGTAAGTGCTGAGCGGTCACTGAAGGCTTTGGCACAGTCATTGCATTTATAGGGCTTCTCCCCAGTGTGAGTCCTCTGATGCTGAGTCAGGGCTGAACAGTAGCCAAAGGCCTTCCCACATTCGTTACACTCGTAAGGCCTCTCTCCAGTGTGGGTTCTCTGGTGCTGAATGAGGCCCGAACGGTCACTATAAGCTCTGCCACATTCCTTACACTTGTAAGGCTTCTCTCCAGTGTGAATGACCTGATGCTGGGTAAGGAATGTGCTTTGGCTGAAGGCCTTTCCACACTCATTACATTCATAAGGTTTCTCTCCAGTATGAATGCGCTGGTGTTGGGTGAGGTATGAGCTCTGATTAAAGGCCTTCCCACATTCATTGCATTCATAGGGTTTCTCCCCTGTGTGGATTATGTGATGCCGAATAAGGGCTGAGCGGTGACTGAAGGCCTTCCCACATTCGTGACACTCATAGGGCTTCTCTCCAGTGTGAATTCTCTGGTGTAGAGTGAGATGTATGCTCTGGCTAAATGCTTTACCACATTCCTTACACTCATAGGGCTTTTCCCCTGTGTGAATTCTCTGGTGCAAGACGAAAGCTGAGTAGTAACTGAAGGCTTTCTCACACTCATTACACTTCCAAGGTTTCTTTCCTGCACAAGTTTTCTCTTCTTTAATCATATCTGAATTTTTAAAATTATTGAGCGAACCACAGTTATGAAGTTTCTCTCCTTGGTGTTGAACAAGTAATGACCATGGAGTGAAATTCCTTCTAAATTCATCACATTGGTAGCTTCTCTCCACAGAAAGTCTCTTCTGAGGGACCAGCTCTTGTATTGGGTGTTTCTCACAGTTTTTTCAGCTGACTTTTTAAGGAGTCTTCACAATCTCTGGACCTTTCCTCTGGAAAGCTCTCTAGTAACACTCCATGGGATGATTCCTCCTCAGAAAAGTGCTTCTCTGGAGTTAGCTTTGTGCTTTCTGATATTGTCTCCCACTCTGAAAGAAACAAACATACATATATACAGAGAGAAAAATAACTTCTATACTAGAGAAATAATAAAACAAATACAAATGCTTGCAGAAAACACACAAACTTCAGAGCTCTCAGAGTCTTGCACTGTTGAGAGGACATGAAAAAAACTGGCTGACTGAGAAAAGATGCTACAAAAAGGGAAGGGGAGAGAAGCCAGCAATACTGCATTAGTCAGCAAGGTAGGAAATGAAGAACAGAGACAGAACAAAACCAAGCAGTGGTGACTTGAGGAATGACAAGACAGAAACAGGGTCTGAAGGACACAAGGATGGGACCAGAAAAAATGCCTCTAGAGACTTAGTCATTGTAGTCACAGAGCTTCTCACTGCACACCCGAACAAGACCACCTTTAATTTCCCTTCTTGCTATAATCTTTACCATGCTCTTATGTCCCATAACTAAAATCTAATCTCTTATACACACACACAATTGTTTGCTACTGTTTCAAAATAAGACACAAATTCTAGAAGCTAGCATTAGTATTTATAAGCTATTCAATGTTGTATGGATCTACCAATTCAAATTATCATAAAGTTTAATAGTTAGAAAACACATGATAGCCAGGCATGGAGACACCCACCTTTAATTCCAGCCCCTGGGAGACAGAGACAGGAGGAAGATCTCTGTGAGTTTGAGGCCAGCCTGGTCTACAGAGTGAGTTCTAGGACAGCCATGGCTACACTGAGAAACCCTGTCTCAAAAAACAAACCAAAAAAAAGATAATCTCTGATTGTTTACTATCATTCCCAATCAGAAAAAATACACAGAACAAAATAGTCACATTTTTTTAAAAGAAAAAAGAGCAGTGTGTGCAGAAAAAGTCACAGTTCCATTTGCTCAGATCAGTTCCTAATGTGTCAAGGTACCTGTGTCAAAATCCTGACATCCTGATAGAGTTCATTGGAGAAAGTTTCATTGCTAAAAATAATTTTAAATCTTTCCAGGCTTCCAAGGCATTATCATTTAGATACAGTTTGAATGTTTCCCTAAAGGTTCATGTACTAACTTGATAACTAGTGTAGCAGTGTTGGGGTGGTGGAATCATTAAGAAGTGAGGACTAGTATGTATTAGATAAAGGGGCCAGTATTCTTTTTTTTTTCTTCTTTTTTTTGCCCCACCCCCTCCCCCATGGGGCCAGTACTCTTGGAAGGGTGTTGTGAGGAGTGAATTAATTCTTGCAGGAATTGGCTGTTATAAAATCAGATTATCCTACATACTTGGTCCCCTCTGCACATGACCATTTCCCTTTCTGTTTCTCTGCCACACTGTCATGTAGTCAAGAAAGAAAGTTCTTCATTTTCCAGAACTGTCTAAAGAAATTTCTTTTCTCACAAAGTACCTATCCTTGAACATATATACTAACACAAAACAGACTTGAACATATATAACAACACAAACAGAAAGTAACTATCCCTAAATACGTATACCAACAAAACCAGACTAATACAGATGCTATTTAATATTTAGCCATGTCTCTAAATGTTATAAGTTGCATACCACACTCAGCAAAGTGCCTGGAACTTTAAAGGACAAACAGGTAGAAAAATATCAAAAGCTAATGGATGTCCAGATTAGGGAAACGAGGAATTGAAGATCTAAGTATCTGCAGAGAACACATGATTAGTGGAGGGTACTAAGAGACATGCCTGTCTTCTGTTAAGGATTCAAGAGAGGTCAAAAAGTTTAGACATGAAGACTATGAAGAACTTGGAAGAAGATAGAGAAGTGTAGTTGGAATAGTAAACTCACTGAAGAACCTAGCAAAACAATTATACAAGCTTCTTCAGTTACACGAGGATAACACCAAAGAAATACAATTTGCTGGTAATCTATTGCAGTAATTCATTTTCACAGAAGTAACATGACATTATTTAAAAAATCCATGACATCATTTAAAAAAACCTCATAATTAATAACATTCATTGGCTTAGCATATAGGGAGGTACGGTTCTAAACATTTTCTTAAACTATTCTATTTGATCCTTACCACAATGACTTAAGAATTATCATTTTTATAGCTGGGAGACTTGACTCAAAAAGAGGGTAACCCACTTTTCAAAGGTCACAAAAATACTGAGTAGCTAAGACCAGCTTTGAACCTAGAAGACAGGTTTCAATGAACCACTATGCCATACAGCTTCTGCTTGAATAGGGAAAACATAGAAATCAATCAATAATCAATGGATTACGATGGAAAAAAAGCATTATGCTGCAAATATAAAACATCATGTAAAAAAAGACAGTCATGCAATGTAGGGGGCACAAAGAAAAACTAGGGAAGGCAGGAATGTTAAACATACAGGGTTGTCTCTTCAAACAAACGTATGGCCTGTTTTTCACCCAGAAGGCTGGGAGCAGTAGTGGTTAATAGCCTGGTGGTCTTTGTACTATCTGTGTGGCCAAGATGACACCAGAGCCTCTCCCAGACCCTGATCATGAGCTTTTTTTTCTCAGTCAATCTATAGGATCCATCTTTATGGAAGATGTCACAGTACGCTACAAAGAGTTTTGAGGTAGTCATGTCTTATGCTTTATTGTGCACACTGGAGTGAGTTAACTATCACCAAGAAAAACATTTTTTCTGCCAAATTGTGCTGCACTTAAATATGGCTAGGATAAACTACTTGGGATCAGTCTTGAAGTTTGAACCTACAAACAAATCTCGAAGTTGGAACAAATAAACAGGGTGCTGAATTGTGTTGAACCAGACTGCCTTCTTATCTCTTACGGATCAACACTCTGCCAGCCATGGGGTTTGCAGAGACCTCCCATAAAGCAAGTTAATAAAAACATTAAAATATTCATCATTTTTCATATTATTTGATTTGAAAGGGTACAATATATTTATCCATTCCAAGCAAAGGCTAGCTTTATATCAAACCATCTCTACAGGGCTAGAGGGCAACACAGGACAGACCAGGTCTCCACGTGGGTATTTCCATGGGCAGACTTATACGACTATTTGAGTTATATCCCCACTGTCCCCAAGAGTCATTCACCTGGACTGGCTGATTTTGAGACATCCCTCTGTAGTTCTTCCCTATGTTCCAGCTGAGAGATCACATCAGAGTTGACAATCGGAAGCCCTGTTCACAAGGGAAGAAAAGGAACCTGGTAAAGAGTATACTGACGCCCCCCCCTGGGCTTATGGGATGATTTGGGGATGCGGAGAAGAAGAGTAGAAAGGGAGAGGGAGGAGGGGGTCAGTTCTGGATTTCTCCAACAGTGCTTAGAAGAGCGTAGAAAAGTTGATATGGGGTCTGTCCTAGTTAGGGTTACTACTGCTCTGATGAAACACCATGACCAAGGCAACTTGGGGAGGAAAGGGTTTATTTTATTTTATTTTTTCCAAGACAGTGTTTCTCTGTGTAGCCCTGGCTGTCCTGGACTCACTCTGTAGACCAGGCTGGCCTCACACTCAAAGTTCCACCTGCCTCTGCCTCCCGAGTGCTGGGATGAAAGGAGTGCGCCACCATGGCCTGGAGAAAGGGTTTATTTGGTTTACAATTCCACATCACTGTGCATTAGTCTTGACTTCAGGAAGTCAGGACAGAACTCAAGCAGGGGAAGAACCAGGAGGCAGGAGCTGATGCAGAGGCCATGGACGGGTGCTGATTACTGGCTTATTCCCCATGGCTTTGCTTAGCCTGCTTTCTTATAGAACCCAGGACCACCAGCCCAGGGATGGCACCACCCACAATGGGCGGGGCCTTGTATTAGTCACTAATTAAGAAAATGCCTTGGAGGGGGCAGGCTGGAGAGATGGCTTATAAAAGCATGTGCTGCTCTTCCTGAGGACCTGAGTTCGAGTCCCAGCACCCACATCAGGTGGCTCACAACTGCCTGTAACCCCAGCTCCAGAGGATATGACACCTCTGTGGGCACTTCCATGCATGTGCACATACCTTCCTATACACATAATTAAGAGTAATAAAAATAAGCCGGGTGTGGTGGTGCACAACTTTAATCTTAGCACTTGGGAGGCAGAGGCAGGTGGATCTCTGTGAGTTTGAGGCCAGCCTATTCTACAAAGTGAGTTCCAGGACAGCCAGTAATGTTACATATATAAATTATGTCTTGGGGAAAAAAGTAATAAAAATAAATATAAAAAAGAAAGAAAATGCCTTGGAGGCATTTTCTGAATTGAGGTTCCCTCCTTTCAGATAACGCTAGCTTTTGTCAAGTTAACATAAAATTAGCCAGCTCAGGGTTTATTTGAGTTCAGAACCATTAAATCACTTGGTTTTAACCTCACTATAAAAACAAATATATATTCTCTCAAGAATTATCTTCACTAGGACACTGTCTTGATATCCCCGACTAAGGAATAGAGAAGGGCGCTGCAGGCTATTACAGAGTGGCCGTTCCTAATTCTAGGAGCCGTCAAACTAGCCAGAAACAAAAAGCAGGAACTTTGTCAGGGTTTACAAAGATTAAGAATCTTTGGAACTAAAAGTCCTCGGAGCTCCTAGGACCCCAGAAAGTGAGGTACCAAGCCAGGTCAACTCACAAGGGGAGAGGGATGGGGTACCATCCTTACCCAGCAAAACCAGATTCCTGTGTTTCTTAGGCACATCTCCCCGAGAAGGGTTCAGCTTTCCCCACTGGGTGAGAGCCTCAGCCATTATTCTTGATCAGTGATTCCTGAAAAGCCAAGTACACAATGCTTACCAATGACCTCCCACCAGAAAGAACCAAGCTGACAGTACAGGAGGAGGACAGGACCAGTAGACAAAAATGACTCTGGCATCCCTATTAACACTGAGACCCTTTGGTATATCTGTGCCACACACATGTTCTTTGTCATTCTGCACCAGCACTCATGCTGTTTGAAGGCAGCACCTTAAAATTCAAAACTTGGAGGTGACAAGTTTCTAGTTTATATATTATTGAATCACAGAAGTACAGAAATGCTTACTATCAGGGAAAAGGGACAGTATCTTTCAGTATGGTTATTTAAAACACAGGGAGTTCGAGCAGTGTGGTGGTGCACGCCTTAATTCCAGCACTGGAGAGGCAAAGGCTGGTGGATCTCTGTGAGTTCAAGGCCAGCCTGGTCTACAGAGTGAGTCCAGGACAGTCAAAGATACACAGAAAAACCCCGTCTCAAAAACCTAAAAAAAAAAAAACACAGGGAGTTCACAAAAGAGGAAGTGGCTTTTCTCTTTTTTTTTTTTCCTTTCCAGTCCATTCTACGGTAAAAATCAACATGTTCGCTGCATGTGCCACAGAATATGGATTTACTCAAACTCAAATTATCATGAGGTTCCCCAAAGGCTCTTGACATTTTCCACAAAGCACTAGTAACCAGGCCCTGGCCCCCCCAGACTCTTCCTTCTACATGAATTCTTCTAGATTCCCCATTGGTGGCTGCCATTCGGCTGCTGGAAACATGTGTCACGTCTTTTACCTTTTGCTGCTTGAAGCATGCTGCTTCCTATTCCCGAGTGCTTTCTCCTGTGCCACCCTTCAGTTAATCTGACTGCTACTCGCACTTCAGACTCACTTAGGTTTTCCTCCTCAAGAGAGACTTGACTCATGGGTTGCAGCATCAAGCTCATTTCCTTTCCTTAAGTCACATCCATACAAAGGGCTTTAAGATTAATGTCCGACTGTCTCATTGATTTCTTTTTAAAATTTTTTAAAATTTTATGTAGGAGTATTTTGACTGCATGTATGTGCACCACATATATGCCTGCTGCCTACTTCATGTATGTATATTCTCCTGCTTCAGCAAACACCGTGAGGCAGGGTGAGTGTCCATTGGCACTTTGCATCTCACAAGACCATCTGGAGTAGTGAGTGGCTAGAACATGTGCAGCAATACTGAGAAGGGAAAGCTCTGTCTAAGTGAGGAACATTTCCTACAAGGTTCATCCCTCTTTGGTCTCTCAGGATGACCCCAGAGGTCTAGGACATAGGGCAGAGAAAGTTTAAGAACAGAAGAAAACATATCCATGCTGAGAGAAGAAGAAATACAGCCTTACCTTAGTCCCAGGAGTCGGTAGCACATTGGTTGTGCCATTTTCTTTTGGTTTTCCAGCCCTGGGAGGGTCTGAGTCCTCAGAAAGTGAGCCTAGAAGTGGAAGCCAGGAGCCATCTCAGTTAGTCCAGCCTCCAGGCACTAGCTACCTTGCTTAAAAGTTAACACCGGGAACAATCCTATAACATCCCAGATACAAGATAGCTAATAGGAATTAGGAATCTCAGCTTCCTCCTGTACACCTTTGCACCTACACTACAGTAGAACTCTCCTATGAGACCTGAATACAATATACAGACACACACTTCTTTTTCATCTGCTTTGTCAAAGTAATAAAGACCTCTGGAAGTAGTTCCGTGCCTCAATTCATCTCTGCTGTACTCCAGGCTCAAGGGATGAATGATGATGAAATCAGTTTTATTCATTTTATGAAATTAGTTTTATTCTTTTTGACCACTGGCTTTTCAAATGCAATACTTGCTTTCTCAGAACAGGGATGGGTTTTACGAGAAAACATCTAACGCATTTAAAAACTAAAAACAATTAAAACCGTACACCCAAACAGACAGGATTCTAAATAACACCTGAGACTTCATATCTCCGCTTCTCCTGCCGGCCAAAATGAGTTATTCTCTTTCCGTACAGAGTTCTCACAGGGACAAAAGCAAGTCAGTGTCAGAAGCCAAATTGTCCAAGCCGTGGGTTTTAGGGGGACTGACAGTGACTGTGCCAGTCAATGGATGGAAGTGGCCGGCTCTCCCTCAGAACCCCAATGTAGATCAAGAGGCAGGAAGCCACTAGTTCCCTCGCAGCGCCTCACCTCGGATCCGTGTTCCACGGAGATTGCTTCACCGCCTGCGCCCCGCCACTCACCAGGGACAAGGACGTGAGGGCTCCGCTCGGGTGCATCTAGAGGCCGGGCTCACCCGGGTCCTTCACTGCGCCCCGCAAACTCCGAGGGTCTTGGGCTCAGCTCACCACGCTAAGACCACAACTTATAATGGTACCTCGGACCTTGGGGCGAGCCGCGCCAGCTGGCTGCTCAACTGGACTACAACTCCCAGGATCCTCTGCACATGGCACCTCGGCTCTTCACGCTGTTTCCCAGAGGACCTCGCGGCGCCTTCTACTCCTGCGCGAGCACTAAGACGTCTCAGTTTCGCACGGTGGATGCCCGTGGCTCGCGTATTGATTCCCGTCCCTCGATGTAGCCGTTGTGCACTCAGTGCACCAAACCCCGTTCCTTGGGACCTTCGCTCTGGGTGACTGTATCCCGAAGGATCGCGCGCCTTACTCATACAAGGCTTCCCATTTTTCCTCTCTGTGAGGAAATGCCTGGATGCGTCCCCTACCGGGTTGTTTGCCTGGACCAAACTTTCACTTATGTTTTATTTTTAAATTACATTTATTTGTTTGTTTGTTTGGAGTAACGACCCAAAGTCCCTGTGACAGAAGACAACTTGCTGGAGTAGGTTGTCCCTCCACCATATGAGTCCAGCTTGGAGGCAGGCACTTTTACCCACTGTGCCATGTCCCAGCCTCCACTTTCATTAAACTTGTAACTGGGACCTGATAACCTGCTGTGGAATGACTAAGGTAAGGCCATCCATCTTGTCCCAACTTTATTTTGTGTTGGCCTAGACTGTTCTCAATCTCACCCCCACCCCCATCAGCCACATCCACCCTGGCGTCGCTTTTGGGAACCATGGCCCAGATGTATTTTGTTGTGTCTCAAGATAGTGCTGAGCTTTTCAAAGAAAGCAGATATTACTAGGCCCCTGGATTCCTTCAGTAATGTAACACCCCCTCCCCATGCTTTGATGTAGTTGTGTTTGGCTTTAAAAAAAAAAAAAACGCTGTACCTACCAAAAAAAAAAAAGTAAGCCGGGTGTGGGGGCACATGCCTTTAATCCCAGCACTCAGGAGGCAGAGCCAGGCAGATCTCTCTGAGTTCAAGGCCAGCCTGGTCCACAAAGTGAGTCCAGGACAGCCAGAGACACACAGAGAAACCCTGTCTTGAGAAACAAAACAAAAAACACTGTACCTCTGAGCTTGGATACCAAGAGACTTTTCAGAAGCTCAAGCTCATTCTTGGTCTGGCCATTAATAAAATGACTCAAAACTTTTTTTTTAAAAGATTTATTTATTTAACATATGAGAACACTATCTGTATATATCCTTGTATGCCAGAAGAGGGCATCAGATTCCAGTATAGATGGTTGTGAGACACCATGTGGCTGACATTCCATTCATGCTGGGAATTGAATTCAGGACCTCTGGAAGAGCAGACAGTGCTCTTAACCGCCTCTCAGATATGCTGTTCTTATCCTGTGTCATGGAGATCCTGTAGTTTTGGGTCTGTAGAACTGGCCTCTTCATGCACACCAGCAATTCATCCATGGGGTGTATGTTGTGGTGGGCCAACTCAAATCCCTGGTTCTGGGCCTGCAACCCCCACTTGCAGGATCAGTTCTACTGTGCTACCTAGGTAAGATGTAGAGCCTGTTCTCCCAAGTGTTGCAGCAGGTAAGGGGTTGGACCAGCTGTTCTGCTGTCATGACCCCATCAGGGCCAACACTCCCACCTGCTACATCCTCAGGGCCGGCTCACCCACATCCAGGGGCAGTTGTACTGTGCTCTCCTGGTGAGGTACAGAGCCTACTTTCCCGAATGTTGCAGCATATGAGGTGCAGTGACAGCTCTCCTGTTCTTATGACCACATTGGGGCCAGATCTCCTGTACGCCAATGGTGGTGAGGGTAAAAGGAAGGGGAGGGGATCTCTCCCTCACCAACACCATGGCAAAGCAGAAAGAAGGCAGGGTTGGCTCTCCCACATCCACACGTTTGGGGCTGGTTTACCCACAATCTCCCACGTCCAGGGCCAGGCAGGATTCTCGATACTCTCTGGCTTGCTTTCTGTCCTGGGACCCATGTGGTGCTTGCCTGATGCTGGACTGATAGTTGTCACAGGCTACTCCATGATGCCAAAGTGTCTTGATTTTTTTCCAGGAATGTTAGGCTACTATTCATTCAGATGTTCATAGGTCAGAACACTGAATGTAGACATAGCCTCTCTCCTCTCTGCCACCACTGATGCACATACGACACAGCAACCACATCTGCAATGCCTCTAGGGGCAGATGGGCTATTCTTAAATTGACCAATCTTGTAAAATTTGCTGTTCTGGCAAGATAGTAGGTCATAAGACTAACTGCTATTTCTGCTTTTGTAATCAAACTTGCTTACTCTATTCAAAAAGGTAACTAGGACAATTGCAAGACATATATGTTAAAATTAGATCTACCTACACATAAATTAAATACATGTAATCTTGTGGGGTTTGCCTTTATAAGCCTTGGGCTGATAGAGGTAGGTGCTGTATCTTGGGAGTGCTCTCAGGTACAGTCCTGGCCTCACATCGGATGCCAGTATAATAATAAAAAGCTTCTTGTTAAAATTTATTTATGGTCATAGTGAATTTCTGAGCAACCTCAGATTCATACCATCAACACATTCAAGACTTTCCCTTTGACCTGGAACATGACCTGGATATACAACTCAAACAACTGATGTGTTCTGCCAAGACAAATGTTACCAAGTTCCCCTGACCTATACCTGACAATGAAATAATTGTGTTTTTTGTTATTTAACCTAAGAAACATTGTATACCCAAGCTTCAGCGCCAAGAGTCCTTTGGGAACAAGTGCCTGCTCTTGGTCAATGGTTAATAATGGACTCTGTTCTGGCTTCTTATGCATGATAGTCTGTAACTTTCCACCTGAATTGTAACACTGTGAGAGAGTTAGACTACCTACATGAGCCCTGGGGTTCTCTACATCTGTGAGTCTTCAGGGAGTGCTCACTTACCTTCCCACAGGAAACTAGCCAATTTGATAACCAGTTTGTATTTACAGAAAATAAAGGTTGGTTCACCCATGTCTCTGGGAACAACCATGTCAAACTGTCCCTTCTCCAATATAATGCCTAAATCTTAGGTAGACCTAAGGCTTCTTGGGTAAAAACCCCTGTTCTCATCATTTAATTTCCTGCTAGTGGGCTGAGAACAAAAGTGCTTCTTAGGAGAGTTTCTTGTGTCCTTCATGCTGACTGGACAAGGTTCATGCAAGTAAACAAGGTAGATCAGTGAGACAGAAGTGGAAGTGTTACCAGTTAGTCCCGAGGGAGTCTAGTTGGCCTTTGGGAAAATCTCAATAAACCAGGCCTGGCCACTTACTCTCAAGAACAAACAAACAAAAAGTAATAGCAGGAAGGAAAAATACATCGTTTTGGTGTGGCCACAATAGGAAGTCATATGAAAAAGGTGTCTTTGTGTATCACTGGTAGGTAGCTGTAAACTCTAAAGAGGGAAAGAACAAAGGAAAAACTACGGGGTCTGCATAGCTAGTGATCGTAGGTTGTAAACTCATTGGCCAGTAGCCTGGGCTGATGGCAGAGTCTTACAAGCACCAGAGATTGCTGCTGCTGCTGCTGGTAGTGCACATCAGCTTTACAACAGGAAGCTATGAACTGACCTCCCCGCTGTTTCCAGTCACTTTTTCCAGAAGTTCATTAAAAATCTGGATTTGGTCCAGTCTCATTTCATTGATAATGGCAGAGTGTCTTAGACAATTACAATACTCCACAATTTATTTTGAAGAAGGAATGACTCAGAGTTCTCCGAGACAGTTAATTGACACATGTGTCAATAGTCTCCCTTCAATTTTTGACATTCTGAAACATTAGGTATTATCTACACATAGCTCCTATGACATTTTTCTTCATAAGTTACATAATTTTTTGCATAAATTATATAAAATACACAAATAAAATGTATTCCCTGGCACTTTTTTGCTTCAAAAGAGACCAAAATGAATTATGTTTAGTTGTATGGGAGAGGATTGTTTGACAATTCAGCTTCCTCTTTGGTCCAAGAGAAACCCACTTTGATCTACTGGAATACACAAGCCCTTTCCAAGGCCTTACCTTGCAAAAAGAGAATATGGACTCCCAAAGTCAATGTTGCCTTAATAACTGACCTTTAATACAATAAAATTCAGGGCTTCCCCTGGGAAATAGATGCATTTGGGTACCCAGGATCTGTAGTTTGCTGATAGGAGACTGTATTAAGGAAGATTTTAAATGTCCAGAGATATTTCATTCAGTAGGAAGCTACTTTAAGTCTAGAATAATGGGCAGAAAGGGGTCATGTGGAAAGACTGAGCTAAGTTAAGTGCAAAATATAACTTTGATAGTGGCTTCTAGTGTCATCCAAGAATCAAGGTGCCTGTTATTGTTCCTAGCCTACAGGTGTGGATTCTGGCTCAAGTAAAAGCCACCAGATTGGCTCCTAGCTGATAAAACTATCCTTTAGCTTTGCCGTCCTGATTCATGGTGTTGTGTGGGGCTCAAACAGCACAGATTGAATGGACAGACTGATATGCACTAGATGAAGGACACAGGTCTTTGTTTATTTAGGCTTGTTGCTGTGCCATGGCTTAATGTCTCTCTTGAGCAATGAAGAAGGAAGAAGAGAACTTGGAAGTGACTACTGGGATGTTAGATGTGAAAACCCAGAGAAAGAAAGTGGACCCAGTAGGTTTTGAATAGACACACCTTGGTGTTCATTTAGATGAACATTTATTGATCACCTAATATTTTCAAGGCACCCTGTAAGACAGTGAGACCTATTAAATCACACCTGCAAGTGCTTACAATCCAGTTGAGATAATTTAGGTATATTATAAGAGCTTAAGATATGATACTACAGCAGAAACACTGAAGGCAGAGCCATTGAAGACCTGGTTTCACCTAGTGTTGTTTAGGATATGTTACTTAATCTTCTGAAACTTCATTGTGCCCATCTGTGACACTCAGGCCGCAGAAAGACCTATTTCTCAGCATGAGGGTCAGCTGACCTTGTCCTTGAGTGCAGTTTGGTGGTTTGAATGAGAATTGCCCCCACAGGCTCATAGACTTATGTGAATATTTGGTTCCCAGTTGGTGGGATGTTTAGAAAGGATTGGAAGTGTGCCTTTGTTGGAGGAGGTGTGCCACTGGGGAAGGACTTTGAAGTTTCAAAAGCCTATGCCAAGACCAGTGTATCTTCCTGCCTGTCTGTCTCTCCCCATCTCTTGGCCTACTACTTGTAGATCAGATGTAAGCTCTCAGCTACTGGTCCAGCACTGTGCCTGCCTATCTGTTGCCATGCTTCCTGCCACGATGGTCACACACTCACCTTCTGGAACTGTATGCAAGCCCTGTAAATGCTTTCTTTTATAAGTTACCTTGGTTATTGTGTCTCTGCACAATAACAGAAAAATAACACACCTGACTTCACCTTGTGTCACCTAGAGTATATCACTTAGTCTCTCTAAACTTCAGTGTGTTTGTCTGTGAAATTCAGACAACAAAAGGATTTGCTTCACAGATTTAGCAAGAGATCAGTCAATCTAGCCCTTCTAAAAATTCACCGCTGAGGCTGAGTGTTTACCCCAAGATAACTGCTTAGTAAGTGCTACTACTACTACCAGTACTAGGAGGGCTAAATGCTGGGGCACGAGGAAACAAGGTCTGTGTTCCAAAAAGCTTCAGAAGGATTAATGAAACTTCTGGAGAAAATGGTGTTCTCCCAAAATTGTGACGTTTCCCTCCTGTGACAACTTGCAGCTATTTAAAGTGCAGTGACAACAGGCCTATTCTCACAAGGTGTGTCTGTAGACTCCCCTCCTAACATCTATCCTGTTGTCTGACAATCTCTTCAACTTTCTTGTTTAGCGCTGGGGATCAAACTGCAGGGCCTCATGGATGCTAGGTGGTATTCCACCACTGAGCTATACCCAGCCTCTGTCCAAAATTTTGAATCTGGAGATTCGTGTTTTAGCTTCTGCACTCCACATTAGTTCTGTAGCACAGTGGGTACACTGTTTACTCAGACACTGGAGCAGAGGTGGGACAGGAAGACAGTGGCCACAGTAGGCAGAATAAGCAAATGCTGGATTTGCAGATGACAGGGAGACCTGCTAGTTTGTAGGGAGACCCTGTGTCTAGCTCATGCTTCTCCCCTCTTCAGTCTATCCCTTGTTTGGCATAACGCCTCTGGTGTTGAATAACTGAAGATTTGGAGCTGAACTCTTTGCCGCACACACTGCACTCAAAGGGTTTCTCCCCTGTATGAACTCTCTGATGTCGTGTGAGTCGGCACCTCTGGCTGAAGGCTTTCCCACACTCGCTGCACTCATATGGCTTGTCTCCAGTGTGTATCTTCTGGTGCTGTGTGAGAGAGGAACGGTCAAAGAAAGCTTTGGCACACTCGTTGCACTGATAGCGTGGTTCCCCAGTATGCACTTTCTGGTGTCTGTTTAGGGAGGTGACACCATAGAACGCTTTCCCACACTCACTGCATTCATAAGGCCTCCTGCCGGCGTGGACCAGCAGGTGACGAGTGAGAATGCTCTTCTGGCTGAAGGCTTTCCCACACTGCTGACATTCATAGGGACTCTCTCCAGTATGAATTCTCTGGTGGCGAGTAAGAGATGACCGGTCAAAGAAGGCTTTGCCACACTCACTGCATTTAAAAGGCTTCTCACCTGTGTGAATCCGCTGATGCACAGTTAGGGATGACCGGTCAAAGAAGGCTTTGCCACATGCACTGCACTCATATGGGCTCTCTCCCGTGTGGAACATCAGATGTCGACTGAGACTGCTCCTATGGCTGAAGGCCTTGCTACACTCAGGACAGTCGTATGGCTTCTCTCCAGTGTGAGTCCTCTGGTGGCGGATGAGTGACGAATGGTCAAAGAAGGTCTTCCCACAGTCACTACATTCCTGGTCTTGGTGTTTAGTGAGGATTTTCTTGGATGGGGCTAACCTTTGCTGCAAGCTTTTATCCAAGGAAAGGGGTTTCTTGCAAGTCTCTGATTTGGGACTTTCCTTCTCTGGTTCCAAGCCAGCTGCTGGTGTTTGAACTTCACGTTTAGGGCATGGAGAATTTTGCCTTCTGTAGCTTTCTCCCAGTGTTCCTTCTGAAGCATCTAATACCTCAGGCATACTCTTCCAGTCTGCAACAAAGAGAAAATACAGATGCAGTTCCTTTTCTGGATGAGGAGACATGGCAGAGGAGAGAGATGCTACAACAGATATAAAGGTAATGGCCGGTCACGACACAGCTCACTTCCCAGATGGTCTTACACTCTGGGAAAGCTGAAGGCTTGAGAATAAAGGAGAAAGCAGGGAAGGAATCTGACAGCAAAACTTCTCAGAATATAAAAGAATGGATCTGGAAGCCAGGCCAATAGCTTCATTAGTGTAGGCTGAGTAGAGAGCTGGGTGACCAATAAAACTATCACAAGTGCAGGACGTGGTGGTGCATGCCTTTAATCCCAGCACTCGGGAGGCAGAGGCAGGTGGATCTCTGTGAGTTTGAGGTCAGCCTGGTCTACAAAGAGAGTCCAGGACAGCCACGATTGTTAGAGAAACCCTGTCTTGAAAAAAACAAAAAAACAAAAACAAAAAAAACCTATCACAAGTTTACCCAGGCAAGGTTGCAGTTCTGATAAACAAGTTGGTGAATACAGATAAACAATACTTTAATGTGTAGAAGGGGGAAAAAGACAAGGGATGAGTAACAGGAAACAAACATGCAAACAGATAACCTGAATTTGAGAAAAAGTGATTCCTAAAAGTCCTCTCATACCCAAATAACAGAAACAACAAAACTCTGCCCATCCTATTCAAGATTGGTTACCTAGAGAGACACTCTGTGACCATTCTTTCTCCTCAGATCCATGAAGACTCTTCATCCATGGCTCGCCCCTTCTCTTCAACTGAAGAATCACATCAGGTTGAGGAACAGGAAGCCCTGCTCATGGAGAAAAGGTAAGGCAGGTGGCTGCTGTGATGAAAATGCCTAGCCATTCTAAAACTTAATCCCTGCCTCTAAGCCTAGACTCTTCCAGAAATGCAGAGTACAGACCAAAGAAACCTGAGGGAAGGCCAGGACTGAGGCTCTTGAACACAGCAAACGGCAGGCACTAGCACAGTGCCTACCAAAGCCACCTCAACTCATGAGCAGCAACTGGAAGCTTCTCATCTGGACACTGGCAGGATAGACGCTTGGCTCGAGGTGAGTATAAAAACAGACACACAGACAGACAGACAGACAGATCATCTTGACTGAAGAAGCCTAAGGAGGGAACTCAAATTTGTTTGCTCATATTTAGTATAATATTGAAATAAGTCAGTTGTGTTCACTGTAGGAAAATCAGTTATGTATAACTGAAAAGAAAAATTGCCTTTCATGCTTTCTATTAATTTTTCTTTCCTTCTTTTCATTTTGTTGCTGAAAGACCTTATATGTTGTTCTGTTAAAGACTGGATAATGCGGGGCTGCTGAGACAGCTTAGTGGGTGCACCAAGTCTGCTAAACTGGGTTTGTTCCCTAGAACCCACATGGTAAAAGGAGAGAACCAACTCCCTCAAATTTTCCTTTGACCCACACACATGCTGTAGCACACATATGCCCCTACTAAATAAATAAAGAAAAATGCAATAAAATGTTATAAGAATTTTAGAAAACTGGGTAATGAAATACTACTGACTTATAAATTGAAGTTCTTTTAATGTAATAAATTTAAAATGTTAATTTTAATTAGCACAGATTTTCCACAGTGTTTTAGTGGCTATATGATAGTACATTATATGGATAAATAATTTAACAAGTCCCTACCAACAGACATTTTGCTGGTTTTAATGTTTTGCTACTCATGTGCAATACTGTGGTAAATGTCTCCTGGTATGCTGTATGAGCTGGTAATCCTATTACATTCCTTCAATCAGTTTCTAGAAACATCTTATCCATAGCCATATTGACAAAGTTAGATCCCACTCCTGGAAACACCTGAGCTCCATGGTCCCCATGCATGGAGTTCTGCCCTGGGAGACAGGTGCTTCCTCCCTAGGCCTTAGAAGTATCTGTCTGCTGTGTGCTGCGTCTGACAGATGGGCCACTCTCATCCCTTCCTTTGGTTTTTGGTCTCTGATCTCAGGAATTCCATACTGTCTAATATTTCACTCTTCCAAAAGCTCAGGATCTTCCTTAATGCCAACTGAACATTCTGTTCTGTTTGGGACATGACTTGGCTTGTTTAAGCTAACCCAGGAGAAAGAAAGAGAGAGAGTGTGTGGGGGTATTAAACAGAAGGCCTTGCACATGCTAGGAAAACACGGTACCACTTAACTACATCCTCAACCCAATATTTGCTATTAAAATATAAATCTACAATGTGAATTTGACTGGTATCTGCTATTTTAGCTTGTTTCTGCATCTGTGTACTCCTGCTTGTAGAGTGGCCATGACTACAGGTAGAACTACTGTGCTTGGGTTCAAACTCTTATTCTGGAACCTTCTGAGAGTTCCTTATTATTTATAGGGACTTGACAGCTGACAGCAACAACAGCTCTTAATTTCCCTCTTGTCACATAAGTATAATTACAAAGTACCTTTTATAGGTATCTAAGATTGTCACTAAAACAAATATTCAAAATCAAGCACATCTCTTATAACCTTTCTCCTTTTCACAGAAGCACTTCTTTGTACCTTCTTCCTCTGGATTCCATGAAGGGATTGGTATCTCCTCTCACCAAGATGGCTCCTTATTCTACCAAATGGAAATAAAGACATCACCTGCTGGCATGCCGGGAGAAGACCTTCTGCTTGCTGCCTCCAGAAAGCCAGATCCCTACATTCAACACATAAACTCTGGTCTCTCCTCTAGAGTGCTTTCTGTTTTGTGGAAGCAAGTTGCTGAACAAGGAGGCCTGTGGTTAACTGCTCAGTGCTGTTAACCTCAGGGCAGTGCATCTGTCCAGGCTGGGTTCACCAGCTAAGCACCTAAAGCACCCACCTGCTTTCGCTCTTTTGTCTGTCGGTGGGTCTCAACTCAGGTTGGGGTTGAAGAGGTAGTGGTCCTCAGCCCATGTGACCCACACTGGTTTGGGACAACCACAAGAAGCCTCCTTACCCAGTGAGATAATGCTCTCATAGTTTTCCAGCATCACTGCCTTGTAGAGTGCCCTCTGCCCGGGGACCAGACGCATCCATTCTTCATCTGTGAATGTCACAGCCACATCCTCAAATGTCACCAGAGCCTGAAAACACAACCACACTCTCCGTTACAACCCTTTCTTCTTGTCTGTTTTTATGAGACACTTAATTGTGTGTTCTACAGCGTGCACCACACACTCCAGCCTAACCCAACACTGTTTGATGTGTGGGGGGCTGACTCTCAGTCCATAGCTGGCTGCACAGAAGGGACAGTCAAGACAGAACCACTGATCCTGGAATCTTCCAGACCCGTTCTGTCAGCTACAGGTGTTTAGTGCTTGGTGATAAGCAGTGGACACAGTCTCAAGGTACTGAAGGTCATCTTACTTTGGAACCTTTATTTGGCCTAGGGGTGGAAGGTTGTGAAGGAAGACACTCAGGATAAAGAAAGGGACTACATTTTGGCAACTAATAACAGTATTTCAGAAATAAAAAATGTCTACCTCACCTGACATCTGGTAGGTGGAGATGCAGCAGCCATTCCCTCCTGTGATGTTCTGTTAGGGTAGGACAGAGTCCTAGTGAGGAAGAAGTGTGGGAGGAGACAAAGTATATGAGAATGACCAGTCCTGGGGTCTTCTGGCCTGTGTGGCAAGGCCCTTCCATAGACCAGTGAGCAATGTAGTCACCTTCATCTCCATCATCTTACAAAGAGCAAACAAAGCAAGGCCAAGAGCACTGTGTGCTCATTCCAGAGTTAGAACAAAAGCTATGGCTACTGAAACCACAGCACAGCGTCTGCTATACCATAATCTTTAGGGCAGAGGTCTGTTCCCAGGAGTCAGAACACAGATTTATATATTCACATTTGATAGTGCCCCAAATGTTTACTGAGCAAAAACAGCTTTACAAATGACTACATGGATAAGACAAATAAAACCTGTAACCTCTTCAGAGGACTAGCATTCCATTTACAGCTCCTGCTAATGAAGCATCCATCTTTGATACTATAAGACCCTTCATCTCACTTCTAGAACCACACTGATCATATCACAGCTAGGCAATTAGTGAGTAACTAGCAGGTCTACTGGAGGCACCCCAGTTTGCTTTCTCTTGCTCTGATGAAACACTGACCAAAAGCAACTCAGGTAAGAAAGGGTTTATCTGGCTCACAAGTTACACTGCATTTCCAAGGGAAGCCTAGGCAGGAACCGGGAGGCAGAAACTGAAGCAGAGACCATAGAGGAACACTGCTTACTGGCTTGCTCAGCTACCTTCTTATACAGTCCAGGCCTACCTTCCCAGGGGTGGCATTATCCACAGTGGGTTAGGCTCTCCTATATCAATTGGCAATAAAGAAAATGTCCCACACAATCATGCAGGCCAATGGGAGGCAACTCAGTTGAGATTCTCTCTTCCCAAGTATGTCTAAGTTTATATTCAGTTGACAAAAACTATGACAGATGTGATCTGGTATGAAATGATGACATCCTTCTTTGTGAATATGAATTTTAAAATGTTGGGAAAATATGCAGATGATGCATCAAAAAGATACCAGTAGGTACTGAAGCAGTCTCAGGGACCAGGGGAGCAGAGTCACCAGGAGACAGGACCAATGGATGTGGCCCACATTTGTGGTGAAACACTGGTCACGAGTGGTTCCAGATAAGGAAATGATCTCCAGCTTCAGCTTTACTTATCCGTGGACTTCTAGACTCTTCTCCTTTGCGACCTCCCTTTGCTTAAGCTAAGTGGATTTCATCTCACAGTGAAGAGCTAACTGAAGACTGCTGGGTGTGGTGGTGCATGTTTGCAATCTCAGCACTCCCTTAGCCCAGGGAGGAAGGACTGAGGGCGAAGTGCTGTGGCTTTCTTGACACAACTGGATCATGATTTTAATGTGAGGGAGGCCCTGAGTCCTGCATAAGAGGTAGACCTTTATCACATGAAGAATTACCAGGGAAATGAGACAGGAGGAGTCTTAGTCGTAAGCAACACAGGAGAAAAGATGGAGAAATGAGCAGAGGTTAAAGTACACCAAAAGGTGCTTTGGGAGGGAGTTCAGCACAGCTGTCTCCTCAGTAAGTATATACTTCAGGAAGATCATTGGGACGGGTACCAAGGGCCTTTCACAGACATTCTCAGATTGTCCAATTCTCTTCTAGAATTTATTCTGAAATATGAGAGTAGTTACAAGCTTTTAATCAACCATCACCAACACATCTTTATTGAAGGTCTGCCAGCCAACTTCCTAAGCACATTACACATATCATCCGTTTTAATTTTTAAATAATGCAACTAAAATTTGAACTCTCCTAAGCATCTACAACAGAAAACTTGATTAAATAATTCATTGTCTAGTGATAGACACACAATAGAGCACTATTAAACATCACCCTAACTACTATTTTTGAGCACTTGCTCCCATGAAGCTCCATGCTAAGTGTTTTTATATGGATAATTTAATTGCGTCCTCATGCATCAATAAGGGAGGTACTATTTCACAGCAATTAAGACATTCAGGCTTTGTGAAAGACTGAGACTTGGAAAAAGTCTGCCTGGAAGCTTTCAATTCTATATTGCTTTTATTGAAAGATAGCCACAACGTCAAACAGATCTTTAGACTAAAATAGAAAATCCTGCAATACACCCCAGCATTTTGGGAAGCTTGATATGCATGGAGTTACATGGAAAACAGAAGTATGGTGACATACACCTGTAATGCCAGGACTTGGAAGGCTGAGGCAGGAGGA
>CAJQZJ010032702.1:0-19821 GCA_907164525.1 Lophiomys imhausi | reverse complement strand
GTGTGTGTGTGTGTGTGTGTGTGTGTGTGTGTGTTCGCGTGCACTTGCGTGCGCCAAGGACACCTTCATCAAATATTGACCACAGGTTGTCTCCTGCACGCCATCCAAAAACTCTCAGTGTTTCCATGTCTGCTACAGGGGACACTAAAGAGATGGCTCACTTGTCAGCGGAGGGACTAGATTACATTAATAGACTGCCAAGGTGGCAGCCCTGGTGTCTGATGACCCCTTTGTTGACCTCTTTCCCCTCTGTCAGTCTGGTCAATCCCTTGTAAACCTCGGTCTCCCCCTAAGGCAGTGGAGAAGGCTACTGTGAAAAGGCTCCTCTGTAATCCCAAAGGGTAGCTGCATACAGAAATCCTTCACTGTGTTCCTCAAGTATCCAATGGAAGCTTGTAAAGAAGCTCCATGATACTCTGGTTCGACAAGGTCTAGAGAAACACACAATCACCTATTCTCAGGAAAAGGACTCTTCCAGTCTGTTCGAGTTCCTAGGAGCGACAATGCTATGTGCTTCAGAAAATCTCCTTTTGTAACCACCCACAGACAAGGTGACCACCCTAAGACATTTGGAGGATGTAGTTCCCTGAGTTCCCCACCTGCCAAGTCTTCAACTGTCTATGGTCTTCGTAGATACCCTCATTGAATGAACTGGTCTTCATGAACTCTGTCGCTGAATGAACTGAAGCCTTTCCAACCCATGCTGAAAAGGCTTGAAAAGTAGCCAAGGCACTCTCCCAAGCAATTATTCCCCATTTTGAAGTCTCCCAGAGTCTCCAGGTGTTTCAAACCATGACCAAGACATTAGCAATTACAGCTTGCCTGACAACCACTGCCCTTAGGAAAGGCAGAAAGAAGCCTTAAATGATATTCTGAAGAGGCTAATGAAGAAAATCCCCGTGGTACTTTTTATTGCCATAACAAAACACCATGACCAGGGCAACATAGAAATAGTTTATTGGAGGCTTACTGTTTCAATGGGGGAGTCCAAGATCATCATATGTGACTCATTTGGACAAGCAGGGATAGTGTAAAGCCAGAGCAGGTGAGGTAAAATTCATGGCCTAGGGCTGGAACATGAGTGTTTGTGAACAACCGCTATACACAAATGCTTCTGAAATCAAAGGCAACATAATGTGTAATAAATTTTAGGCCCTCACAGGAGTTAGGTGAGAACTTCCCAAATTTTTCTCACTCATCCAAGGATCCTTCCTCTGTTTCCAGACTCTTTCCTGGCTTCACAGAACTGGCCTTCCCAGAGCACGCCAACTACTGGTTGGACCTGGCCGATTTGCCTACTATCTGAGAAAAGAGCCAGAGCCATCCCCGCCCTTGCCCCGCCCCTGTCCGGAGGGGGTCCTAGCCCGAGGACCCCTGAGAAGCTGTCCGTAGCCAAGCCTGACTCAGCTTCTCTGTGCTCCATGTGGACACTTTCCCGATCCCCGCGTACGCTGAACGGTGGCCCTCGAGTCTCAGCACATCGCCTTGCGCTGCTGACTGCCGTCTGACGAGGCACGGTCGCAGCCGGTCGAAGTAGGCGGTCCCAGAGACAGCCAGTGTTGCAGCTCTAGCTCCAGCATGGCGGCCGCCGTTCGCGCTGCGGGATGTCTCTCTGCGCTGTGTAGCGTCCCGGCAGGTGAGCGCTGGGACCCGGACTGAAAGCTCGCGCGAGCAGGGGTCTTTCCCTCACGTCTGTGAAGTCCAGGCTCGAGGGACGCGAGAAGTTATTGGGCCCCTGATGCCGGTCTTCCATTCTGGTCCGGCCGGCTGTGTGACCTTGCGCGCCTTCTCTCCCTCTCTTGGTCGCGCGGTTTGAGGTTACAGGGAATGAACTGGGTTCTGTGCTTTCAGCCAAGGAAACCTCTTGGACCCACTTGGTGAGGAGGAGCGGACGTAGCAAGCATCTCCTGGGTGCTTCTTAGGGTGATGTCCATCCCGGCTTCGAGTCTGAGTGACGCCAGATCATTTCAGTTGTGCGCCGATCTCTAGCATAACGTTGGCTTGCAGTAATGGTTTTGTGTACTGTTTTATCAGGCCCACAGTCCAGGTCCTGCAAGTTCATTTTGTTGCAATATTTGACGTGAAATCCTTTGGTAGGATATATGACTTAAGCCTTCGTTTGTTTTGCCAGCCTTGAAACCACCTCTGTCGAATAGTGAGTAGTAGCTTTCCGTCCCAAGCGCTTACACGTGTGCCAGAAACGATCTTAAGCTATTTATGATTTTATTCCTCCATTTCTTCCTTACACTGTCTTCATGATTTTGTTGTTCTCATACCACCCCCACCCGCCTTTTTGTTTTTGAGACAAGGTCTCACTATGGTCTCCTAATTTATAAGCCTCCTGTCTCCGCTCCTAAACGCTGGAGTTTCAATTGTTTACTCTCACGTCTGCGCCTTGTTATTCTTGTTTTATTCATGAGGGAATTAGAGCACACAGAGATGAGAAACTTGCTCATAGATTAAGATTTAAAATTTTGTACCCACAATGCCTTGCTTCAAGTCCTGTCCCCGCCCCGTCCCCTCATCCCCCCCCCAGTTACTCCCCCTTTTTTTTTGCAGAGGGTAGCAGCTTTGTTGACATATAAATTAGTACCATAAAATTCTGAAGTGTATATACTTAAGTGATTTTTTTTTGTTTTTTTGTAGACCCATGTATCTGTCATCACAGTCAGTTTTAGAATATTTTCATCACTCCAAAAGAAAAAAAAACTGTACTTTTTAACTGTTGTCCACAACCTACCCCCATCTCTCACTAGCCCTCAACACTAGCTAGGCAACTACTATTTTCCATCTCTCTATGTCTTGCCTGTTTTTTGGACACCCCCCCCCCTTTTGGTTTTTCGAGACAGGGTTTCTGTGTGTCATTGGCTGTCCTGGACTCACTCTGTAGACCAGGCTAGCCTTGAACCCAGAGATCCCCCTGCCTTTGCCTCCCCAGCTAGAGGCATGGGCCATTATGCCTGACTTCGACATTTTTCTTTTTTCTTTTTTCTTTTTTTTTGGTTTTTCGAGGCAGGGTTTCTCTGTGTAACAGCCTGGATGCCCTGGTCTCGTTTTTGTAGACCAGGCTGGCCTCGAACTCACCGAGATCCTCCTGCCTCTGCCTCCCACCTGCTGGAATTAAAGACGTGCGCCACCACCGCCCGAAACATTTTTCTTATAAATAGAATCAGAAGTCTCTATGACTGGCTTCTTCTGCCAATAATAATACAGTGTTGTCAGGATTTGACCATGCTGTGACATAGCAGTCCCATGTTGCTTGTAACCTGTTAATACTCTTGTGTGTCAGTACACCACATTTTGTTTATCCATTCATTGGTGGATGAACCTTTGAGCCGTTCCCATCTTGGCTGTTAGAACTGATGTTCAAACCTTTGAGTGCCGTGTTTGTGACTGTGCCCATATCCACCCTCTCTTGTGTGTGTTCCCTGAGAGTGGAATTCCTGTTGAAGTCATAACTCCATGTTTAAATAGGACCTGCGAAGTCACTGTCCCTTTTACAGCCCACCAGCACTGTGTGGGGGGGTTTCAGGTTCTCCTTGCCAGCACTTTTTATTGTCTGTTCTGTCCAGGTAGCCAAGCTAGTGGTGTGACAATGTACTAATTTTATAGTTTTGATTTCTTTTTGGTTTTTCAAGACATGGTTTCTCAGTTTATTCCTGATTGTCCTGGACTTGATTTGTAGACCAGGCTGGCCTCGAACTCACAGAAATCCACAGGCCTCTGCCTCCCGAGTGCTGGGATTAAAGATAGTTTTGATTTTTGATGAGGTTGTTTTCATGTGTTTATTAGCCATTTGTGTGTGGTCTTGAAGAAATGTCTGTTCAAATCTTTTTTGTCTCTTTGTGTGTGTGTTTGTGTGTGTGTGTACAATGAGGATGTCCAGCCTGTGGCCCAAGGTTGGCTGTGATTGTGGTCCAGTACAAAATTGTTAACTTCTTTAAAACATTATTAGATTTGTGTGTGTGTGTGTGTGTGTGTGTGTGTGTGTGTGTGTGTGTGTAGTTCTTGACCATGAACTTTGTAGATTGGAGGTCTATGTCATGTTAAGATGCCACCTGAATCCACCTGTGCATCCTAGGCAAGTGCTCTACCACTGAGCTTTAAGCTCCAGTGTTTGAAGACTCTGACTCCATCTTGGAACTGTTTAGGACAGTTATAGAAGGGTAGGAGGTGGAGCCTGGCTGGAGGAGGTGGATCAGCAAAGGTGGTAGGTGAAGCTTTATATCCTGTACCCACTTCCTGATGACCTGCTTCCTGGGTGTGGTTGTGAGAGTCTGCCATGTCTTTTCCATGATGGACTGTGTGTGTCTCTGGGATTGTGAGCTGAAATCAACCCTTTCTCCCTTCAGTTGCTCATGCCAAGATAGTTTATCCCAGAACCAAGAAGTAAATTTTTGATTTTTGAGCATGACTCAACAATTTGCCCAGTCTGTTGTTGAAATCACTCTCAATGCAGTGCTCGAACTTTCCACCCTCCTGTCTCAGCCTTTCTGAAGTTGGGTCTGTGAGCCTGCATCAACAGGCCTAGCTTCTTGTCAATTGTTCAGTTGGGTTGACTTTTTATTATTGAATTGGAAGACTGCTTTGCAATTTCTAGATAGAGATCTCTTATCAGATATATAATTTGCAAGGACAAAAAGTAGCTTTTGAAACAGGCTCTCATTGTATAGTCCTGGCTAACTTGGAATGTAAAAGTGTCTTTTATTCTCTAGAAGTAATTGTAGTCTTGGAGGCTTACTGCCTGCATCTGCAAACCTAGGCCTAGCCTCCATACAATCTAATGTAGGGCTAGAATGTTTTCAGCCTTGGAGACTTCTGAATAAGCTCACCCTTTTCTAGCTCTTTCTGAACTCTGGCTGGCTGGCCCAACCCAGTTGTTCTGGCTCAAACTCTTCTCCAAGCTGACTGATTCAATCTGGCTTCTCCCAGCTTCTGACTGAATTACTCTGCTTGAGCTCAAACTAACTCTAGCAATCTGTTCTAATCTTCTGGCTCATTCTCATTCTCTGGATCATTCTCTCTTCACCTGTGTTTAGTTTGTTCTCTCTTCAACCCATTTCTGTAAAACTTTCCCAGTAAAACTGTCTCTGAATTTCATGAATTGCCACAAACTCAACTCCATTGTATTGCCTCTCAATTCACTGGCTCCACTGAACTGACTAGAACTCAGTGATCTGCATGCCTCTGACTCCTGAGTGCTGGGATTAAAGGCACTGCACCACCATACCCAGACCTAAACTTTTCTTCACCTGGAATTTGCTCAATACTGGGCTGGCCTTGAACTCAGAGATCTGCTTGCCTCTGTCTCCTGGGATTAAAGGTATGTCTCTATTCCAACCAGAGTAGCAATGCTTTGAATTAAAATTCCTCTACATTGGAACTCATTATGTACACCAGGTTGGCCTTGACAGCTGGCCCATGAAGAAACATTTTTTTAATCCCATTTTGCATCTTGATTTTTAAGGATTCCCCCACAAGGTTCTCACTATGAATGTGGTCTAGCCTCAAACTCAAAGTGATTCTCCTGCCTCAGCTTCTCAAATACTCGGATTGTAGGTTTATACCACTATACCTGACATTAATAGTGTTCTTGGGCCTAGTGCATGCTAGGCATGTGCTCTACTTCTGAGCTATTTCTAGCCTTGAAACACAACACACCAGTCAAATTTTGATGGTCTCATTTATCTGCCCCCCTCCCTTTGGTAGTGTGTGCTTTTGGTGTTGTATCTAAGAAACCACTGATAAATCCAAGGTTGTGACCATTCACCCCTGTGTTTTCTTTTAAGAGTTTTATAGTTTTGACTACCTTTGGCCGTTGGCCAATTTTGGGGTTAGTTTTTATGTATGATCCAAGGTGGAGCTGCAACTTCATTCATCCGGGCGTGACTGCCCAGTTGTCTCCATTCATGAGTTTCTCACCACTGCTGTCAGAGTTTGTTCTAGAACACCACACTATGGGAAGGTTGGAGGACACCAGAGGGGCACGAGTGGGGATCTGGGAGGCTTGACCAGAGCTGACGTGTTGAAAGAGACTTTGTCCTGGGGGGAAACAACACACTTGTTTTACTCACGTCAGCTAGGGACCCTCGAGAGAACAGCATGATGATTCTCCCAAAGTCTACCGTAGTGAGTCAGTAAGGTTTCTTGGGGTTGTTGGCAGGAGTATGGGTAAGGAGTTACAGGAGCAAGGATACTCAAATGCAGCTGCATCATAAACAAGCCCACCCTGACACAGCGCATGAAAGCTGCATCAGCAGAGCTCTTTGCAGGACTTGCATGCCCCTCAACAACTGAGAATCTCTAGGCAGCTCTGCTGCTCAGGGTCTCCTCCCACAGCAGCTGTTTACTGGTCTTACTGTCTTGTGGTGGGGTCCTTGTGAATCTTATGAGTTTCAGCTTTCCTGTCACCTGAAGTTCCTTTATTATTCCTGGAGTCTCATGAGCCTCTCCCTATTTCCTGAAGGGAGTGTTTCTATCCTGAGGGAGTTAATGTGTACACCATGTGCCAGTGAGCCTGGAGAAACAAGTCTGCCAGAGCTCATTACAGATCTGGCAGGACTAGAGGGAAGGTGTAGGCGAGAGGGGCAGCATGAGACCGGGGTGGGAGCCTGGGCCAAGTGGCCATCCTGTGGGGTGTGCTGAGGGATTATTTTGCTTATTTTTTGACACAGGGTCTCATGTAGCCTAAGCTGATGTTGAACTTGCTATGGAGCCAAAACTACCTTGCGTTCCAGATCCTTCCCTCTCCATTGAGTCCTAGGATTGGAAGCACAGCTTTTGCTGAGGATTTTTTTTTTTTTAATAATTTTTTATTTCTTCAAGTTACATCTCAATCACAATCCCCTCCCTACTCGCCCCTCCAGTCCCACCCTTCCATCCTTGCTGAGGATTTTTTACTTTGTTCTTTAGCAGGGGAGGGAGCTAAAGAAGAATCTGTCAGGGCTATGAAGTGCCTAGGTCTGATATGTTGGAAAAATGATGAGTTGACCAGCAAGGACAGCACAGGGTGCAGGTGACGGATGGATTGACATCCAAGGAAATTTCATAAGGCTTGGAAACTGGTTGGGTTCGAGGGTGAAGGGTGGAGATGTGATGCCATATTACTTGGCAAGCGGTCAGTGAAGCTCAGAGATGGCTCGCTTATTTGTCTTAATCTCTCTGTTCTGTAGTTGTCAATATCTCATGGACATTACTGTTTAAAATGCTTCCTTTCATGTAGAAAAGTATCTTTAAACAAATACCTTTTCCTCCCAATTTGCAGGTCATTTCCTATCTAGGCAGCTCTCTTTAAACACCTTTCCAGTGGCAGCTGCTTCCTTTTTGGCGGTGAAGACAGACCTAAGCCATGGTAAGGTTCTACTACCCTCTGTTCTTTTAAGATTTATTTACTATAGAGTAATTTTGTTACTGGGGTTTGGGTGAGAGTGGCCATCTAGGGGTACTTCTGAAGCTTTCATATCCCCAGAGACAGCTGTAGTAACAGTTTCTTGTATGTGTGCTTCTGGGGTATGTATGATACACTCACAGACACACCCGTTTTGTTTTTAAACGCGACACAATGTACTCTGCATAATCTGGCATGCTGCTCTGTTGGGGCATTTGTAGATCATTGCACGTTCCCCGCTGCACACAGCAGAGGGCGCTGTTTCCCCTACTGTAGAGAGGTGCGCATCCATTGTGTGGAGGGGATTCAGCTTCTCTGATGAGCATGGGCAATCAGGTTATTTTGTTTTAAAGATGTCTCAAGATTTGATTTAAAAAAAAAGATTTATTTATGTGTGTGTGTTTTGGTCAGGGGTGGGGGGTGGTTGGGGGTAACTATGTGTATACATGTGTGCAGGTGCCTCAGGAGGCCAGAAGCATAGGTTCTTCTGGAGAAAGAGTTATAGGTGATTGTGAGATATTTGAAATGTGTGCTGGGAACCAAACCTGGGTTCTTTTTGAGAACAGTACATACCCTTAACTGCTGAGCCCTTTCTCGAGCCCCAAAACACAATTTTTTTTGAAATTTTTTACTTATTTATTTTATGTGCATTGATATTTTGCCTGCATGTATATCTGTGTGAAGGTGTCAGATCCTGGATTTACAGACAGCTATGAGGTGCCATGTGAGTGCTGGGAACTGAACCCGGGTCCTCTGGAAGAACAGCCAGTGCCCTTAACCATGGAGTCATCTTTCCAGCCACAAAACACAATTCTTTTTTTTTTCCCCAAGACAAGATTTCTCTGTGTATCCCTAGGGGGCTCTCCTGAACTCACTCTGTAGACCAGGCTGATCTGAAACTCATAGTGATTAACCTGCCTCTGCCTCCTGAGTGCTGGGGTTAAAGACATGCGCTACCATACCCAACACAAAACACAATTCTTTTTTTTCATATTTATTTATTTTTATGTATATGAGTGATCTATCTGTATGTACACCTGCATTCCAGAAGAGGGAATCAGATCTCATTATAGATGGTTGTGAGCCACCATGTGTTTGCTGGGAATTGAACTCAGGACCTCTGGAAGAGCAGTTAGTGCTCTTAACCGCTGAGCCAACTCTGCAGCCCCAAAATACAATTCTTAAAAGGTCACGATATGAGTGACTTAAACATTTTTTTAGAGATTGTGTGTGTGTGTGTGTTTGGACACTCACTTACCATATGTATGGAAGTCAGAGGACAGTTTGTAGGAGTTGGCTCTCTCCTTCTATCACTTTTGTCCCTGAGGTCAAATTCAGGTTGTTGGGCTTGACAGCAAGTGTCTTTAACTGCCCAACCATTTCAACAGCCCTTAGTGACTGATTTTTATTTATTAGTATAATTATTTGGTGTTAGTGGTGTTTCTCTATGGCCATGAGACATCTAACAAAAAGTTTTATTCTATCTTTATCTATCCATAGGATCTTTGTCACCAAGGGGAACAAGACACAACCACTGTGTGACCAGCTTGTGCCATACGCTGCAATCACAGTACTGCATTTCCTCTCCCAGCAACTGGATGGGCCAGCAGTACAGACCCTACAGCTTCTTCACCAAATGTGAGTAGAATGATGAACTTGTCATGGAACCAGGAAATAGAAGGTGTTTGTGCCTTCATTTCTCTTCTTTTTTAGACATATAAATATTTTAGTGACTAGTTCAAAATAAAAGCATTCCTTGATATCCCCCTAGAATTATCCACATGTCATCAGTTGAACAATTGATAACAAATTTACATCAAAGACTGGACATAAAATTCAGCAGTAGAACATTTGTCTAGCAAGTGTAAGGTCTTTCATTTGGGGCACCTGCGGTCTAAGTGGTATTGGATCAAGGCCAAATACGCTGCTGATTTAGAGCCATGCCAGAAAAAGAGACACTTTGGTGCTCTTTTTTTGTGTCACCTCCTAGGCAGTTGACTGTGTGAAGATGAAGCTGACTGTCTGTCTGCTTTGCAGCCATCGGCTGTCAGAAGTTCATTGAAGTGGCTGATGAACATGACTTTGTACTTTCTATGAGAAGCTCGTGACCCCAAAAGTAGCTGCTGATGCTCTGGGTAAAAAGTCGAAGGGCTTTGTGGTCTGAATTAGTGTTGGGAATGACAGACAAGGTTTTCCCTCTAAGCAGGGTCTTGACCCACGGCAGAGCTCACCTGGTATTGAGTCAAAGGCATCAGAAACTAAGGAGAACTGGAGAGAGAAAGCACAGGTGTGTTGGAGTATGCACTGTGGATGCCAATCTGAGTGTTTCATCTTAGTCATTGTTTAACAACGTAGAGAAGTATATTCCTGGATTGACAGAGACTCCTGCGCCTTGGCTGTTGGGCCCCAAAAGAGCTCACAGGAAATGAAAGCTTTTCAGTCTCTAAAGAAGCCCCCAATATATTCTCAGAAAGCCATAAACAAAGAAGTAAGAGGCCCAGGACCAAAGCACCAGGTATTCAGTGTCTTGTTACTTCACATGTCTTGGAACACAAATGCTGACATTTTGTTCTGAAGAAACAACACACTAAGAAAAATGAAGAGGAGGCTGAAGAATATGCTAAACTTTTGACCAAGAGAATGAAGGGAGCCAAAGAAAAATGCCCTGAACACACTGTTAAGAGACATAAGCCATCTTTGCTGAGAGCTTCTACTTTTGAGTCCAGTCAAAAATAAGTCTAATTTAGGAGTAACAAATGAGCCGGGCGTGGTGGCCTATGCCTTTAATTAATCCCAGCACTTTGGGAGGCAGAGGCAGGCAGATCTCTGTGAGTTCAAGGCCAGCCTAGTCAGCAGAGTGAGTCCAGGACAGTCAAGGATACAGAGAGAAACCCTGTCTCGAAAGACTCTGTCTCGAAAAAAACAAAAAATAAATAAATAAATAAATAAAAGTAAGAGTAACAAATGATCAGATTTTTGATCTCAAAACAAGACAAAAACCCAAACCAAATCTTTGGTTCCTTTTAGCTGTGCCTTAGCTGAAGAGAGAGACCAATCAGGGAAAGGTAATTTTAAGTAACATTATTTATGGATACTAGTCATATTTGCCATAGTGTCACTGGCCTGGAACTCACCTAGGCTAGGCTGGCCAGCAAGCCCCAGGGATCCACCTTGTCTGCTCTCCAGTGCTGGGATTGCAAACATCTATAGGGAGTTAGATTAATATAAATTAGATTTAGTAAATATCTAGGTTTCAGATACAGTCTCTTCGGGCCATGAAGATCAACTTGGCTGTGAGCAATTAGCTTATCAGCTTATGGACTAAAAGCAAGGATGAAGTCAGGTGAAATGAGGGGAGTCTTTATGGACTAAAAACAAGGTTGAAGCCAGGTGAAACAAGGAAAGACTTAATGGACTAAAAACAAGGTTTATGGCCTGACATTGTTTTCAGCTGCTATGTGGGCAGAGCCCAAATTAACCTGAAGCAAGTGGAACAAGGAGAGATCCTATTTAAGGACAAGTGGATGGAGCCAAGGGGGTCCCATGCTAGAGGGCCCCATACTAACGAGCTCCCATGCTAGAGAGTCCGCAGGCTGGAAAAGACAACGAGTAGTTTGTATCCTCTGATAGAGAAAGTGCTGGTGGACTGATGGGCCGGATCTCCCTGAGGCAGAAAGAAGCTGGTGAGCAGAGAAAGCTTCAGCAAGACAGCAAAAGGCCAAGGACTAAACCCTTGGCTCAGCTTTTGCCTAGAGGGGTTTGACCTGTCCGAACAGTGGCCTGAACGGAACTGTGGCCAGCTTTAAAGACTGAGGCAGAGCGGCAGAGTTGCTGATACAAAGGAAATAAGTTGGCCTACAGATGGCTGAGGTCTTCCAGAGAGAAGAAAGCCTCAAGCCTTAAAAAAGGTGAAACTGCCATAGCCAGTTTACCCTGATGGATCTACATCTGAGGTATTCCAAAAGAAAGACTGCTAAGTGCATTAAAAGGTCTACCCAAGAGACTGTGTTCCTGACGACTGAGGACCTGCCCCAGAGACTATATCCTTCTAAAAGGTTATGAAAATAGTTGTAATAGTTATCAATAGGTTTAGTGGGTAGGTCAAAGGGGTTGTAGGCATTCGTAGGGATAGTAGTTAAGTAAGTGTTTGTATTTGTTATAAGTGAATATAGTTACTAATAAATAAGTGGTGATTTATTTAAAAAGTTCGGTTTCAAACATGTGCTACCATACTTGACTGTTTTTACATGGTTCTGCGATCAGATTCATGTTCTCATGCTTTCAAGGCAAGCATTTTACCTACTAAGCCATCCTCCCTTCCTTGGCTTCAATTTTTCTATTACGTTGATAATGGAATAAAATCTAGTTATAAAATAGTTGATGAACTTAGAAAGATGAAATTTAAATACCAATAAACATAAAGAATTTAGGCATTTAAAATTGGAAAGTGCTTGAGATGCAGGATAGAAACAGATGTTGGGACCCTTGAATTGACAAATGGAAATAAATCAGCAGTGCTAGAGTATGGATGTATTAAAAGACTTATGTGACTTAAAATAGTCAAGTACACACACACACACACACACACACACACACACACACACGCGCGGGGATTAGCTATGAAATGCTGCGGTATCTATTCTTTCCTATGTAGTTTGAAAGAAACAGACATGAAGATATTACCAGGAGAGTAGAGCAAACCAGGTCTGAATGAGGCATTGGTTCTTGTATATGAGAAAGTGTCCTAGTTGGTCTTCTCAGTTTGATGCAGCCTAGAGCCATCTGAGAAGAAAGCCTCAAAGTAAGATTGGCTTGTGGACATGTCTGTGGGGACTGTCTTATCTGTTAATTTATGTAGGAGAGCCTAGCACACTGGACGCCAGCCCTAGGGAGGTGGTCCTGGACTGTGTAAGAAAGCAGACTAAACATAAGACTGCTGTCGAGCCAGCAAGCAGTGTTCCTCCATGGTTTCTGCTTACGTTCATGCTGAAATTCATGCCTGATGCCCCTCAAGGATGGAGTGTGAGCTGGAACTGTGAGCCACATAAAAGTGCTCTCCTCCTAAGTTGCTCTTGGTCGGAGTGGTTTACCACAGCAACAGAGATGGATATTGACTGATTCCTCCAGACGAGTACTTATTGTGCTGGCAAGAGAACAGAGAGAGAGACAACCTGAGAAGTAGCTGACCAAATGTCACACAAACATGCCTGCTGCTGAGGCCTGGGGCCCACGTGCCACTGGCTTTTGTGAGGAGTAACAGCATCGTCTCCCCTTGGGCTTTCCAAATGTAACTGTGTGGTATACAAGAGTCACCTTGTACCACAAGGATGTACATGCAGGGGCTTCTTCTGGCCACTTTATTCAATGGGAGACCATAGATCATTGCTTTAAAAATGCAGAATTTAAAATAGCAAACCCTATTTCATTTCAGTGACTGCAGAAGAACTCTGGAAAGGTGCGTTAGCAGAGACTGGTGCTGGAGCAAGAAAAGGCAGAGGCAAAAGAACAAAGAGAAAGAAGAAAAAGGATTTGAATAGGGGGCAGATCATTGGTGAAGGTAAACTTACATTTAAAACATCTAATCTGTTTCGTGTATCCCATGGTGGGTTTGAACTCATGATCCTCCTGCCTTAGCCTCCCTGGAACTGGGATTGCAGGCATGTGCCATAATTCCCAACTAACGTGCTGACCTTTATTTTTTAGGATTACAAAATGACATGTATATCTTGTTAATACAAAAGAAAATACAAGAATTATAGAGAACATTGAACGACCCCTTTCAGTTGCCTGTAGTCCTGTTGGCCTCCTCTGTCTCATTTTGTTGTTTCCTTTAATATTTTTAATGCTTATATAAGTAAGTGACTTTCTAAGTGTTATTAGTTATGCTGTGTGCTGTGCACTAGTGGGTTGTCATGTGACATGCTCTGGAGTCACCTGGGAAGAGTCTCAGTGAGGGGTTGTCTAGGTCTGTTTGGCCTGCGGGCATGTCTGTGGGGACCCTCTTGATTATATCAGTTTACATGTGAAGGCTGAGTCTGAAAGGAGGAGGCACTGTTCTCTGGGTTTGGTCCTGGACTATCAAGAAAGAAAGAGTGAGCCGGGTACTGGCAAGTGTGCATGCGTTCCTTCAGTCTCTGCTCCTGACTGGATGTGGCTAGCTGCCTCTTTGACATCCTGCAGTGATGGGCTGGAACCTGGAATTGTGAGTTCACGGGAATCCTCCTCTAAGTTGCTTTAGTCAGAGTGTTTATCATAGTAGAAAAGGGAATTAGGGCATGCTGTCTTAAAATGTGCTTGTTTTGGTCAATGGTAGGTCTTGGAAATGAGTCCACATCAGACTGTAGACTGTGGCCTTGTTCTTTGGATTTCCTGCAGAGTATCCCGCGTGCCAGCTGTGCCATCTGGGCTGCACACGTGGATAGCGCAGCTTTGGCTTCTGTAGTAACACTTCAGTGGATATGCTTGTCCAGGCCTGTGTATGCCTTGTTCTGATGTGGGCGTCTTTCTTTAGGCAGCGTGGATTGCAGTGACTTAGCTTGCAAACATTTGTAGTTTTGATAGCACAAAGTGACATGCTCAGCAATCATGTTACTTAAACTCCACCAGCTGAATTATCTGTTCATATCTTGCTTGGCATTTTGATACTGAAAAAAATGAATCTTCAAGTTCTCATTTATGAATATTCTTAAATCTTCAGGGCGTTCTGTTTTCCTGTGGCCTGGTTTGAATGTTCCTCTTATAAAATGTGGACTAGTCCAGAACATTGGCCAAAGAAGCAAAGAAGAGCAGATGAAGGTGGAGGCTAACATGGTGCAGCAGAGAGAAGAGTGGTACCGGAAGAGGAAATTAAAGTTAAACGGGAGCGAGGTTGGAGTGGAAACACATGGGGAGGTGTCAGTATTGGCCCCCCAGACCCGGTACCCGATGGAGGTCTTGCTTTTGTGACAATGCTAGGGTCTTTCGGAAATAGTTTTATTTACTTGCCTGTTTAGGTTTTTCTTTTTCCTGAAAGGGCTTTAAGCATTGTCCGAACACTTATCTCGGGCAGCTTGGCAGTTGATTCTGGCAGCAGACGGCTCAGCCCGAGGGGTCCCTTAATTACTAGGCAAGAGGCAAGTGGATTGTGTCAAACACAGTTTTATCACGCTAGTTTCACTCTCACACTTCACACATTACTTAGATCTAAAGGTTTCTCAACATAAAAGGCAACAATTCCAAATATGCAATACAACAATACTAAGGCTAAAAAATCCTAACATTAAATAAATCCAAATCCACATTCTATATTCATCAGAACACACAACAGATTATACTAAGGGCTAGCACTATAAGAACTATTAGTAAATGATATTCCATCTAAGTCCTAAGTTTCAATGTATAATGACACAGCTTGCATAATCTTAACAAGTATCTCAATAACAATTGGTGAGCAGCCTGCATTTCAGTAACGCAGTCTTCATGCTCGGAAGCTATACCACTGATATTTATCTGTCAATCAGGCCAAGCCCAATGTGCTGGAATAGTCCAGATGTAGCTGGAGATCCATGGTCAAGAGGCTGAATTAGTCTTGACCATGGAGAGTGCTTGTCTGCAGAGAGTGCTTTTCTGGGAAGTCAAGTGTTTTCCCGCGAAATTAGTTTAACTCTTTGCAGTCTGGTTCTCAGGATGATGAGGAGCCTTCTCTCAGCATGCCATGATCTCAGGAGTGAGATAGCAAGGTGGAATTTAGTCCCTCCTTCTATACTAGTGATTGACGTAATGCTTCATCCCCTTTCTGATAGCCACTCATGTCTGGTTATCTCCCCTTGGGTGGACACCCACCTGTAGCTATCACATCTCAGGTGTGAGAGGGGTGGACACTTAGTCATTCTGGAGTTTCCAAACATCTGTTAATTGCTTCATGCTCACAGACACTCAACTTGCCTTACAATATTTGAAATGTACTTTCTCAAAATGGAGTTTACTTTGCTTTCCTGCCTGCCTAATTACATGCTCATTACAAGCATCTTTGAATAACTTACCACATTACTGTCCAAAGTGTATCAGTGATCATGGCTAAGAAGTGTGGATAGAAATTTTCTATAATAAGAAGTTAAAGCCAGGCATGGTGGCACACGCCTTTAACCCCAGCACTCAGGAGGTACAGGCAGGCTGATCTCTGTGAGTTCGAGGCCAGCCTGGTCTACAGAGTGAGTCCAGGACAGCTAGGGCTACACAGAGAAACCCTGTCTCGAAAAAAATCAAAACCAAAAAAAAATTAAAATAATCACAGGTTGAAAGACCACTGATCTTATCTCTGGCTAAGCTAAAACCTAGATTGTGCTGGACAGCCCCAGCGAAAGCATGCTGTCACTCTGGAGCAAAGCACTTTCTAGCTGCAGCTCACTTCAGTTTGTTTCCAAAGGTGTTCAAAGTCATTTGCCTGTTAACTTAGAACATGTTTAACTTTAAAACTTGAATGGAGGGGCTGGCAATATAGCTCAGGGGTTAAGAGCACTTGCTGCTCTTTCAGAAGACTAGGTAGGGTTTTGTTCCCAGCACTCACGTAACAGCTCACAACCATTTGTAACGCCAGTTCCAGGGGATCCGACACCTCTTGTGACCTCCTTGGACTCCTGCATGCATGCAGTGCACGGACACACTCACACACATGCAAATAACTTGCTTAATTACTAGCCCAGAGCCAGGCACGGCGCACACCTTTAATTCCAGCACTCAGAAGGCAGAGGCAGGCAGATCTCTGACTCCACAGAGTAAGTTCTGGGAAAGCCAAGACTACACAGAGAAACCCTGTCTCAGAAAACAAATAAATAAATGAATAACTCAAGCTTACTTCACTTCAGTAGAGATTTATTAAAGGCAATGCAGTGCATTGAATGCTGAATTTCACAAGCATATCCAAATGTAAAATGTTCAAAGCAGACATGGAAAGCCCTGTGGCTCTGTGCCTGCTGGTTGTGGAGCAGCTTTTCTGCAGGTGATAGGAAAATGAAGTACTTGAAACACAGTAGGAGCCAAAATTGGGGCTGTGGTGGGAAGCATGTTGTATGCAAAGCTGTTTCTGTTTCCACATCTTTGCTTTTTCTTTGAAAGGTTTTGCTGTTGGGAAAGCCGCTGACCGGGTAGATGCTTTCAGAAAGGTATGTGCTTTATCTTTCTGTTTATCTATTTGAGACAGGGTCCTGCTATGACCTGAGCTTCAAGTTCTTCTGCCTCTGCCTCCAAAGTATCGCGAGTTGACGTGTGTATGGTACCATATCCAACTATATTCATTTTTCTTTTTCACATTTACTAAAAGATAATAAGCTATGTGTTAGCAGCCTAGAAACCATAAGAAAATAATAATTTGTTCTAGAATCTTCTCATGAGGCTTGCTGTCAAAAGATTGCTTATCTCATAAGAAACCATTTCTCACATGCCTGTAAAGACCTGTGATTGCTACCTGTGATGAGCTTGCTTTGGGGGCTTCACACTCAGGAAGTTCTTGAGTGGAACAGTGAACTTCTGCTTCTCAGCTGTAATTATTCACTCAGGTGCCTGCTTAGACACTCTTTGTTCCACAGAATGGCTACCAACCAGTAGCTGGAATGAGTGAAATTATGCATATGGGTTTTGTTTTTAATACTAAAATTTTCATATAGGTGGAATTGCTTGTAATAGAACATTTTATGAGAAATGTTTTTGAACTCCAAAAAGAATACAGACATGGTGGCATACCTGTGTAATCCCAGCACTTGAGAGGCAACAGTAGGAGGATTTTGAGTTTGAGCAAAATACAAAGCAAAGATTGAGCCAACAAAAAAAAAAATTTTTTTTGAGAGAGAGGGTCTCTCTAAATAGCCATGGCTGTCCTGGAACTCATTATGTAGACGAGGCTGGCCTTGAACTTACAGAGATCGGCCTGACTCTGCCTTCTGAGTACTGGGATTAAAGGTGTGTACCACTACTTAGGCCCAGGTGGCTAACAAAATATTTAAGAAATATTTTTCTATTTTCCTTTTTTTAGGCAAAGAACAGAGCGATTCACTATTTGCATTATATAGAGCGATATGAAGGCCATACAAGTGAGTGGGGCATTTCTTCTGAAGTCTGCAGGAGTGTATCTGTTACAGAGTGTGTGGCAAGGTGTTTTTGTGTTTCTGCTACTCCATTCTTACAAATGCATGAAAGGTGAAAACAGGTCTAACCTGGAGACCAGCATGTGCCCATCCTTGGCCACTGTGTGCTGCTGTTGGGGCAGGGTGCATTGCTTTATGATGTTGCGTATCTCTTCAAACCTCTCACCTGACCCTTCTTGCGTTTGTGTTTTTACCTCCAGTATTCCATGATATTTCATTACGATTTAAAAGGACACAGATCAGGATGAAGAAACAACCCAGAGGTAACTAGCTCACCATTGGCTGAGATAAAGCAGAGAAACTGCAGGGCAGGCAGGGTCCTTGGCTCTTTTTGTTCCCTTTGTTGAACTCGCGGAGACATTTTCTCACCTGAGGCTCCCTGCACCCTGAGGACTCTAGCTGTGTCAAGTTGACAGAGAGCTAGGCAGTTCAGCCACTAGGCTGTGTGCCAGCCCCTCCTCATGGAGTGCCCATCTCCTGTGAGGTCTCTATGGAAGCAGTGGGCATTTGGAAGTGGCTCTTCCTGCCTTTGGAGAAGCAGGCAGAGTTTGTGATAGTGACCTGGGCTGTCACAGAGGGGCTGTGGTAGTCATGCCCCATGGTCTCTGTGTGTAGATTCTGACACATTCTCATTCACATCTCATCTGTAATTCTGCAGTTAAAAATGGTCTCATATAACCTAGTTATATAAATCTCTAAACGTTAGGATCTGAGTAATTAAAACATTTAAGATTTTATATCAAACCTTTTCATACAATTCTGCTAGAGCTGTGGGGTAAAACACTGTCACCCCCCCAAAAAAAAAAAAAAAACAGAAGAAAACACTCACATGTTAATGCATCAGAACTTGCCTTCTGCTTCTCAGCTGTAATTACTCACTCAGGTGCCTGCTTATAGCCACTTTGTTCTACAGAATGGCTGCCAACCAGATTGTTAAAGTCTCTCATATTGTATGAAGTACTTTTTTTTTTTTTTTCGTTTTTCAAGACCAGGTTTCTCTGTGTATACCTGGCTGTCCTGGACTCACTTTGTAGACCAGGCTGGCCTTGAACTCACAGAGATCTGCCTGCCTCTGCCTCTCAAGTGCTGGGATCAAAGGCATGAACCACCATGCCCAGCATGAATACATTTTAAAATGGCATTTATTTGGACCTATTATATTAGTAAAATATATTACCAAAGTGCATTGTGTTTAAAACAACTTTAATTCCTTTATGAGAAAAAATTAAATCACATGGCTTCTGTTTGTGGCTTGCATTGCCTTTTTTTTAGTGTTGGTTATTCTCTAAATGCAGAGGCCAGAGCCACCTGAAAGCCAGCAGAATGAGTGATACTTGCTGTGGGAGAGCTGTTGGGTGTTTCATTTTGATCTCTTTCCAGGTTATGGCCTACGCTGCCACAGGGCCATTATCACCATCTGCCGCCTCATTGGCATCAAGGACATGTATGTGAGGATCACTGGTTCCATGAACATGATCAACCTCACCCGAGGCTTCTTCCAAGGACTTGCCCACCAGGTAACCACCCGGGTGGAAAAACGCTAGTTTGTGTTCTGGCTGTGCTGTTGTGTGGTCTGTTCAGCACATCTCCAGGTGGAGCAGAAGGATTCTAAGCCAGTCCTGGGCCTAGGTTAACAACCCAGGGCTCTCACCTCTTAGGAAATACTTCCTTTTTTATTAATGGCTATAGTTCCAACTAGCTCAGGTCAGTGTGAGCCCTGTGTGGGGACCATGAAGACTGTACTCCTCCTGAATGGAGGGTCCCTGGGTGCTTCACCAAATCCAGCAAATAGGATTAAACTTGCAAACGGACTTTCCCTTTTCATTTGGCATTCTCATATAGTGGAGGAGCTAGACCAACCATGTTTTTATGATAGAATGATGGTATTACTGACTTTCTAAAATACTGAAATTTAAACTTGAAGAAGTCCATGAGGCATTTGTTTAAAAGTTACTTGTGGCTTGATTGTCTGGTGCAGCCATGGAAGCAAAGACATTGTTCTCTCAGAAGTGGAAGGGTCCCTTATGGAGGGGAAGGTTTGTGACTGTGAGGCTTCTTGTAGCCCTGTGACCCTGGCAGATGGGTCTTCTTCCATCTGAGTTTGGTATGTTGCTATTGGGCTGAGGTAAATCTGTGTGGACACACCTTTCCAGTCTAGCTAGACACATTTCCCAAATCAAATGAAATAGTTCCGTCACTTCCCCAGGCTGCCGAGGGCGTCTGATGCTGACTTCCGTCTGCTTGAGAGAAAACCCCAACCCTTTAAGTGTCAGGCGACCTTCACAGATCTAATCTGTTCTCCACTTACTCTTTTCC
>CAJQZJ010032698.1:1906445-1922969 GCA_907164525.1 Lophiomys imhausi | reverse complement strand
GATAAATTTATTTGTTTGTTGCTTCAGGTTACATCCTTATCATATTGTCCTCTTTCCCCACTTCCTAGCCCCACCCTCCCATGCTCTACCCCCTGACCCTTCCGTCTTGTTCCTCTGGGGTGGAGTGTCCCTGCCTAACAGTCTCTCACCACAGATCAGGAGTCATATGAGGGCCAAGAGCCTCTTCATTCACCAGGGGCCTACGAGGCAGTACTGCCAGTGAATGGTGTCTCATTGCTACTGGGGGAATACTAAAAAAAAAGACCAACAAACACACAAACCCACAAAAACAAAGAATATCAACAAAAAAAGAGAGGAAAAAGAGAAGGGAAAAGGAAAGAGAAAAAAAGAAAAAAAGAAGGAAAAAGAAAAAGATAAAAAAAAAATTATGTCCTTGTTCCTTTTGATGTGTTGGTTGTAGTACAGATATCCTTTACGATATAGTTAAAATCCTACTATAAGTGAATAGATGCCATGTGCATCCTTCTGAGACTGGGTTAGCTCACTCAGGATGAGCTCCTCTAGATCCATCCATTTGGTTGCAAATTGCATGATTTCATTGTTTCTGATAGCTGAGTAATATTCCATTGTATAGATGTACCACAATTTTTTAATCCATTTTTCAGTTGAGGGACATCTGGGTTGTTTCCAATTTCTAGCTATTACAAATAAGGCTGCTATGAACATAGATGAGGAGACTTCCCTATGTCTCCGTGAGAGGTCCTTTGGATGTATACCCAGAAGTGGTATGGCTGGGTCTTGAGGCAAGGTTATTCCTAGATTTCTAAGATATCGCCAGACAGACCTCCATAGTGGTTGCACAAGCCTGCACTCCCACCAGCAATGGAGTAGGGTACCCCTTTCTCCACACCCTCGCCAGCATGTGCTATCATTTGAGCTCTTTATTTTAGCCATTCTAACAGGTGTTAGGTGGAATCTCAGGGTCGTCTTGAGTTGCATTTCTCTGATGATTAAGGATGTTGAACATTTCTTCAGGTGTCTCTCAGCCCTTAGGGATTCCTCCTTTGTGAATTCTCTATTTAGCTCCATCTCCCATTTTTTGATTGGATTATTTGGTTTCTTGGCATTTAGTTTCTTGAGTTCTTTGTAGATTTTAGATAATAGCCCTCTATCAGATGTGGGGTTGGTGAAGATTTTCTCCCAGTCTGTTGGTTGCCATTTTGTTCGAATGACAGTATCCTTTGCTTTACAGAAACTTTTCAGTTTCATGAGGTCCCATTTATTGATTGTTGATCTCAGGTCCTGAGCTGTTGGTGTTCTGTTCAGGAAGTTGTCACCTGTGCCAATGAGTTCGAGGGTTTCTCCTACTTTTTTCTTCTAGTATCTTTAGTGTGGCTGGCCTTATGTTAAGGTCTTTGATCCACTTGGAATTAAGTTTTGTACAAGGTGATAGGTATGGGTCTAATTTCATTCTTTTGCAAGTAGACATCCAGTTGGACCAGCACCATTTGTTGAAGATGCTGTCCTTCTTCCATTGTGTGTTTTTGGCTTCTTTGTCAAAGATTAGTTGGCCATAGGTGTGTGGATCCATGTTTGGGTCTTCAATTCGATTCCATTGATCCACTGGTCTGTTTCTATACCAGTACCATGCTGTTTTTATTACTGTTGCTCTGTAGTACAGCTTGAAATCTGGGATGGTGATACCTCCAGATGTTTTTTCATTGGACAGGATTGATTTAGCTATTCTGGGCTTTTTGTTGTTCCATATGAAGTTGAGACTAGCTTTTTCCAGGTCTATAAAGAATTGTGTTGGTATTTTGATAGGAATTGCATTAAATCTATATATTGCTTTTGGTAGGATAGCCATTTTTATTATGTTGATCTTACCTATCCATGAGCATGGGAGATCTTTCCATCTTCTAAAGGCCTCTTCCATTTCTTTCTTCAGGCGCTTGAAGTTCTTGTTGTATAGGTCCTTTACATGCTTGGTTAGAGTTACCCCCAGGTATTTTATGTTGTTTGTGGCTATTGTGAAGGGGGTTGTTTCCCTTATTTCTTTCTCGGTATATTTGTTTGTTGTATAAAGAAGGGCTTCTGATTTTTTTGAGTTAATTTTGTATCCAGCCACCTTGCTGAAGTTGTTTATCAGCTGTAAGAGTTCTTTGGTGGAGTTTTTGGGGTCGCTTATGTATACTAACATATCATCTGCGAATAGGGATAATTTGACTTCTTCATTTCCAATTTTTATCCCTTTGATCTCCTTTAGTTGTCTTATTGCTCTAGCAAGGACTTCAAGTACTATATTGAAGAGATATGGTAAAAGTGGACATCCTTGTCTTGTCCCTGAGTTTAGAGGAAATGCTTCAAGCTTCTCTCCATTTAATTTGATGTTGGCTACTGGCTTGCTGTATATTGCCTTTATTATTTCTAGGTATGGTCCTTGTATGCCCGTTCTCTCCAGAACTTTTAGCATGAAGGGGTGTTGGATTTTGTCAAATGCTTTTTCTGCATCTAGCGAGATTATCATGTGGTTTTTTTCTTTCATCTTGTGTATATGGTGAATTACATTGATAGACTTTCGTATATTGAACCATCCCTGCATTCCAGGGATGAAGCCTACTTGATCATGGTGTATGATACTTTTGATGTTTTCTTGAATTCGGTTTGCTAGTATTTTATTAAGTATTTTTGCATCTATGTTCATGAGGGAGATTGGTCTGAAGTTCTCTTTCTTTGTTGGGTCTTTGTGTGGTTTAGGAATCAGAATGACAGTGGCCTCATAGAATGAGTTTGGCAGTGATCTTTCTGTTTCTATGTGGTGGAAGAGTTTGAAAAGTAATGGTGTTAGTTCCTCTTTGAAGGTCCGGTAGAATTCCGTGCTAAAGCCATCTGGCCCTGGGCTTTTTTTGGTTGGGAGATTATTAATGACTGTTTCTATTTCCTTAGGTGTTATTGGGCTGTTTAAGCTGTTAATCTGATTTTGATTTAGTTTTGGTAGGTGGAATTTATTGAGGAAATTGTCCATTTCGCTTAGGTTTTCAAATTTAGTGGAATATAGATTTTTAAAGTAATGTCCGAATATTTTCTGGATCTCCTCAATGTCTGTTGTAATTTCTCCCTTTTCATTTCTGATTTTGTTGATTTGTGTTCTTTCCCTTTGCCTTTTAGTTAATTTGGCTAGGGGTCTGTCTATTTTGTTGATTTTCTCAAAGAACCAACTCTTGGTTTCGTTGATTCTTTGTATAGTTCTTTTTGATTCTAAGTTGTTGATTTCAGCTCTAAGTTTGATGATTTCCTGTCTTCTGCTCTTCTTGGGAGTGTTTGTTTCTTTTTTTTTCCAATTCACCCAGCTTAGCTGTTAGTTCACTAATATGAGCTGTCACAATTTTCTTTTTGAAAGCACTTAGTGCTATGAACTTTCCTCGTAGCACAGCTTTCAATGTATCCCATAGGTTTGGGTATGTTGTGTCTTCATTGTCGTTGGATTTTAAGAAGTCTTTGATTTCCTTCCTTATTTCTTCCCTGACCCAGTGGTCATCCAGTAAGGAGCTGTTCAATTTCCATGTGTGTGTAGGCTTTCTGTTGATTCTTTTACTGTTGAAGACCAGCTCTATTCCGTGGTGGTCTGATAAGATACAAGGTGTTATTTCAATTTTCTTGTATCTACTGAGACTATCTTTGTGACCAATTATGTGGTCGATTTTGGAGAAGGTTCCGTGGGGTGCTGAGAAAAAGGTGTATTCCTTTGTGTTTGGGTGAAACGTTCTGTAGATATCTGTTAGGTCCATTTGTTTCATGATCTCTGTTAGACTCAATATTTCTCTGTCTTCTGTCTTGATGATCTGTCCTTTGTTGTGAGTGGGGTGTTGAAGTCTCCCACTACTAATGTGTTGTGATCGACGTGCGCTTTAAGTTTTAGAAGTGTTTCTTTTACGAAAGTAGGTGCCTTTGTATTTGGGGCATAGATGTTCAGTATTGAAATTTCCTCTTGATGAATATTCCCTTTAATGAGTATATAGTGCCCTTCTTTGTCTTTCTTCATTAACTTCAGTTGGAAGTCTATTTTGTTTGATATTAGGATGGCTACTCCAGCTTGCTTCCTGGGTCCATTTGCTTGGAAAACCTTTTCCCAGCCCTTTACTCTGAGGCAGTGTCTATCTTTTGTAGTTAGCTGTGTCTCTTGTAAACAGCATAAGGAAGGGTCTTGCTTGCGGATCCACTCTGTAAACCTATGTCTTTTTATTGGGGAGTTGAGTCCATTGATGTTGATGGATATTAGTGACCTGGGGTTGTTATTTCCCATTAGTTTGGTATAGGCGGTGGTTCTGTTCCTCTTTTGGTTTAGTTGCTGATGGGTTTTCTATTCCCTTTGTTTTCTTGGGTGGAGTTTTCTTCTCTGGGTTGGGATTTTCCTTCTAGGATTTTCTGTAGGGCTGGGTTTGTGGGTAGATATTGTTTAAATTTAATTTTGTCATGGAATATCTTGTTTTCTCCATCTATGTTGATAGAGAGTTTTGCTGGGTAAAGTAGTCTGGCTGGGCATCTATGATCTCTTAGGACTTGTAGTATATCTGACCAGGCCCTTCTAGCTTTTATCGTTTCTGGGGAGAAGTCAGGTGTAATTCTGATGGGTCTGCCATTGTATGTGACTTGACCTTTTTTCTTACAGCTTTTAATATTCTTTCTTTGTTCTGTACATTTGGGGTTTCAATTATTATGTGGCGAGAGGAGTTTCTTTTCTGGTCTAATCTGTTTGGTGTTCTGTATGCCTCTTGGATTTTTATTGGCATCTCTTTTTTCAGGTTTGGGAAGTTTTCCTCTATGATTTTGTTGAAGATATTTCCTGGACCTTGGAGTCGGGAGTCTTCTCTTTCCTCTATACCTATAATTCTTAGGTTCCGTCTTTTCAATGAGTCCTTGATTTCTTGGATGTTGTGGGTAAGAGATTTTTTAGCCTTCTCATTTTCTTTGGATGATGTACTGATTTCTTCCACTGAATCTTCCATGCCTGAGATCCTGTCTTCCATCTCTTGCATCCTATTGTTGATACTCACATCCGTAGTTCCTGTTCTCTTCCCTTGGTTCTCCACTTCCTCTTTTAACTCTGACTGTGTTTTCTTTATTGTTTCTATTTCTATTTTCATGTCTTGTATGGTTTTGTTCGTTTTGTACATTTCCTTCTCCAGCTTGCTTGTTTTTGTATGAAAATCTTTCATGGCTTTTTCCTTTTCCTGTTCAAGCTCTGTCACCTTGGCTTGGAGCTCTTTAATGGTGTTGTTCCTTGTTTTGATTTGTAGAATTGTGGTTTCTTTGAATTCCTTCATAGATTTAAGTTCTTCTTGCAGGGACTCTATCACTTTCCATACTGCAGAATTGTCAATGTTTTCATATGTTTCTGTTGGTGTGTGGTCATCCGAATTGGATGAGCTAGGGTGGTTCTGCTTTGTTGGAGTCATAATTCCTTGATTTCTATTTTTTTTTGACCTTTCGCCATTGGATACATTTAGCTGTCTGTTTTCTGTGCTTGGAACCACAGTGGATGATTTGGTGCAGGGGACGAGTTACTTGGCTATCTGTCGTTGCTTACAGGGGGATTTCAATGTCACTGTGATTTTAATGGCCAGAGGCACTGTGATCTGGTGCAGCCTATTCCCAGGTTGTGAGTAATGGACCAGGATTGTTTCACTGCTCCCAATTCAGACTTCTCTATGTTGCACTCTGAGTTATCAGCCTGTAATGGTTCTGATGGTATGGGCCTGTTTGCCCAGGCACAGATTCTGTGGGCTTTGTTTGTCGTCCTGGAGGCTGACAGGGTCTGGCTCCACACCTGATATGTCTGGATTTTCCAGGATACAGCTATGGTCCCGATTTCTGGTTTCTCTCTAGTCTTCTCGCCACAGGGCTGGACCCTGTGCCTGATTTCCTTCCTGTCTGCGCCGCCACAGGTCCCGTGGGTACCCCAAGCCCCGGATCCTCCGGCTGCCTGAGTGCACCTCTCGTCCCAGCAGCTCCGCCGTGGGTGCACGGACCCCTGGTCCCACCCACGCCTGTCTCTCTCCCCAGATGACCTGCCGTGGACTGGCGGGGATTTGGCCCTGCCAGCAGTGCTCCCTCCCCAGCTGCGCTCTCGTGAGTGTGCGAGATTTGGCCGCTCCCGCCTGCTTTTGTGTTCCCGGCTTCCTGCGCTCTCTCGGAACCTCCCGCCCTCAGCTCGCCTTTATTTTTTAAGGACACACTTTAGGAGTCCTCTGACTTCCATTATTCCTTACTACCATTTTTTGTCACCTTCCAAAGTTCCCTTTCTGAATTAACTCTTATTAGAGAGCTTACTCTGGGTTATCTTCATGATTCTGTCACTTGTATGTGCTTAATGGACAACAGTCTCTTCTAAGGATTTCCTATTTATAGATCAGTAGTGGCTCATGGATTCTACTCCACTCATCCTTTTTTATTTATTTCTTTCTGGAATTTCTTACTTTGATGCTTAAACCATATCAGCCTTGACAATGACAGATTCTTCATGTTGTTTTCTGCGTCTTCTAACCATCCTTCTTTGAACATAGTTTACTATCTTGCAAGGGAAGCTCCCCTCTATCACATTATGGTGGCTTAGTAGGGCTGAATTTCCTAAAAGTCCTGGTTGCTCCATCTATTTGTAGAAGATTTTTAAGTTTTTAAATTTAAAGGGAGAAAACACATTCTTTCTTTTTATATAGTTTCTATACATAGTTGGTGGTCTTAGGTTCTGTCTTGGACAAAGCACAGCATCTTTTTTTTTTTTTAACTTCTCTTTCTACCTAGATATTGAAATTGAAGTGCTCAATTCTACTTAATAGTAAACATTAGTAAACGTTCATTCGTGTTTCCTCTGTGATTGTTTGTTCCTGTCTTATCTGATTGATAGTGAGAAAGATGGTTCTTGTCTTTGATGTTTTCCTATTTCTTCTGACATCCAGGTCACCTCCACAGTGCTGTCTTGGGAGATGCTGACCACTCAAACTCCAGTTTTTTACTGATCCCAACAGTAACATGGCCTCTCCGTCAGCAGAAGAGAGAAAGGCAGAGAAGAGAGGTTTTAGATTTCTTGAGAATGTGCTCTCTCTCTCTCTCTCCTTCCTGCCCTTCTTCCTCCCTCCTTCCCCTCACTTGTTTATTTTCATCAAAATACACCATATTTACTATTCTGAGGTGGCTTCAGTTTTGTACTTAAGTCTTTTTAATTTTAAGCATTCTCAAAGTGCAAGCACTTCTGGTTGCTTTCTGTGTTCTAAACATTGTGGTTTCCATCCATGAGGTTGGAGCCCGGGAGCCTATATTTGACGTTTTCTGTTTAGAAAGAGCCATTTTGGGGAGCCAGAGACCCAAAGTCTGACCTAGAGTTAACTCTTTTTTATACCTTATCTAATTTATCACACTCACCCTACCCTCTCTGTGCACAGGAGCTGAGAAAGGGATTACATTTTCTATGATTAGGAATTAAATCTTTAGTTTGCTGAGTGATGGAACCTTCTACTGTGTTCTCTATCTTTCACTATCTTCAGGATATCCAAGGATATAGCCAGTTAGTATTCTTCCTTCAAAGATGTGCTGATGGCATGCTAGGATGACTAATGAGTACCCCCAAATGCTCACATCCTAATTTCTATACCCTGTAAATGTCATCTGTGTGGAACTTATGATAAGGAAAGGCCCTATATTTTCTGAGTGAGCCTGATGTAAGAAGATAGGTCTGTATTAGAAAGATACAGAATGCTCAGAGCTCAGATGGGAAACACTGATACCATGATACAGCAGTAGCCCAAAGACAGAGTGTGGAGCTATAGTCCTATGTATGGAGGCTAGAGAGTATGTGCTTCCTGGATTGTGGTTCAGGAAGTCCCATTTTACACTACAATCTGCAGAATCATGAGATAACAGACGTGCCATCCTATGTTTCCGAGCCTGGGTTGATGTGACATGGCAGTCATTCCAGGGGAGTGGCGCTCCTGTGTGACGACAGAGTGCTGTCTGGTGCAGCTCATTGAGTAGTACAATAGAGGTGCTTCGTCCAGAGCCCTGAATTTGGGGAAAATTCCTAGTAACTCTTGCATCTTATTTATCTGAGCTCTTTAGACAATGCTAACTTTTGCTTGCAGAAAGCAAAAAGAGAAGCAAAATCCCATCATTTAGGAGAAACTAGAAAAAAAAAAAGAATTACAGGCCATCTGTGCTGTATTTTAGTTAAAGCTTGGCGATTCCATCTTCCCCAGTGTCATTGCTCAGCCCAACTCCGTTGTCATTAGAAGTCAATGTCAGCCTCATCAGTTTCTCCAGCACCTGCCAAAGGCAGGATGTGCTGACCATAACTGGGGTATAGTCCATCACACTGACGTTTTGGGAGTGGATTGTGCCTGGGGACAGGCACTGTTTGCCAGTACCCTTTAAACAGAGAGTGCAGCGGATGAACCATTGCCCTCCAGCTCAAGGGATTGATGGTGCTATCAGCACACAGATGACACTGGGCCATGGTAGCAGGCTTACGCCCTGAAGCTTCTCTTAATTAAGGAGATATAAGTTCCCAAATGAAGAATTTCTGAACTGTTGAATTTATTTTCTTCCAAAAAAAAGTTAAAAAAGGACAGAAAATCCCTAGACATTGCATTTAAAGATATATTGTTTTTTGTTCATGTTTTATTTCTTGCTAGTTAGTCTAATCTTTGGGCTTTAACCTCATCATTGAATATTTCATATGCATTCATTTTGTTTGACTAAAAACAGGACTAGTGCGATCGGTTCTGAAGATTTGTTTACTTGAGATACTTGATATAATCTCAGTGGGATGCAAAATATTAGATGAGGTTGGAGATGATTATCCAACTCTTGTATAAAGACAGAGAAGTGCGGTCAATATTTGGTCACATTTGAACTGTCCTCTGGTACTTTTTCATCTACAAGTGAGAAAAGCCATCAAAAAAAGAGAACAAGATATATGTATGTGATACTATTCCATGCAAAGTGCAGAAATACAAAATGCTTCTTAGACTAGAAAACATACCTAGGATATTAGATGCTCAGCTCCATCAGAAGATGTCCAATGTAAAGGCTCATATTTCCTTTATATCCATTTTGTAGGGGTGTTTGTAGCAGAAGGCCTTTCATAACCATAACTATAATGAAACATTTAAAAGTAGTTTGCATCTCTTCATAAATGGAGAGATGAACCAAAATTGATTATCTTTTGTAGAAAAATCTATGGCAAATGATAAATACTTTGAACTGAAAATGGGAACTTAAAGTTTCAGAACCTAGTGGAATGTTGGAAACCTTTTCAAATATTTTGTTTTAGTAAAGCCTGACTTTTTCTGTCCCATTCTGGATGTTTGGGTTCTACAAGACTATTCCAAAAGAGAGGCTTACAACAGCAGACTGACTGTTTCCATTTAGCACGAGGTTTACAGATCCGAACTGCAAAGGCACATCTGTGCCAGGAGCCCAGACCTTTGCCTACAGCATTCAGTTTCAAGTTGTTTTAAAAAAATTGATCCTTCTGTTCTGTCCCTTGGGCTCCTTTGACACTTTAGTCCCTGAAGCCCCTGGTCAGTGTGCCTGCAGCTAAGGAGAGTCAACACAGATGGCACTCCTCACATCCTTATGATCTTGACATTTGCTGTTTGCCTTTCACAGTCATGAGCTGGAGAAACACTCTGAACCCAGCACCCAGACACAGGCCGTGTGATGATTGTTCTGATAACATACCTAATGGCCCTTTGAGATTACCGAGGCCAAATCCATATTCTTACTATGCTACTTTCTTCAATAATTATGAACAACATACACATGCATACATGGCATTCACAATCTCTCTTTCTCTCTCTCACACACACACACACATATCAATCTGCGTAGGGTTTTTGCTTTGTGGCAGGAAGTGATGGGAAGTTTAAAAGGGAGGAATGAAGATTATTAATTTGTTTTGTTGTTGTTGTTGTTGGTTTTTTTTTTTTTGAGACAGGGTTTCTCTGTGTAACAAGCCCCGGATGTCTTGGACTCACTTTGTAGACCAGGCTGGCCTTGAACTCAGAGATCCACCTGCCTCCTCCTCCTGAGTGCTGGGATTAAAGGCGTATGCCACCACCACGCCCAGCTCTCAAGATGATTGTAAAATGCATCTATCATAATAAAAGTACATTTTATGCTACAGTTGCATGGGACCAACCATCAAATACAGTTTTCTTTTAGAATAAAACTCAAAGACAAGTTCTCATTCAATGAGTAATTCTCAGCTCACACTCCTGTTTCTAATTTCATTCTGTGTAGATATGCTGAGTGAATAATTGTGCTAATCCTCCAAGCCTTCAACTACAGTGGGGGATAGCATTCTTATCTTATTGGATTGATTTGAGGATTACAAGATGAAGAATATCATCATGTACAGGTGTCCTCTGGCAAGTCAGGATGAGACACTGTGAGCTTGTGACATGGTTACCATCAGTCTCTCTTAAAAATTCATTTACTGCTCTCAGTGGTTCTATAATATGTGTCATATTGTTACCATTTAGCACACCAAAATCCAAGTCAAAAAGTGATGAAGAAATGCATTCAGGGCTGCAGGGCTGGCATATATGTATGGTGTCATTCTAAATTATTGTCAAGGCTGTTATTATTTGTAGTGGGGCATGCATGGCAACTTTTCCTGAACATCTTGTTGGGAATGAGCCAAGGTGTTATCTTTCAAATGAGAGAACTAAGATTGAACAAAACCCCCTGACCTTGACCAGTGTCGAGGATGCAGGTTTTACTCAGTAGGATTCTGTCTGAACTAATTAACCACATGAAGAGAGAGTATATACCTCTCCCTGCAGGCTTGCTAGCTCACTAGCTCACTGCGCCTTCTGTCTCTGGGGCTCTCTCCATGTGTCTTCCCATGTGGAAAGGGTCAGGCCAGGAATACTTCAACAAATTCATGACTCTTGGCTTATTTAGAGAAATTAGATTCATGATGCTGTTTATAGAAGTCAGAAGTTCAGGAAGAGAGTTGACATGCTAAGTGTGAGCTAGTTGTTGGACGGTCCATGAGACTAAGACCATAGAAGTGGGGCCAGGGCCAGGGACTTGGATCTCCATGGATGTTGTTGTAGGAGATATGTGGGGCATTGGGAGGGAGGGAAGGAAGCATGTGTACCGACTTCACCAAGGCTACAATGACAGTGTACTGTGCCTCTTTTATCAGTGAATTTTGGCTACATACATAATGATATCACAGATCCTGCATGCATCTAGGGCCTGCATAGCCTCTTCAGCCAGCATCTACCAAACATGAGCTAATGTGGTCATCTCTGGTTTATGGATGAGGAATTCTTATGGCCTGGGTGGTGAGCCCTTTGCCCGTGGTCACAAAGCTGGCCGAACACTGCCAACATCAGAGCCTGTGCCCTCTCCCACAGAGATGCACTGCTGCATGGTTGAATATCTGTGACTTTTGGTGGAGGGCTAAAGCAACCTCTTAGATGAATGCTTTTTGACATACATAGGAGATCTTGGCTTAACTCTTCCTAAGTGTCCCCCAGGTCTCCAAATGCAGCCAAAGGCTTCACCGTCCCTAGCCCACCACAGGTCCTGTTGTCTTGGCTCATATTTTTTTCCCTTCATGATATTTTTTGCTGGTTTGAGACTCATCTCAGGGTTTAAATACATCAAGCTTGGACTTCGTCCAACTCTAATTAAATAGTCACAACTTGCTGCCATTGTGACATGGTGAATCAGAACCCCTGTGGGGCACACATTAAGCAGGTGGCTTTTATAGATGGGTTTGCAACCACTCATAATAAACCACATCATTTAAATTTGTGTAACTCCTAAGTTTACTTGAGAGTTCTAGGATGTTGGCACAGTGAGCTACAAACTCAAGTTGTCTTGAGTGTAGCTGTTATTTCTTGTCCTTTTCCCATCCAGTATGCTTGGTGGATTTGACCAGCCTTGCTCACATGTGTAGCTGCTTCAGGTTTATGGTATCATTTCAGCTAGATTTGCATTCTATAGGAGGACTATCAATTATATTATAAAGTCCTATGTTGTCTTAGAGTTATATTAATTAAATGAATGACCAATGTAACATGGGATGTATGTGATATGGGTTGTTATGACCTAATGGGTGATTGAGGCAAAAATTCAAATAAGTGCAATTTATGAAGAAATGTTAAACATATGCATTTCCTTTATTTTAATTTTCAAAAGGTATTTTTGATGCTTTTGCAAGATACCAACAAAAAGTCTCACATCACTTCAGAAACCAAATTAGAGCCTCAGAATGAGAGACCTGCTGGAGCCTCTTCTCACCACTGTAAGTAGCATAACTTTTCATATATCTGATCAAGGCAAAAGGTTACCAACCTCATTGAACACCTGTTTTTAAAAGGCAGAATAGCAAGAGCCCCATATTGGGGCAGAATCATCTGGGCCAGGGGGACTGAGAAAACTTGCATCAGAGTTGGAGAGCTTAGATTTACAGCCTGGTTTGTAAAGGGGCAAGATTATTGTTTCTGAAAATCATGACTTACTTATCAGTAATAAGTATATGCAATTAGCATAGTGAAATTTTCTCATCTAGGTTTACCTTAACCACACATAGACCAAAGCTACTAAGTCCATGGCATGTTTATGGGGAGTAGCCACATGGTACTAATAATGGGTTTATATGGCTTAAGAGCACTGCAGATTAAACTTGTGTTCATAAGTCTGTGTTCCAGACTTTGCACACAGGCTTCTTCGGGCAGGTATTAGCAGCTGGACAGATCCCAGGGTTGGTATTCATAGAACGGACTGTGATTTTGATTCAGTCCACTTCCTATCACATGTTAGCAACAACTCAGCAATACACATGGAGCCTGGCTCTAGAGATTTAGAAGCTAACACCTCTTCTTCAGAAACTTCAGACTTTGGGAACACAGACCTGCCCCTCGCCCCTGGGATGAGTCCCTAGAATTAAATGTGATATGGTGTTTGAATAGTACATTCTCTCCAGCACTGCATGGTTGTTGCAAATGCTTCATTTCTTCTCCTTCTCTTGGTAATATCAGATATAAGACACATAAACTGGTTGTCAAAATTGGTGTTCAGTTGGTTTCTAACTATGGTTTTAATTTGCATTTCCATAATGATTATGTCAAATGTCTACTGCTTATAACATAGTATTGAGATATAATTCTTATTACCCATAATTCACACATTTATAATACACAATTCAATGTCTTTTTATTCATGTGCATCCATTATTACACTCAGTCTTGGACTGTTGTATTATTAATATTTCAAATAGAACATCATGTCAAGTACCTATCACTCTGCAGGATTCCCATCTCTCTAGCCTTAAGAAACCTCAAGCATACATCTTATCACTCCCTACTAACCCACTGTTGACATTTTATGTGGATAAATGATAGAGGTAGTCCTAGTGACCAGCTTCTATGAACATATTTTTCTTTCAGTTGCCAAGTAAAACCCCAGTTGCATGTGTCCACATTCTTCTGTCCATTTATCAATTGATGAAAACTTGGGTTGTTTCCAATTTTTTTTTTTTTTGCCATTATAGTATGCCCCTCAAGCTAGTGTTTGGTGAGTGTGTGTTTTTTAGTAGATGTGTGTGAATAGAATTGCTAGATCCTGTGCTTACCCATTTGAGAGAGAGAGTGTTAACTGTCTACACCTCACAGTTTATCCAGCAGCATGAAGGTTCCTATTCTTCTAGTCCTCACCAATAGACTGATTAGTAATGTTGTGCACTTCTTCATGTGTATTTGATGTTTAGTAAATTTCTGAAGAAAAACTATTGCAATTAATTGCATTAATATTTTATGTATCCTTTGGTAATTTTATGAATACATGTATACAACATATCTTGGTCTATCCACTTCACATTTTCCCTCTCATTTCCCTTTGTTCCTCAACACATATTCATCTTCATGTCCTGTATAATAAAAAAAAATAACACACCAAGTCCAATTAGACCTTATGATTATGGGTATGGGGTAATGCACTGAACATTAGCAACCTAATACTGGCAATATCCTTGAAATAAACTGACTCCCTTTCCTCCAGTATCTATTAATCACCAAGAGAGCTTTAGCTAGAAATGGGGCTTTGAGGCCCTCTTCCTAGCCATACCAGAATATAGGTTAGTTACTTCTATAACAGCAATGCCACTATTACATCAGTGCACACATCTTTCCTGAGAGTTTAGTATTGCAGTATGCAAGGTCCAGTGCAGGGTAAAACCATTACTACCTTTTCTCCTTCTGTAACCTGCATCACACCTTCTGGTACTATGATAGTCAGAAGGCAGGAATCTTCTCAGTGTATGCCCTGCAACCAAGGGTGTATCTTCAGCAACAGAATTCTATCACTTAGTTTTTGTGGACCACCAAGGACAATGGCAATAGACTGTGTTCTTCTGCAGGGATTCTGGGGTCTTCCTGACCAATAACTTGAAGAAAGGTATTCCATATTTGGCACTGATACTTTCATTAGTTAGCTCAGGTCTGTTGGAAATAGCATTGCCCATCCATGCAATGTCATGATTCAAACTCTTTCTTTTTAAAATTATTTTCTTAAATTATCTTACAAAATATTGGGTCTACATAGGGCCTTTTCATATACCTTAGGCTTGTTTAACATGCCACTATTTTCAGGTGGTTTCAAGCTTTTGTTGATTGTAGGAGTTCTTCATATTTTTCTGGATACAAGTCAGGTATTTTCTGATATTTTGTGAATGGAGTCAGTTATGCCCATCCTGTGCATTTGTTCTAAAGTTTATGTAGATCTTCCTTTAACTCTGATTCTCCTTGGCATTACTTGTCTTGGCAGTGGGCTTTCTGCCCATTTCTGAAGGTGGGGTATTGACATTTCTTACTGTTACTGTAGAACTATTTTCTCTTTGTTTCTCTAAGTGTTTGTTTTATATGTTTAAGGGATCTGATGTTTGGCTGTCATGTGTTTGTAATTGCTACATCCACTACGATTACATTCTTTGTATAAAAATTTCAGTACAATGTCCATTTTCTTTTTGATGTGATATTAGTATAGCCATCCCTATTTTCTTTTGGTTACTCTTGGCACAACATATATTTTTCCATTTTTTTCATTGTCTTCCTATATATATATATATATATATATATATATATATATATCCATAAGCTTAAAATGTGTGTTGTATAGACAGTATATAGTTGAAACCTTACTTTTAATCAATGGTGTCACTCTGTGTCTTTTGTTACGAGTGTTATTCCTCTTACATTTACCATAATTTCAATACTGCTGGACTCATTTAGCATTTGGACTCTTATTTTATGTTTCTTAGGGGATTCTGTTTCCCTTTTGTTCATTACTGACTCACCTATGCTTATTTTTTTGTAGTGACATTTTTTTCCTGTTTAAACCTCCAGTTAAATATATTTAGTGCATATAAATATATCTACAATGGGATTATGCATATCATAGAATTATAATCTATCTTAGATACATTCTATGTTGACTTTAATCACATCCAAAGACTTTATTTGTAAGTCACCATTACCCACTTTCTGAATACTGTTGTCAAAATGGCATTTTTATATTTTGTGTATTCATTAACACAGATTTATAGCTGTTTATGATTTTGTCTTTTAAATTCTATAGAAGACGAAAAGTATATAAGGCAAATTGCAAATTACTTTCTTTTTGTATTTTGGGCTGGATGTGTTCTATTATCCTGTCACTGTTCACTTCAGTTTCTATTTGAGGTGCCCTAAAGCATTTCTTGGATAGCACCTCTATTAATAATGCACATGCTTAGCTTTTGTTTGTTTATTTATAAACATCTAGCTTACCTTCATTTTAAAAGGGCATTTATTCCAAATATAAACATCAGTTGGCACAAGTACTTCTACTTTGAGTAGTTTCCCTGATGCCTCTGGTCTGAGTGATTTGCCCCTAGATCCTGGTGGTTCGCTGTACTGATTTGCCTCTTCCCTTGTGACGTTCAGAGTCCTCTGAGATGTCAGTAGCTTGTTCCTAGTGAGTTGCAGGATGTTTGTTTGTCTGCTTCCTGGAACTCACTGAGTTCATTTTGCACAATGTTGTTTCCTCATATTTTGGGATATTATCCCTTGTTTCTTTGGGTTTTGACTTCTTTTTTTTTCCATTCTTTTTCATTTTTGTCTCTCAGATCCACTGACTTACATGACTGTCATGAAGTTCACTAATGGTTTCTTGTGCTATTCAAGTACACTGTGATTTTTTTATTAATTTATTTTTTTTCAAATTACATCTCAATAAAAGTCCCCTCCTGCCTCCCCTCCAGGTCCCACCCTCCCTCCTTCTTCCCCATCTCTGTCCTCTCCTGCCGTATGAGGGAAGCCCCCACTTATCCACCTCCCTCAGTTCATCAATCACAGGAGAGCTAAGAGCTTCCTCTTGTACTGGGGCCTGATATGGCAGCCCAACTAGGGCTGTGATATTCGTTTCTCTTAATTCATTTGTTGTTTTTTTCTAGATGTAGAAATTTCTTCCTTCCTTCCTTCCTTCCTTCCTTCCTTCCTTCCTTCCTTCCTT
>CAJQZJ010032698.1:1876580-1906435 GCA_907164525.1 Lophiomys imhausi | reverse complement strand
CTTCCTTCCTTCCTTCCTTCCTTCCTTCCTTCCTTCCTTCCTTCCTTCCTCCATCTCTCCCTCCCTCCCTCCCTCCCTCTCTCCCTCCTTGCCATCTCCCCTACTCTTTCCTTCTGAAAACAGAGTAGTCAGGGCTTGCTTGTCTGATACAGATTTTACCTTGATTTTTTGGAGCTGCTAAACAATTATTTAAACTTGAAGGTCTTAACCTCACCACCCCCAGCAGAAGTGGCTATTTCTTCTGTACAGTGAGGAGGAAAATCTGCTTTAGACACTGCTTGAGGACTTCCATTGTACCAGCATATTGAATCACAGGAAGAATATCCACCTTATGCAATGTCTCAGTAATGCTCAGAAGGGTGGGGTGGTGCACAAGGTCTGATTATCTGTGAGTCATTTTAGCTTTCGGTCATTACAGACACTGAACTAGGTTCTGTCACTTCAGCCCTTTATATTTACCAGCCGCGTGAATTTCTTGTTTAGTGATGCTGATCCTTTAGCTTCACCGGTGGTGAATTTTATGTATTTCAAGGACATTGCTTTAAGTTTAGTTTTACTGCCTCATCTGCACACATATTGTAGCAATGGCTTAGACCTTCGTCATGCCAGACGAAGACACAGACCTGTGTAAGTACTACCCCGATGAAGCTGGGCAATGCCAGGCCCTCCATAGGCTCCTCTGATTTCTCTCAAGCCAGATGCCTCCTAGAGGGTGTTTTCATCACCTTAGGACAATGTACTTAAAAGAAACCACAACAACAACAACAACATCCCAAACTTTTCATATAAACAATGGAGTAGTCAGATTCTTTTTAAATACCTTTTTTTCCTGAGATTTATATAATTACATATGCAATTTGACATAATTACAATATATATCATAGTTTGTCTCTATATCTTATTGTTCTTATAATTTTTTCATAAAATGTGCCTACCTGTTAAATGCTTTATATTTTTGGTATTTTGACTAAAGGTTTAAATTTTGAGGATTTTAAGATACATTCATTACTTTTATATGTAACAGTTATTTAAGAAAATATGATAGGAGGCCCTTGCAAACACCTTTATCAGAAAAAACACACAACACAAATGCATTACCCTGATATATGTTCCATTGTAATAACACATCCATTTATAAATGACACTTGCACATTCCTAACCCAGGGAATATTAGGGGAAATCTGTGTAAATGTGTTATAAATAAAATGTGTGATAAGAACCACATGAAGTGTGAAAATATGGTGCTTGAATTTAAAGGCACAGTGTCCAGGAAACAAAAACGTTTCCAGTTTTAATATTAATATGTTATAGAAAAACAGTTTCATTATTCCAATTACAAAGTTTTGGACTAAAATATAATTTAAAACTCAACTTAAGTCTTTCATTGCTAATTAATAAATTAGTCTAAGACACAGTAAATCCAATTTGATTTGAAATGACCTACATTTGCCAGCTTTTATTGTAATCAATAAAATCCTCACCTAAAACTCAGTATGAGTCAAATTTATGCTTCCCAGTATGTATACTTTCAGAAGAATGTTAAGTCAAGATGTTAGAGCAGCTGTTATTACCATCCCCTAAATATACTGATTTAGTAAGCCTCATCCCCCTTGGTATGATCTAGACTAGATGGACTCAATTCCCAGATTAACTGTTACACAAGGGCCTTCTATGAGCATGCTGGTGGCTGACTCTTGCTGACTACTGCTTCAGGCTACACCTGTCTGTGTGAGTCCCTTCCTTTAGCACAAGCTGTATATCTTCCAAGGGCCAGCTCTCAAGTAAATCACTGCTCAGAAAGATTGATGAAGGTGAAATAAAATATGAAATATGTACCTCTAAATCATAGGGACCCAGCAGCTCTATAGAAATGGGTTTTCAAGACTGACATTTGTGTGTCTAGAACTACATAGCATTACTGGGTCTACACAGTGGGTAGAAGTCACTTCTTAAAGGCAAAATAATTTATCATGTTTTTTATTTTTCTTCACCTGAGTGCATCAGACTTGATTCTGGGGTCCTTCCAGGTATTTGTCTTCCTCATTTGATCCTTGCTACTAATTTGCAAGCAATCTTAAATTGAGAGTAATTGCCTGACTTGTACAAAACCTTAGTGCTTCTAACACAAAATTTTCTTTCCAGTTATAGCACCTGTCATGAGGTTTCTTTAGATCATTTTACTTTCTTTGAAATAGCTTTCCCTAAGCCTAGTAAACTAAGGCTTCTTATGATATTGCACATATAATATGTAGGGCCAAGTCAATATACAATACATATGTTAATAATATATAACACATTATGCAAATATATATGCATGTATGTAGTAGCTGACTTCCAGAAAAAAAAATAGTGACTTCATTTTAAAATGATGGCTTGCCATTTGTTAAGCTCAGGTTACTGAGCTGAACCATACATCACTGGGTCAGTAGGCCCGGGTAGGGCCCACATTTATGTCTTTCTAAGAAGCTCCCAGAATGTGCTGTTGATTCACACAGCACATCTCTAAAGCACTTCATGCTCTTCTTAAAATAACAAATTCTTGTTCTAGTCTCTTTCTGCCACTTTCCAGCAGTGGGCTACTGGTGTGAACCCAACTACATTCTGCCACAGTTCACCCCAGTCTTAGTCCTGCATATACGATGCTTAGAACAGTTGATTCTGGTTACAGTTAAATGAAGTTCCATGAGTAGATGCTCATCTGATATAACTGGTGCCCTGGCAGGAGATGATCAAGCCACGACATATAAAAGAATGCAAATGGTGTTTAATAAAAACAGAGGGCCAAGACACAGGGACAAAATTCCATCTACAAGACAAGGAGAGAGGTCTCATAAGCAACATCCCTGTGGACATGACCATGCACTCCCTACCTCTAGAACAGGCAGCAAATATCTGTGACTTAAGATGCCCACATTGCTATCATAGCCCAAGCTGACTAATGCACTCGAGCAAGCTCATCTCCTGAATGTGTCTACTCAGGTTTCTGTTATTCCCCATGATCACCCTGGAAAGGCCTGTTCTACACTCACTGTTGATCTACATGTCACCAGCTTCACAATGCAGCAACTGTCCTTTCATGGCAACAGTGACATTTTTCTTTGAGGGGAGGGTTGTCTTTGCACTCTAAGATCTCACATTTTAATTTTCCTCTGAAATTTCCTCCTCAGTTTGCTTTCTTCAGCAGAATCTTCCCATCAAGCGCCATACCGCAGCCATTCCTAAATGCTTACTTGCCCCTCTTTCCAGCTTTCACATAGGCCTCTATTTCAGCCGTGACCACTTGGCTCCATGCCACTGCTGCTTGGAAGTGTGACATCAGCTCAGAATGCTTCTCTGGTTGCCTCTAAACCAGTAGTTCTCAACCGGTGGGTTTCAATCCTTTCGGGATTGCGTATCACATATACTGCATATCAGATATTTACACTGTGACTCATAACAGTAGCAAAACGACAATTATGAAGTAGCAGCAAAATAATTTTATGGTTGGGGGGGTCACCACAACATGAGAAACTACATTAAAGGGTCACAGCACTAGGAAGGTTGAGAAGCACTGCTCTAAAGGTACCTGCACCAGTGAATGTCCAAACTCATACTGTCTGCCCATAAATTATTTTCTCCTTTTTTTTTTTTTTTTGGTGTGGGAGTATGTCACTGCTGTAGTCAGTGGACAAACAGTAATGTAGAGTTATTCATAAAACAACCATTCTCTTGCTCTCCATATCCAGTTTTCTTTGGCTTCTGAATGGAGCATGCTCTCCACTGCAGCCAGTCTTCCTTTATGTTGTTGGATCTCATTATTCTCCCTTAAAGAAGTTTGATATCTTTTGTCATCTTGGGTTCAAATTCTGCCCATGGACTCCTAAGAAGGTACATACCAAGCCCTGAGATCTCCTTCTCTCATGCCTGGCTTTATATTTCTTTGGCAGGCCAAGCTACCCCTCATACTCAACATCCTTGGAAGTGCTCCTCTCCTTGCCCTGCAGGCTCTGTCCTCTGCCTGCCCTGATCTGATCTTTGTGTGACTTAATTGTCCATTCTGTAAAGAGTTTCCTGCTCACCAGACCAGCCAGAAACTTTTTAATAAGATCTTGTGGTCCTCTCTGACTATCACAGCACACTAACAGGTTACATTTAAGTCACTGTGCTTGCTTAATCCCAGTACCCATTGAAAGAGAGTCACTGTGGGCCAGGACTGAAGGACCAGGAACCTTCTCATTTGCTGCTGTTTTCACGGTACTGTATGGTTCTCCATGATGCTTGTCTCTTGATAACTGGCCAGATGAATGAGTAGGTGAGAGGGAGGGGGAGGAGGGAGGGAAGGAGGAAGGGAGGGAGGGAGAGAGAGAGAGAGAGAGAGAGAGAGAGAGAGAGAGAGAGAGAAAACAAACCAGAATGTGTTATTTGAATAGGTAGGTGAAGGCAGTTGTGACCACATGGCTTCACCTTGTTCGCACTAGGGTTTTGGATTGCATGGCATCAGCCCCACAGATGGTCCTATGACTATGGATACCATCTTCCAAAACATACACTCTTAAACAAAGTTTAAAGTCACCTGGGTATATTCTTACATCTAACTTTCACAGAAGTTGATTCTGGGTACTCACCTTCCTTCCCACCTCTCCCTTGTCTTCCTCCTCCTGCTTTTGAACTCCCTCTATTTTCCTCCACCACCTCTGCCTGCCTCCCTTTCTCTAAGACATGGTTCACTGCGTAGGCTAGGTTGCCCCTGAACTCTCCATCCCCCTGACTCAGTCTCCTGAATGCTAAGGTTGGAGATGTGTGTACCACTGCCACACCCTGTGCCATTTACCGTTTTAATTGCCACACCAGTTTCCTCTGATTTGCATGGTCTGCGCTCAGATTTATCAGTAGTTCTCTAGCACTATGTTTTTAAGCCTAAAGTTTGTGGGAAAGATGGCAAAGCTAATGCTAAGTGGCCAAAAAGCTATCTTTTCTATTCAGGGCATTGCCAGGGGTTTTCTCTTTTCTTTTGTTTTGTCATTTTTATGAAGCCTCATTCTTTCATTGAGACCTGAAATCCCATTTAAATTTTGAGCTCAATGGCTTGTCACTAGCATTTTACATAAAATCTCTCTCCTTTTTTTTTTTTTTCCTCCCTCCATGTAATCCTCTGTATTTCCTCCTAATTGCTACAGCTTCTACTGATGGAAAGCAATTTTGGCAGTGATTAATTTGAAGTGTCTCCTTTACTCTTTAAGACAATCCTGTTTGCATAGCCTGTCCCAGGAAGGTCTGTTATAATCTACTGCCTCTTCAAAGAGCCGCTCCAAATTCAGTGTGTGTCTCTCAGGCTCACCATGGTGTTAAATCCACAGGGTTGTCTTTTCCTCTTTGTCCACACTTGCTTGAACTTCAAAACTCTCCTTCCCTGCAAGCAAGGTAGGGAGGGAACATGGATGCTGCCAATTATACATGCCAAAGAAGGTTTGTTTTCCATGTTAGTTAAAACCAGCAGAGAGCTAGCAGCAGGGTGCTTTGCAGTAAAGAGGTTGCCAAAATGAAATGGAATTGAAATAGACTTGGGCAGGATAATCGCTGGTGGCAGGTGCCAGGAAGCAGCGATTTCTATCAGGGGCAGTGGGAAGTAGAAACGAGTGTGAAGCTGTAATTCTTGTCACCATGCAGATCAGAACTGCCACAAAAAGCTCCCAGGACTGGTGATGAATAGATCCCATCCTCATCTTCTGAGTTGGAATATCATCTTTGTGTGAAATATTTGACAGGGGTGTGCTTCACTTATCTTAAGTGTAGCTATCGCCTCCACATAATGGTGGGCATCTTGTATCATTCAGGATGAGACTAGCTCGATGCAACCTTTCCTGGAATCTCTCTCTACAGGAAGCTGTGATGTACATGTCCACAAGGGTTTCATCAGTTCTCTAACTTTCACCTCCTCACGGAGCCACAGAAATCCAGAGGATATACAGCGAGACACATACATACTCATCTACCATACATACTGCCTCCTGTGTGTGAATAAAATAGGGACTTGCATGAAAGCCACGTGGAAATCATGACTGGCATATAGCAAAGGCACTCCCAGCACCATTTCCCTAATTATTAGTTCAAGGCACACAGGGAGCTCAGGTTTGAAAACCCAAAGTGGGGCTGTTGTGGGGTTGGCAGATCTGTCTTTGATGCATTTCAGGGAAGTCAGAGCCCACAGCATTTCCGTTTATCGAATTGTATCTATCTTTGGTCGTCTGAAGGTTGAACTGTTGTCCGTTCAAAGCAGGTTTAGTCAGAGGAGTTTTAGAAGCTTTTAAATTAATAAAGTGTATGGTCTGGGTAAGTGAGTGACAACCTTGTTCTATCTGAGGCTTCTCATACTTCGGCTATTATTGCAACTATGTTTTTCAAAGAATGAAATCAATGACACAGCAGCTGTACAGGAACTGGAGATGTCAGTGGCACGATATGGAGATAACTGATTCTTTACCTAGAGATCTTGTTTCTTACATTTGAAGAAAAAATGACATTATACAAACAATATGATCATCATCACAGATGAGCATATAAAGTTTTATAATAGTTTGGTATGAAAGTGTTGTGAAATCACCCATGAAATTATTGAGATAAATGCAGCCTCCTCTTAGACTCTGTTTCAAAGAATTAAAACCATTATCTGGTTTTGAAAATATAGTTAACCAAAGTCACAGATGAAGTTTGTACATAACTATTACAATAGTTAATGAAATAGTTGTGTTTTGAGGTTTATTTTGAGTTAGGAGCTACACAAGGATAACAAAATGTTGCTCTGCCTTTGGCTTGTCTTTCCATTCTGCTTTTGGATTCCTAATTTCCCTCTTGTCCTCTCTTCTTCCCTGTGAAGAAGACCCTTGATTTTGTTGTTGTGGCTCAAGGGAGAATCTAAGTGTTGAGTGTAAGACAGGTTAGTCATGACTTGGGCAACTGTCAAATGATTAAAATTATTTTTTTAAAGCAGAACAAAGACCGAAGACTAACCCATCTAAACTTTTGTTATATAAATTAAGAGACTGATGGAATGTTACTGTTATGCCCAGTTCACAAAACCATAAGACAAGCCAGGAAGACTCCAACTCGATGCAAAAGCAAAAGGATCTTTATTCAGGGTACAAGCCAAGGCAAGGGCCATCACACGTACTCTACGCAGGGAGGCAGTGAAGGATGTTGCCCAGGCTGGAAAGCCTGAGGGTTTTAAGGGATTATAAGGGAGGGGGTGGACAGTTAGGGAGACAAAACATACAGAGTCACATTTGGTCTTGTAAGATGAGCTCAGAGAGTCCTCTGACAACCCTGTTCTCAGGAGGAGAAGGAAACTCCCAGTCAATCATTTCATGATTAATAAGCCACAAAACAATCTTATCAGTCCTCTCAAGGCAATCCTCAGTTTCCCAGACGAGGTGTTCGAGATAGTTTATGGTCCAGGGTGGGGGTTAGTATTGCCTGTGAATACCAAGAGGTTCATGACCTGGTCTGGGGTGGAGGTCAGTCCTCCTTGTGCATACCAAGTGCCTCACTGAGAGGGGCTCAGTAGGGTGATTAACCAGGGCGTATAAACATTAAGTTCTTTTGAGAGCTCTTTATCTATGACTCTGTCCAAATGGTCACTCAAGGCCTCTGAGGGAGGGAAAGCTAGGGTTTCAGGCCTTTTCTTGTTATTTTACTTTTATGAACTTGTTACAGCAGAGGGGGGTGGGTAAGAACTTGGACAGGCCTGGATGAGAGACTGGAGCTTTTGTTCTTTCATTACCTGCCACCAATGTGAAGAGAGTTCAGATGAGCCACACTGCTGTTTAGGTATGCTGATGCCCAGTATAGGTCATATACTTCCTCTATGAGACATTTCCAGAATTCAAACCCATCTTAAGGGTATATAGTTATTTTATCAAAACATCTTCCTCAAAGAAACATAGATCTGACTGAGGTTCCCCAGGGCTCACTAGATGCATCCCAATGGGTTGGTGAGAATAGTCCAGTCAGTTATGCCTTTTCATGTCTATGATGTGGAAAACCAAGGTCATGACTGGTTTGCAGCAGAGCATAACATTCACACTTTCCTAAGCAGCTTGGTCCATTTCTGCCATGTGTCATGAGACTCCTTCAGTTACTGGAGCCTCATTCTCTTTTTTCATGCCTTCTAAACTGTCAGCAAACTCGCTGGCAATGGCTGTCTCTGTGGAGAAGTGCCCATGACCAGCCTGGGCCTGTGTTCTAGCTGTGCTGTCTCATTTGTGTATTTGACTGCAGGGTCACCTGAGAACCTTATTTATATACCTAATGCAAAGACCTACTATAGAAGTAAGTAAGAATAAAGTCTGTATTTCTCTAATTTTAATTTATTTCATAACTTTTCTAAATCACATTCAATTGTAAATATGTGAAATACCGAATGGCATGATGTTTTTGGAGGTGCTGAGAAGTGAACTGAAGGATTTTCATATTCTAGAAAAGTTTTCTACCTCTGAACTTCAGTCCTAGTTCTTTTACTATGTTTGAAACAAAGTCTCTCTCTATGACCTCAAACTCTTGACCCTCCTGCTTCACCTTCCAGAATTCTCAATTACAGACCTTATCACCCACATCCAGCTTTTATTGTGAGATTTTAAATATTCATCTCAAGTTGAAGTTCTCCAATTAAATGAACACAAAATTATCTTGTTTGTATCTCACAAAAGTGTGCTTTACTTCCTGAACATATATATCATTTTCAGAAAATGATTATGGATCACAAGATGAACACTCAGTTTTGAAGTAATCTAGAAAACTGTGAAGAAGAAAAAGCAAGTAGCCACAGTCTTGGTATACAAATAGTAGCTTGCAAGCGGGCTAAAAAGCACTCAGACATTAAAAACCTCTACTGTGTCAAGCAGTGTATAGAGTATGTAATTATTTGATAAAAGACAACTTTTCCCTGAAAGTGACTACATTAAAATTTTAGATTTTCTTGTTTAGTATTGGTGTCCTTAATGGATTTTATTTATTCTACACGTTATTTTGTGACATTTCACAGTGTATGAGTTTTTCCATTAGCACATGTCTTGATGCTCCTTGTCTTGGTTAACGTGTGCTGCTGATGTTGTGAGCCCTGTGAACTCTGATGCTGCAGGGCGATATCCCATTCCACCCTTTATGTTTTGTTTTTGTTTTTTTTCAAGACAGGGTTTCTCTGTGTAGCCCTGGTTGTCCTGGACTCTTTTTGTAGACCAGGCTGGCCTTGAACTCACAGAGATCCAGCTCCATCCCACCCTTTATAATGGAACTCTCTTGCAGGACTCTGTGTGAACATTGTCTTTCAAATGATGATATAATTCCATTTCAATTGTTTTTATTCATTTATATACTTGAATAACTATTCTTTGTATGCTAAATATTTAGTATGTAATGCATTCCATTGTTGTACATGTTGTATACTGATCCAAATCCATACTTCTCTCTAAAGTCTCAAGTCTGTAAGTACTGACCAGATGTCACAGATGAAAAGTTCTCCACTTGGTCTCATATGTGAGCTGCAGACAGAACCTAGACATTCTAAAAAGTTTATGTAAAATTATCTTCTGGTGTTGCAGAAGAGGTAAATGTGAAATGTAAATTGATTTAGTATTTGGACTTGGGAGCCTATCCTCATTTTAAATAAATAAATATCCCCAAACTGAAAACTGTCTGAAATGTCAAATACTTCTTTCTAGTCCCAAACATTGAAGGTAAGAGGTGCTTGGCCTAGATTGTAATTTGTCCTATTAGTCCCCATGTGCTAGGCACTAAATTGTTTCCAGTTTCCTGCTGCTGATTTGGGTGAGTTCTAGCAAGCCACCTCACTTTACATACCTGATGGATCTCCAGCTTTGAATCAATGGGGCTCTGGAATTGGAAATAAGAAGTTTAAAAAGACCTGTGTTTATTTCACATAAGTAATTTTTCCAGATATCTGTCCTCTCGCCAAGAATGTGTAATCAGACCCTTACCCTTGAACACTGAATAACATTAGGTATTAACATTGTCTGAAATCTTTGTCATTTAGATGAGTTGAGGAGCCAAATTATTGCCTTATTTTATAATATATATCAAGTGACTATTTCTGATTTTTTGTGAACTGCATAATCAGGCACTTTATGAGTATTTTGTTGTGAGCACTTAATTTTATTAACGTGAAAGCATTACCCAGGCAGCACTTCGACCCTAAATCTTCCAAAATGCCACCGTTGTGGCTAATGTGCACATCATACAGAAAGCACACACTTTCAGCTCTCTGCTCCACCAGGTGCTTATATTTGAAGAGTCACAGTCATTTCTTCACTATTCAAAAAAAAATCTTTGGACATTTTCCATAAGCTATTTGATGGTCTGAGTAAATGGGAATACATAATTGTAGATGTAACTGGAGTCCTTGAATATAATTGCACTCATAAGTCAAATAAGACAATTCATAACAATTTGGTCCAGCATTTTAATTTGGCCTATTAAATTATTCATATAAATGCTTTTATAAGTTTAGCCATGAATATTTGAATGGTAGTTGATTCATAACTATAAAGTATCTTAGCCTTTTGTTTTTCTCATTTACATCCAATTAGCTTATATGGAAAAGTGGAGATATTCTTCTTGATAGGAGATACACCTTTCTCCCACTTACTTACTGAGACCCTCTTATGAACATTTACTGTAACTGGAGGTCAATATTGTGCATGCTTTGATAGTTTCATAAATATCCTGATAATCCTCATTGTGTGGAGGGGCATTATTTTAAACCTCTCTGTATAATTGAGGAGCAGACATTCAGAGAGGTTATGTTGCTTTTCAAAAGTCAAACAGTGTGTGGATAGACAACACTGGATTCAATTCCTGGTTTGTGAAGACTGGATTTATCCCACTGTGCTATAGCACTCACATGGCTCTTCAATGACTGAGGCACTGGCAACATGAACCCTATTTCCCCATATTTCTCCATCTCTACTTCGACATTCATCCCATCACCAGGACACATTTTCTGAGTAGATATTTGATGTGCTCTTTCCTCCTACATAAACGATACTTAAAATCTTTTGCCTACTGTGCACACATATCAGAAGGTGCATAATTTATAAGTGTGGGCAGTCAGATGTGATGTTAAAAGATGACATGTCAAGGTGTATTTGTGAAGTGTGACTATAAGGTTCAACCCCGGACAGGCCACCGCCTTAGCTACCTGGTGACCCTTAATAGGAAACAGAGATTAGATCAATTCAAAAAGCAAGAGGTTTTAATGTTCCAACTTTCATGGGGTGGTCTACACCCAAGGGAGAGGCGACCACGAGCTCACAAAGCTTTAGGTTTTAATATGTTTTGGGGAGGATTTCAGCAATAAGTTAGTCATTGGTGTGCATTCCTGGGGAAAGGGTCTTTCTTCGAAAATCAGGAACTTTGGTCCTGTTGTTTGCTCAAGGGGAGTTTCTTAACTCCCAGGCTGGGCGGTTATGTGCTCAGGGTTTTCCTTAACTCTGGGGCTGGGTGCATTCTGTAGTTTTTCTTGGAATTTAATGTGAGTCATTTCCTAGCAACAGCAGTTGGGGGGGGAGGTGTAACAATGCAAAGATATGGTCTCTAACCCTTGGTGACTGATAGGGTGGGGACAGTGGAATTTTACAAACTTTTTCTCAGCCTGAGATGGAGGCCTAAGTCTAAGGTCTATCCTTTCAGTGACTTCTGTTGACTATGGGAGTGATAAAATGTCACAGGACATGTCTGGGACCTTTCAGTGCCTCTTGAAGCAAAGCAGAACCAGCCATTCATTTAACAGAGCTCCATAGTCAAAACCCAGCAGAGACCTCAAGCCACGATCTCAAAGATCCCATCTAGGAATTCAGGAAGTAGGCAACCTGATGATGACCTCTCAGAATGTTGATCTCCAGGTGGTTCATGTATAGGTGTCCTAGTGCAATTGCATGTAGTTGTGCAGCATCACAGAAGGGAAAGTGTCACACTTAGTCCCTTTCTAGCACCCGTGTCCCAGTATTGGCTGAGGTAAGTGCTCTATGAGAACGAACCACATCTGGGCCTCCATTGCTAATGCATCACATATTACCACAGCCAGGCTCAGCGGCAGGGAAGTTGGACTGAGCACATTCATTTGTCTGAGATTCAGATGGGTTTCTGAAGTGGTACCAGGAAGTTGGCATTTTTAAAGTTTCCAGATAAATCTGATGTTTAGCCTCCCTTGAAATCTGGTGTTAGAGCTCTGCTCTTCACAGTCTGCTTGAACAGTATGATGCATAGGTCTAACCAGGGGGCACCTTCTGGAGGCATCTTGGGTTCTGGGTAGAGGACTGTCCTGGACTTTCTTTCTGACTACTATTCTCTCCCTGTCCTGCCACATGCCACAAGGACACCCTCTATTCTGCTACACCAGAGTGATTTAGGACACAGACCATGCTGTTCCACGCCTCCTGCTTTGGCTCACTGCTTGTAAAACTCTGAACTCTCTCCTTCCTACCCAGTATGGTTTTCCTATCTGGATCACAGTTCCATGTTCCATTGTGTTCTTTATTTCTTTACATGTTCATCTCAACCCCTCTGTTATGTGTTTTTGGATAAAAGCTCAAATAACCCAATACTTGACATAAATAGAGTCACCACTCAATGCCTCAGGCAAATAAAGGAGTGATACAGATATGCATTTTAACACCACTATGCTTCAGCAGTCCTGGTCTGTACATGACCACAAATAACTGATCTTTCCAAAAGTGGTTCGTGTTTTACTTTATTGCAGAGCTAATTTGCTGTTCTTTTACAAACCGCCTTTTACTTTGGGGCTTGTGAACAGGACAATCAGTTCCCCCATCTGTTCTCTGATGTCATTACTTTTATTGCAAAATGCTTTGTGCTGGGTTTGTTTTGCTGAAGAACCTTAAACCTTGGGAAAAACTGCTCATGGGGGTGACCGAGCAATCTCATTCTTCCCACAGGGCCAGGCTGAAGCCTCTATCCTGGGTTTGCCTCACTTTTTGTCAATCGTAGCTTCATCAGGAAGCTGGGTTCTACTTCCCTGGGGGGAGGTGTACAGAGTGTAGATGCTTGCCAGTGAGGGATGGTTAAAGATGACCACACGTTGCTCGATGACAGCTCGTACTGTCCTTTTAGATTCTGCTTGCTAACTCATGGGGTTCTGGAGGCTGTCCACAGAGGAAGGACGGGGTTGGGCAGGATTAATGAGGGCATGGAACTATTGTCATCTGTCCCTGGAGCAGAGACCCTGCCTCCAGGATGGAGAACAGTTCTCTCCTCTGTTGGGAAGGTAGAAGGCACAAGCGATAGGTGAAATGAGGGAGGTCAGGAGCCATGGTTCTGTGATATTCAACCAATGTTCACAGTCTGAAAATTTCCCAGGAAAGATCCAAATTAAGGGCAGAAGAAAAGAATAGGAGGGACAAAGGGGAGGAGAATGGGTGCTGAAGAGAAAACAGCTCTTCACTACCCCTCTCCAGCTCACTTAGTCAGAGTGGCGGGACTCACCAAACCTCCTGGCACACCTTTTCTGTCTTTGATGCTTCAGAATTCACTTATGCTTCAGGCATCATTTCAACCAATAGGTGCACCGGAGAAGGTCTTTTCCCATTGCGCCCCCCCCCCCATCCCAATTCAGAAGCGATGTCAGTTGGAACACAGAAGTACTTTGATCCTATGTTTTGTGCCTCCAGTTATAGTACAATCCCCAGAACAGGGATCCAGGAAGCCCGGAAGTGGTTGTCTGGATAGAGATGCTATCCTCTAATATGAGCAGTATAAAGCCTTCGTTTAGAAAGGTGGTCCAGAGTCCCTAGAGGATAAATGGAGAGATTCATCAAAGCCAGGTAGGAGTAAAGAGCCCCATCCATCAGCATTCTGCTCACTTTGTCTAACTTTCATCCCCTACAGGTGGCTCTCCCATGAGGACTCCACCTGTATGGGCTCTGCCTAAGCACACGGGTGGCTTCCAGCTGATTTTGGGACAGGCAGTGGCACTGTTGAAGAAGCGGCTACTACGTACACTTCGAGCCTGGAAAAGCACCACCTCAGACCTGCTACTGCCAGTACTCTTTGTGGCGTTGGCCATGGGATTGTTCATGGTGCAGCCTCTGGCCACCACGTACCCTCCACTGAAACTGACACCTGGCCATTATGAGAGTGCTGAAACTTACTTCTTCAGGTAAGACAGTCTTTTCTGTTCATTAGAAGCTACTTTTACCATTAAGCTTGAGTTGCTGATGCCAAACAGCAATGACATCAATTTCTTTTTTTTTTCTAATATCAGATAAAAAAAATTTCATATAAAGGGGTCGGGTATAACTCAACAAATAGAGGACATGTCTAGTCTGGCCAAGGTCCTGGCTCTGTCCCTAGCCCCTCCCCCTCTAATATTAATGCTTTTATTATTTCTGAGGTCTGATTAAACAAGGATAATTTGAGAAGCTCTTTTGAGGGGTCACTTAGCACTTCTGAGGAACGGGCCTGGTCCCAACTACTGAATCTGTAGCTCCTTCTCACAGCAGCCAAGCATCCCATATGAAAGAGGACATAATGGAAAGTATCTGACACATCCCAGTGACATGGCCCTGAGCAAGAAATAGGAAGGCCACATACATTCTCAACATTTTAGCATTTTAGAAGAGTATATAAGTTGTGTATTTTACAAAGCCCTGCACAGTTGTTTTTAGTACAAGGTTCCCCCAATTTCACATTCCTCTCATCCAGACACTATATGACTCATGCTGAACTGGATCAAGGTCATTTAATATTTTCAAGTCTGCAGGGCAGATTTGTTGCTAAAGCACTGAGCAGAATTTGTTAATTTATATAGAATTTTCTCAGGGGACCCATCTTGTAGTTGAGACACAGGATTTGACACTTAGAAAATTATGCATCATCTCCACCCCAGTTTCCCTGTTTTCTCTCCAGAGTCACCTTTAACTCTCTTGTCACAGCCCATTCTCTACAGAATTAATCAAGTCCTGGGGGATCACCTGTCAGGGTGGAGCCCACATGGCCTGATTACCTCCATTGGGACCCTCTCCTAAGAGCCTCGCCATCTCAACTCTGTATAAATTCTGTATTTTAAACATAAACATTTATATATATCATATTCAGTGCATATAATGTTACCTGTGTGTATGTTTTCAGGATTGTTTAGTACTGAAGAACTTGTTGGTGTGCTCTCCCCTGCAGAAGTCTGCCTCTCTGGTATACAACTTTCCTCAGCTGCCTATAGTTTTTTGTGTAGGGTTGAGGCCTCATTCTTAATATTTCTGAATAACCTCCATGCTGAATTCCAAAGTGGCCAGACTAGTGTACATTCCTCCCGTAGTGTTTGAGGGCTCTCTTTTGCTCACACTTTGGCCAGAATTTGTTATTTGTTTTTTTTAATGACTGTCATGTCATTCTGACTGTGAGAAATGGAATCTCAGTTTAGATCTATACTTCTCTGATGGCTAGCAAAATTGGATATTTTTCATGTTTGTTGATCGCTTATATTTCATCTTTTGATAACTGTCTGCCCATCTCATCAACATACATATTGACTGGGTTGTTTGTTTACTTGTTTAATATTGAGTTCTTTGTATAGTGTAGACATTAATCCTCTGTCAGATAACAGCTAGCCAGCCTTTTCTCCTAGTATGTAGGCTGTTTCCTTCTCTGTGTAGAGGCTTCTAAATCTCATGAGCACCTATTTATCATTATTTTCCAAGCTAACTGAATCCTATGCAGAAAGTTCTTGCCTGTGCTTAGGTCTTGAAGATTTTCCTCCCATCTCCCCAACAGTCTAATATTTTCTGGTCTTACATTAAGATCTTTGATCTGTGTGGAGTAATGTTTGCCAGGTAATTGTTAGTGATACATTTTTATTTTTCTATATGTATATATATAATTTCCCCCATACCATTTGTTGAAGAGACTACATTTTCTCCAACGTATGTTGTATGATTTTTTTTGCATCCTGACCAAAAATCAGGTGCTGATACCATTGTGGGATTTTTATTTATGTCATTTATTATGTCCCATTGAGCTGCATGACTGTCTTTCTTCAACAACACACTGCTTTTGCTCCTGTGTCTCATAACTTGACACCAGGTATGGAGACAACTCTAACTTTTTCCTTTTGTTCAGGATTGCTTTTGTTATTTACGATTTTTTATGCTTCTGTAGGATTTTCACATTTCCTCTTCTTTCTATTTCTGTGGATGGCATTGGAATTTTGATGGCGGTTGTATTGAAACTGTAGATGAATTTTAATAGGCTGGCCAATTCCCCAATATTACTTCTTATCCATGAGAATGGGAGGTCCTTCTTTCTACCATCTCCTTGAATTTTTTTCTTTAGTGTTTTACTGTTTCCATTGTAGAGGTGTTTTTCTTCCTTGGTTAGATTTAACTCCAAGGTTTTGTGCTAATATCAGATCAGTGATTATTGTAGACTGTCTACTATAGGTAAAGTACAGACTCAACCTAAGAGGCTGAGCAATGGAGGGATAGAAAAATGCAGTGTGTCTACAGAATTGAGATGTAAAACTTGAGGGTTTTAGAAGAGTGTCCCAGTGGAGGTGGAAGGTAATCAGGCCGTGTAGGCTCCAATGTGAGAGAAATGCGAATGAAAATTGTTTTCCTGATTTGCTTCTCAGTATGTTTGCCATTGGTAGATAGGATGGCTACTGACTTTTGTATGTCAGTACTTGGTCTGCCTGGCACTTGCCAAAAGTATTTATCAGCTCTGATTGTTTCCTGAGTGAGTCTTCAGGGTCTCTTATGTACTGAATCATATGATCTGCATATGAAGGGTACGTTGACATCTTCCTTTCATAATTGTATTTCTTTTATTTGCTTCTCTTGCCAGACTACTTTAGCTAAGTCTTCAAGCACCACATTTATAATAGAGAAAGTGGTGCCTGTCTCATATTCATGGTTTTAGTTTAAATATTTTCAGGGATTTTTCCATTTAGTATAATATTGGTTATAGGTTTATCATGTGTCACCTTTGTTGTGTTGGAACATGCTCCTTGAATTTCTTGTTTCTTCAGAATTTTTCTCATATATTGATGCTGCATTTTGTAAAGAAGTCTTTTATCATATGATTTCTTTCCTTGAGTCCACTTATGTGCTATATTACATTTATTAATTTGTACATGTTGAAGCACCCTCCATGTCTACAGTAAAGCCAACTCAGTCATAAGGCATGATATATATTTTTTATGTATGTGTGTACACATACATTCACAAGCATTGAGCATGGTCATGTATGTGAGTTCAGGTGTGTGCATGCATGTCATGTGTGTGAAGATCAGAGGACAACTTCAGGTGTCAGTTCTCATCTTTCATATTGTTTGATTCAGGGTTTCTTTTTGTTTGGCCACGCATATGTATGGGCATCTGGTTTTCAAGTTTGGGTTATAGGACTGTTTTAATTGTTTACCTGATCTTGATTTAACTTTGTTAAGTGATATCTACCAAGAAAATCATTCATTTCATTTAGATTTTCCAATTTTGTGAGGTACAGCTTTTTGAAGTAAGAACTAATGATTCTTTGGATCTCCTCAGTCTCAGTTGTTATGTTCCCTTTTTCATTTCTGATTTTGTTAATGTGGATACTGCCTCTCTGCCTTTAGGTTAGTTTGGCTAAGGGTTTGTTTATCTTGTTGCTTTTCTCAAAGGACCAGCTCTTGTTTTCATTGTTTCTCTGTGTTGTTCTCTTTGTTTCTAATTTATTGATTTCAGTACTTAGCTTGATTATTTCTTGCCACCTACACTTTGTGTGTGTGTGTGTGTGTGTGTGTGTGTGTGTGTGTTTACTTCTTTTAGTTCTAGAGCTTTTAGGTATGCTCTTAAATTGCTAGTAGGAGAACTCTCCATTTTCTTTATGGATGTGCTTAGTGCTCTGATATTTTCTCTTAGCACTGCTTTCATTTTGTCCCATAACTTTGGGTATGTTGTGCCTTCATTTTTATTGAATTTTAGAAAGTCTTTAATTTCTTTTCTGATTTGTTTTTTTTTTTTTTTTTTTAGTGTAGGCATGTATAGGTCTCAGTCTTTTCTTGGGACTATTTTCAGTTTACCTTAAGTTTTGATATTTTATATTTTAATTTTCATTCAATTATAGGACTAAAAATCTTTTTGATTTCTTTAATGAATTATTGAATAGTCTATTGTTCAATCCATGAATCTGTGTATATTTTGTGTTTTCACTTGCTGTTGCTTTCAGGTTTTATCTAATTGTTATTAGATAAAATACAATAATTTGTTTCATAATTTTTGTTTTTATTATATGACCTACTGTAGGGAAAATTCCATGTGTTGCTTATGCTATTAACTCTTAGCATTTGGAAGAGATGGGGTACAGACATCTGTTCAGTTGCATGATCGATGATGTCATTTAGTTCATGTTTCTCTATAGATAAGATGAGCCATCTTTTCATGAGAATTGAGTATTAAGTTTGTTGGCATTAATCTGTGTCTTAACATCCAATGTTTGTTTTATGAAATTGTGTGCCAGTGTTCATTGAACATTCATTTAAAATTGAAATAGCCTCTTGCTGGATTGTTCCCTTAGTCAGTATGAAGTTACTTTAAGATTAATTTTGGTTTTAAGTCATTTTCTCACATGTGAACAGTGATCCCTACTTGCTTTATTATTCTGTTGGGTCAGAATTCCGTTTCTACTTTATTTTTTTACCTTAAGGTTGTATTTGTCTTTGATGGTGAGGTACATTTCTTGGAGGTAGCAAATTGATGGATCCTTATTTTAAACAAACTCTGTTAGTGTATGTCTTTTGTTTAGGGAATGTAGACTATGTACATTCAGAATTGTTATCAAAAGGTACATATTAACTACCATCATTTTGTTGGTTTGGTAGAGCTTGGTTTTTATTGATCCTCATTTGATTAACCATTGTTCTATTGGAATTTTTTATTTGTCTTTTAGTCTCATGGGTGTGTTCATCTTTTTCTTTGCTTTAAAAGAGTTCTTCAAGTATTATTTTTAGGGCTTCCTGAGTGGCTATGAATTCTTATAGTTAGGTTTATAATGGAAAGTATTTTTTAATATTTATTTATTACTTCAGGTTGCATCTCCATCACAGTGTCCTCTTTTCACCCCTCCCAGTTCCACCCTTTCAACCTCTACCCAATATCTGTTCCATCACACCCTTCTGGAGGGAAGTGTCCCTACATAACAGTCCCCCGTCCCATTTCAGCAGTCATATGAGGGCCAAGAGCCTCCTCATACACTGGAGGCCTACAAGGCAGTGCCACTAGGGCAAAGTGTCACATTGACAGGAAAAAAGTCTATGTTCCTGTTCCCTTTGGTGCATTGGTTGTAGTATAGATATCCTGTACTACATGGCTAAAATCCAACTATATGTGAATAGATGCCATGTGCATCCTCTGAGTCTGGGTTAGCTCACTCAGGATGAGCTTCTCTAGTTCCATATGGCTGCAAATTGCATGATTTCATTGTTTCTGATAGCTGAGTAGTATTCCATCATGTAGATGTACCACAGTTTTTTTAATACATTCTTCAGTTGAGGGACATCTGGGTTGTTTCCAGTTTCTAGCTATTACAAATAGGCTTCTATGAACATAGATGAGGAAACTTCCTTGTGATTTGGTGAGGAGTCATTTGGTTGTATACCCAGAAGTAATATGACTGGGTCCCAAGGCAGAGCTATTCCAAGTTTTCTGAGATATCACTAGACTGACCTGCATAGTGGTTGCACAAGCCTGCACTCCCACCAGCAATGGAGGAGAGTTCCCCTTTCTCCACAACCTCACCAGCATGTGCTGTCATTTGAGCTTTTGATCTTAGCCATTCTGACAGGTGTGAGATGGAATCTCAGAGTCTTCTTGAGTTGCATTTCTCTGATGATTAAGGATGCTGAGCATTTCTTCAAGTGTCTCTCAGCCATTAGGGATTCCTCCTTTGTGAATTCTCTGTTTAGCTCTATTCGCCATTTTTTGATTGGATTATTTGGTTTCTTGGAATTTAATTTCTTGAGTTCTTTGTAAATTTTTGATATTAGCCCTGTGTCAGATGTGAGGTTGGTGAAGATTTTTTCCCAACCTTTAATCTGCCATTTTTTTCGAATGACAGTGTCTTTTGCCTTACAGAAGCTTTCAGTTTTATGAGGTCCCATTTATTGATTGTTGGTCTTAGATCCTGAGCTGTTGGTGTTCTGTTCAGGAAGTTGTCAATTGTGCCAATGAGTTTGAGGGGTTTCCCTACTTTCTCTTCTAGTAGATTTAGTGTGTTGACCTTATGTTAAGGTCTTTGATCCACTTGGGCTTAAATTTTGTAGAAGGTGATAAGTATGGGTCTAATTTCATTTTTTTTACATGTGGACATCCAGTTGGATGAGCACCATTTGTTGAAGATGCTGTCCTTTTTCCATTGTATTGTTTTGGCTTCTTTGTCAAAAATTAAGTGACCATAGGTGTGTAGATTTGTTTCTGGGTCTTCAGTTCAATACCATTGATCCACTGGTCTGTTTCTATACCAGTACCATGCTGTTTTTTATTATTATTGCTCTGTACTACAGCTTGAAATCTGGGATGGTGATACCTCCAGATGTTTTTTTATTGTACAGGATTGATTTAGCTATTCTGTTTTTTTCTTTTTTTTGTTGTTGTTGTTGTTATTCCATATGAAGTTGAGAATTGCTTTTTCCAGGTCTAAAAAATTGTGTTGAAATTTTGATAGGAATTTCATTGAATCTGTATATTGCTTTTGGTAGGATGGCCATTTTTATTATGTTGATCCTACCTATCCATGAGCATGGGAGATCTTTCCATCTTCTGATGGCCTCTTCGATTTCTTTCTTCAAGGACTTGAAGTTCTTTTTTTTAAATTTATTTTTTATTTCTTCAAGTTACATCTCAATCACAATCCCCTCCCTACTCCCCCCTCCATTCCCACCCTCCCACCCTCTTTCCCCCTCAACCCCTCATCCTCTGCCTTTTTTTTTAAGTTTAAGGTATATCTTATTTCCCCCTACAGTTTCCCCTTTCAGTCCAACAAATGGCTCTATCTCTTATAATAATAAATACAATACAGTACAACAGAGGTAATTAGGCCACAATTATGAGGGTTATATGGCTTAATGTACATTCCCAATGTCCAGTCAATATGTATTTGGTACCTGACTTTAACATTCTACTATCTAACCATCTCCATGAGTTTAAAGTTCTATATCTGACTCAACATTCATACTAACTTGCAACACAATTTTAAAAGTATCTTCTTAGATCTATAACACTCTCTTGACTCCTAAACAACTCAAAATTTAATTATGAGACGCTAGCTATCCGTTCTTCAACCACCTCAGAGACCTGAGAGGGATAAATATATCTGATTATATATGAAGTGCAGGGCCCACAGCTTCCCAAACTAAGAAATGACATACCAGTGGCTGCCTGGACAGTTCCCATTTTCTCTCCATACATTACAGCATCGATCTTCAGTCATTTGGCCCCGTTTCTCTGACAGACATTGATTGTAGAGCAGAAATTATGAAGGATTTGCCTAGCTTGTCTTGACAGAGGTAGGCTGTTAAGTTACCTGCTTCCAAGTTTTGTCCTTTTTGGACAGCATTCTGTCTACAGTTGAAGCAAGGGATTTTTCTTGTCAAGAGATAGGCTTGCCACTAATTCAACCATCTCCAATTGGAGATTCTTCAATGCATATCTTCTACTTGGAGTAGAATAGGGGGTGCTGTCAGGAGCTGACATGTCTCGATATCAAAAAAATCTTAAGTTAAGAAAACATCTTTGAATGCCATATTCTACAGATGTCTTGAGATTTTTGAAGACCACATATCTATCTCTTATATTTGGATAAGCAAATGTTGTTTGTCTCTTAGCAACTTGATTTCTGATTAGCTTAGAAAATAACTGTGATAGACTGTCCTAGTACCTAACAAAATGACATGCTTGAATGACTATTAGTTTGCATTTCTTAATTATCCTAAACAGTTTATGACAGTTGCTAACAAAAGGCCAAAACTTCACATTGCATTTTTAAGCATTACCTAGGTACAATACCTTAAAAAGAGTTAACCTTAATTTTGTATCAGTATACAAAGATCAATACCAATGTGGCCAAATATAATCTTAATTTTGTATCAATATGCAAAGATCAATACTGATTGGACTTGAAATTCTTGTTGTACAGGTCTTTCACTTGCTTGGTTAGAGTTACCCCCAGGTATTTTATATTGTTTGTGGCTATTGTGAAGGGTGTTGTTTCACTAATTTCTTTCTCAGCCCATTTATTTGTTGTATAAAGAGGGCTTCTGATTTTTTTGAATTAATTTTCTATCCAGCCACCTTACTAAAGTTATTTATCAGCTTTACAAGTTCTCTGGTAGAATTTTTGGGGTCACTTTGTATACTATTGTATCATCTACATATAGGGATATGGAAAGTATTTTTAATTCCTCTTTAATAGTCATAGGTAGTTTTGTAGTGTATAGTTATATGAGTTTATGGATTTTGTCTTTCAGAATCTTAAGCACATCATTCCAAGCCTGCCTGTGATTCATAGTTTTGATCATTTTGTTGTATCCTCAATTCTCATGTCCTGTTTGTACCTTCCTGTTAATGATATTTGTAATTGTCTGAATGTTCCATTTCTTTTTTTTTAATAATTTATTTTTTATTTCTTCAAGTTATATCTCAATCACAATCCCCTCCCTACTCCCCCCTCCAGTCCCACCCTTCCACCCTCCTCCCCCTCAACCCCCCCATCCTCTTCCCTTCTTTTTTTTTTTTTTTTTAGTTTAAGGTATTTCTTCCCCCCCCCAACAGCTCTCCCTTTCAGTCCAAAAAATGGTTGTTTTTCTTATAACTCTAAACACAATACAAAAGAATAGAAATAAATAGGCCACAATTATAAGAGTTATATGGCTTAGCATACATTCCCAATGTCTAGTCCATATGTATTTGGCACCTGACTTTAACATTTTGATATCGAGACATGTCAGCTCCTGACAGCACCCCCTATTTTACTCCAAGTAGAAGATGAGCATCGAAGAATCTCCAGTGGGAGATGATTGAATTGGTGGTAAGCCTTTCTCTTGGCAAGAAAAATCCCTTGCTTCAACTGTAGACAGACTTCTGTCCAAAAAGGACAAAACTTGGAAGCAGGTAACTCGACAGCCTACCTCTGCCAAGACAAGCTAGGCAAGTCCTTCATAATTCCTGCTCTACAATCAATGTCTGTCAGAGAAACGGGGCCAAATGGCTGAAGATTGATGCTGTAATGTATGGAGAGAAAATGGGAACTGTCCAGGCAGCCACTGGTATGTCATTTCTTAGCTTTGGAAGCTGCAGGCCCTGCACTTCCTACATAATCAGATATATTTATCCCTCTCAGGTCTCTGAGGTGGTTGAAGAATAGATAGCTAGAGTCTCATAGTTAAATTTTGAACTGTTTAGGAATCAAGAGGGTGTTCTGGATCTAAGAAGATATTTTTAAAATTATGAGGCAAGTTAGTATGAAAGCTGAGTTAGATATAGAACTTTAAACTCATGAATGTTCCATTTCTTGTGCCTTCTCCTCAAGCTCTAAGAGCTCTGCTTTCCCTTGATCAACTCTGCACTTACTGAACTTTTCATTTCCATTTTAGCTTTTTTTCAGTAAGTCTGCTCCCCACCACCAGGTTTACTTTTATATATTTCCATATTGATTTCCTTATTTCATTCATGTGTTCTCTTTGTATTCTTTCATGTGTTTATGTACTTTTTGATTTCTCTGAACATACTTAAAATCATTTTTTTGAATTCTTTGTATCAGATTTTATTGAACTCACTCTCATTGATTACTGAAGAATAAATAATAGTATTAGGAGTAATAATACTTTGACTTTTCCTGTACTTAGTTTTTCCTTTGCATGTACACATCTGAGAAGGGGCTGTTGTTGGATTTAAAAAGTTAGCCTTATTCTTTCAGTGGACATGTTTTTAGTGTTCTTGTAGGACTGGGTATTATTTTTCTTCCCCTTGCTGAGGACATAGCTCAGTTATTTAATCATCAGCTCTTGTGGTTCTAGCACCATGAATCATCCCCAGTACTCCCCTATGTAAAAAGACAGTAAAAGGCAACTAAGGACAAATTGCTCCTTCAGCTGGATAATTTTAAGGAGGGAAGGAACACTCATAATAGTGTATTCAGTAGATACTAGTTACTGAGTATATGGGTAAGAAGAGAAAAGCAGAGTAAGACTAGTGATCAGTATGGAGTGACAGAAGAAATACAGGAGGGAAACTAGAACAAGGACAATAGGAGAAATGAGGGATCTCAGGACAAGGGTAAAATAAGAAGAGAAAGATGTAAAGGGTTGCAGTCAAAAGTCAGACAACCTCAGCAATCCCAACCTTAGCAACTTGAGGTAGAGAGACTCCTCCTCCGCTCAAACCAGAGAAATTTCATCTTTTGTGAAAGTCTATCAAAAGGTATATTAATGCATGCCTTAAATACCCACATTTGGGAGGCAGAGACAGTCAGATCTCTGTGCATTCAGGGCCAGCCTATTCTACAAAGTGAGTCCAGGACAGCCAGGGCTATTACACTGAGAAACCCTGTGTAGTAATAAACCTCTAAAACAAACAAACAAACAAAAAACCAGGAGGGGGCCTGGAGAGATGGTTCAGTGGTTAAGAGCACTGGCTGTTCTTCTGGAGGACCCAGGTTTATATCCTAGCACCCACATGGCAGCTCAAAAATGTCTGTAACTTCAGTATCAGGGCACCTGAATCTTTACCCAGACACACATGCAGAGAAAACACCAAAGCATATATATGAATAAAAATAAATCATTTAAAAAATAGTCAGGACAAACAAATAGGAAAAAAGAAAGAGAACAAAAACGCAAAGAACACAGATGGCCTGCTAACTAGATACCAGATATTGAATAAAGGAAAAATGGGAAATGAGGAGACAGATCTAGGACCTCAGAGTAAATGTAGTTGCTAGCCTCATGTTGAATTTTGTTTTGAGTCTTGTGTTTTCAATGGGTGTTACCTATACCTTATGTGTTGTTTTACAGGTTAAAGCACAAATGCCATTAACACATGTGTGTGTGTGTGTGTGTGTGTGTGTGTGTGTGTGTGTGTCTTACTATATTGGTTGAAAATACTAGTCACAGCACTGGGTGTTGATTTACATGGTCCTGTTTGTAAGAGATCCTTTACAAGTCACCTTGAAAATACTGGTTCCAGTGTAGCACCTGGATTGACTCTGGCTTGCCCAATTTCTCCCCTGATATTCAGAGCTGTTCTGACATGGTTCCCACAGTGTGCTGTTCAGGAGGTCTAGGGTGGCCAAGCCACTGATCCAGTATGGCAGTCTTTTAAAAACAGCAATCTCACAGGGCCACCAAATTGACTCAGTGGATAAAGGTAATTTCCACCAGGGTGGATGACTTGAGTTTGCTCTTCAGAGCCCACATGATGGAAGAGGAAAACTGATTCCCATAAGTTGTCATCTCAAAATGGAGTCTTCCCACTACTCTGGTTGAGTGAGAATAAAGGGTTTCTTGCTCTTCCTCTCCTGCTAATGCTCTTGGAGTGTGCAACCTTTTTATCCTCCTCCTCCTTCTTTTTTGTCATTTAAAATGTGTGTTATTGAAAGTACTATGCAGTTTTCTGAGATCTTCTGTCTTAGGCCATGGCTTAGTCACCATCAGATGTTGCCTTCTCTGTCATGGAGAGGAAAGAGCTCCACAAACCAGGCTAGTCACTCCAAGATGATCCTGGACTTCTTCCCTGTTCTTCTCTGTAAAAGTCCCTAGTTTTCTTTTCTACTGGAACTGGAGACCTTCGGATGAATGTTATTAACTTTCCCCAGTTTATTCCCTCGACTTTATATCCAACCATATCTGCCGTCTTAAAAGTCTTCTGTGTTTATAAATATCCCAGTTCTAAATTGTAACCAAGTGAAATGAATCCCACCACCAATTCTTCCAGTTTTAAGAAGTTTGATGTATCATTTCTTTTGTTTTCTTAGCTCCAGAGATCTCTTACAGTCGATGTACAAAACTTAAACTTTCCCCTAGTGTTTTTTTCTGTATCTTTCCTCATAATGATATGAATGCATTACTGCTGATTGTGTCTTTGGCAAAGAAATTCAGTATCAATGATCTTGACTTGCCATAATATTTCTTCAACTATAAATAGATGTGGGGCTTATGGTGAGTAAACTAAACATCATCACTAAATGTGTGCTTTAAGCACAGGTCCAATTCTGTGCTAAAGACTTTTTACTACAGAAGTATGATTCAATGACATGTAGAAACCAAAGTATGTAAATATAGGTTGCATTTTTATATTGCTGGTAATAAGATGAATGCTTGTTCCAAGCTAAAGCTCCAGCATGGAAAAAATAATTTTACTGATTTTAATAAATTAACATAATATGACATTATATTAAACAGCCTTTAGAATTTGATTTTATGTCCACGAAAATATATAAAAGTGGTTAGAAAATTAAGTGAAAAGTTGAGAAAAATAATGTGCCTTGACTAGCAACCCATACTAATGCATATGTGTGGTGGCAAAAGCTGTACTTGAAAGCATTTCTCCTTGCTTATGACCTTTCCCACAAAGTCACTGGGAAATTAGCTTTATCTGGTGCTCTGGAAACTGTTATCCCAGTCAACTTGGGTATCCTAAGGTAACAGCAGGACTTCTGCTCTCTCCTAATGGTGTTTGTTTCCTCCTCATCAACAGCAGTGGGAGCCATGGCGTGGACCTCGCCCATGTGCTATTGCACAAGTTTGGAGACTGGGATCCTCTCTGTGGTGATGGTCAGCTGTAAGTATCTGGTCCCCTCTGCCCAGTCCAGACTCCAACACCAGCAGCTCTGGAGACCAGAGTACTGCTTCCCTTGAGGATGAGCTAGTCTGTGTTCCAGCTTCAGCTACATGGAGTGAAAACAGCTTAATAAGTAGGACATTAATGGGTCTAATTAGTGGGTCTAATTAATGGCTCTCATTTTTATAGAATGTCCAGAAACAAACTGTCTAATTACTTCTTTTTACCCCTCAAAGACACATACTCTGTAAGGCTCCCCCTAAAATGTAGTATTCATTTGATTTAAGAAAGCTCAAACCAAAAGGTCTTGCATAGCAATTAAGCATGAATTATGTGTTAACTGCTATTTACTTTAAAGAAAACTTGTACATATTGAGACATTATTTTTAAATTAATAGGTAACGTGCACACACATACACATGTGGCAGTTTTCTTTGGCTTATTTCACTGTTCACGAACAGTTCTACTCGTGGTTGACAGGTGATTTAATTCTTTATGGCTGAATACTATTCTACTGTGTATACATGCCACACTTTTCATGATTCATCTAGTAGCTTGATACAAATAAGTGAATGCAAACACAACAGCTTTTCTGCAGTAGTCAAAATAAAAAATAGTCACTGTCTTCACTCATGGCCCTGCCATGACCATCTCCATTACTGTGTGACCTCAGACATGTTATTTAAACTTAGTAAACGTTGGTTTCCTTCTATAGTTGGAACTCTTTATCTAACTTCTTTTGTGAATAAATTGAATATTAGTAGGTTTGCTGCAAAGATCAACCTGGGAATGTATGTTGTGGTTCTTGGCAAATGCATATAAGCAGTAGGAATTATTGTTATTATTAGTATTAATTATTATTTTGTTTTGTATCTGGCATCTCAGACTGACCTCAAAATTAGTATGTAGCTGAGGATGGCCTTGAACTCCTGATTCTTCTTCTGCTGCCTGTCTAAAGGGCTAGGCTTACAGATGTGTGCCTCCATGCCTTAAAGGGCATTACTATGCTGGGATCAAAAGTATGTGCGTCCATGCCTGGAAGGGTGTTACTATTAATAGCATTGAAATTCACAGCTTCCAGACTGCTTTTGGTTCTCCTGGTATATTTAAATCTCACCCAGGCCCTGAGATAGTTGAGAGACAGTATATCATCTTACATGAAGAAAACTGAACTTTAGAAAAAGTTTATAAGTTGCCCAAGGTATCAGAAAGGGAAATGAGTGGAAAAGTTACAACTTCACGATATCCCATTTTCAGTTAACGCAACACCTTGAACGATCTCAATCTCTGCATTTGTTTTCCTTGTTATGTGTCCTCTGGGCTATAACTATTATTTTATGTTTATGGATGAGTGGCCCACTTGTCTTTTTTTTTCTTAATTTACTTAAAAATCATTTTAAAATTATAATTATAATATTTTTTCTTCTATTTCCTCTTTCCAGGGCCTCCCAATTACCCCTCCTTTCTCTCTTTCAATTTGTAACCTCTCTTTTCACTAATTGTCATTACACACACACACACACACACACACACACACACACACAGCCTATCCAGTCTGTCTGTATAATATTACTTGTATTTATGTTTTCAGGGATGAATATTTGGTATTGGATAACCAATTGATGTGCTCCTCCAGGGAAGACCATTTCTCCTACTCCCAGCCTTCCTTAGTTGTCCGTACTTCTTTGTGTAGGGAGGTGCTTCTTGGGTTTTCTCCCATCTACTTTGGGGTGTCTGTTGGTGTTCTCCTTGTTCAGCTCATGTTTGGATAGTCATGAGGTGAGACTTAATGAGGTAAAACCTAAATCTGTGTTCAAAACTCAGAATCAGTATTCACAAATGACCATGCTGCATTTAAGTAATGGTCTCAAAACAGTTAGCTACATTTATAGTGTCTCCTTCCTCTCATGAAATTAGAACTATGCCTGAGGTTTTACATGTCTGAATTCTCAATTTTTTACTGTTAGTTTTCTTTTTGCCAATTTCACACATTTTCAAAAAAAATGTATGAAATGGCAGCCTGCCAATATGTGCTGATTGCTTTGAGGAAGTCTTCTCGGGGGGATACCCGGCCTGAGAACCATGATGAGACATGCCTTGCTTCATAAGTGCTTCTCTTACTATTATTTCCCCTTTTATTCCTTGAGGATATACTGCAATTCAAGTGTTATTAGAGGAACCAAGATTAATACAAAGAATCCGCTCCTAAGAAATGTATAATTACAGATGGAGCAAATGAGGTGAGAGACGAAGCCATGATAGTGTCCTGGATGCTACATGCTTGTCTTTTCAGTAGTGAACACAGAAAACCAGGTCAAGAAAATTACAAGTATCTTTCCTGGTTCGTGATGACATATTTTGCCCATTAGTCATGCTGGTAATTAGTTGAGACTGGGTAACTGTTAATGGTCTCCATGTGGAGAATGACAAGAAAATTAATTATGTTGTTTCACTTTAGTCTTCTCTTGAAACACAAAGTGATTTATTCAGTGAAGGGTTCAGTGGTGATGTTTTCATTTTGTCTTCTGTAATAAAAACATACAGCTAGTAAAGTACATATACCTCTGAAGAACAGAAACAGGAGCACATGTGATGCATCCTTGGCCTAATGTTGTATCAAGGAAAGAAGGATTAGCAGTTAAATGAGACAATTCTTTTATCTAGTTTCTCAAATGGAAAACACCCAGGTGAAACCAACGCTTTATGAATAGCAGAATATAGTCATAATTCTGCCTGAACTTCCAGCTCATTTTTTTTGCAGTGATACCAGTGCCCCTCCCACTAGACTCTACCTCCCTTCCTTGTCCAGAGCTAGTGCTCAGGGTGAGGAGAAGGCTGGTTTGGTGGTAAGAGTGGTTCCTGGGGCCTGGTAATATTTCTTGCTAGGCTCATCTGTGAAGATGAGTACAAAGATGAAGACTAGAAGCACAGAGTATGGATCTGAGGCATCCAGGTGCAGGTGGAGAACACATTGGACCCCAGGCTGACTCAATCAGACCTTACCCTCACTGACTATCAGGCTGACTCAATCAGACCTTACCCTCACTG
>CAJQZJ010032698.1:1783352-1876570 GCA_907164525.1 Lophiomys imhausi | reverse complement strand
CTTACCCTCACTGACTATCAGGCTGACTCAATCAGACCTTACCCTCACTGACTATCAGGCTGACTCAATCAGACCTTACCCTCACTGACTATCAGGCTGACTCAATCAGAACTTACCCTCACTGGCTATCAGGCTGACTCAATCAGAACTTACCCTCACTGGCTATGTGACCCAGACACCTCTCAGCCTCTTTCTGTTGTCATCAATGTGCTTGTACTTCTCCACAGATAACCTTCACCTCGACCTGCTAAGTGACCCCTACGAAGCTTCTTTTTCCTTTAAGTCACTGCACATCTCAGCACACCGTTTGTGAGGAGAGAGGAGGCCCTTGCAGCATATGTCCATTTAAGATGCATGTTGTGCTATTCAAAACTCTAGGCATCCCTATATCATAGAGACCTTATTCAGCCCAAATGTTAGGGACCTCCTGACCATGTTCAAAGCCCATTGTACTCAGAAACAGCACTGCTCTTGTTGTGCCCTCCAGAGCACATTAGTGATATGTTCTGAGAACTCCAAGTATAGTTAGATTCCTAACACCTAGAAGGAAATTTACAGATGTGTGTGATCCCTAATGGACAATTTTGTCTCTCTTAGGAATGTTCACACAGCTTTAGATAAACCTTTGATCACAAAAGTTGTTGGAAGCTGAGATGCTGAAAAACCTAAAATCTGTTAAATATTGTCATGGATTAACGTTCAAATCTCAAGGAAATGTTTTTTTAGTTTTTTGTTTGTTTGTTTTTTCTATCAAAGGAATCTAAAAAAGAATAACAGAAAATTAAGAAAGGACAAAAGGACTAAACAATTCATTAAATTATACAAAGTTATATTACTTCTCTATCTGTGGCTGTTAATCCCATTGAATTAGTGTAAAAATCCCTGACACAAAGTTTTTTGGGTTGAATTAATGAAGCTTTAATTTCAGTTGGGCTATCTCCCTACAGTGGGGTTTGAGACAATAGCCCTAAACATAGGAGAAAAAATTTTTAATAGTCTAAAAACCACAAGGCCGGGGGTTTGCTATGTAGTTACTTGGCAGAGCATCTTATCAGGGTAGGTGCCAGGGTATAGGGTATAGAACATATCAAATTCTAGAAAATGAGTCAAGACATGGTCAGACTTAGGTTTTACAGAAAGCAGGAATGAACTTACTTTGGCCTTGTAACAAGTCTTAAGATGGCATTAGGCTGGTCTGTCAATAAAATATTTGAGGCAGGGTACTGCTTTAGGAAAAAAAAAAAAGGTTTATTTAGCTCAGCATTCTGTTGCTGAATAAGAAGATGGTGTGAGCATCTGTGTGGCCCTGGTGGGCAGCAAGGTGGTTGATCTGACAATGGTGGGTTGCATGTTAAACAGAATGCAGGGCAAAGTAGCTAGTCAGAGCACAGGCCCAGGCTATCTCTCTGTTTACAGCAGTCTGCACTCTCTCAGGCTACTTAAGTGGAGTCCCATGGCAACACCATGAGTCCATCCCAAGGGTGAATGTCCTCAATGCTTAAGTTACCTTGCACCAGCCCTCCCTTCTCAAATAGTCTACCCTTCCTAACATCACCTCCATGAGTTTACACAAGCTCTGAAGTAGAGACCACATCTAGGCCACAGCCTTCAAAACCTGCCATTCAAGGCACCTACAGCAAAAAGTACCTCTAGCTGAGTGTAAGAGATGCAAAGAGTTGTTCTTTTTAAAACAAAAGTAATAACAGCCATCTGGTTAAAAAATGCAACTTCCTTAAGCATTGTTTCCATGTTAACTCAGTAATCCCTAGCTGAAACTCCTATGAGCTAATTACCTAAAAATAATTAACACTAGGAAGTCTGTGATCACCTTTAGTATTTAGAAAACTGTGTGGAGATGATATTTGCTCACCAGATGCACAGGATTGACAAATGATTTTTTGTTGGACTGGCTTTTTCCAACATGGTGCTATTGCCTTCCATTGGAACAACACACCTGTATGGCAGGCCAGCCCTTCGGCTATGTGACCACCAGCTAATGGCTTAAACTCTTAAAGCTGATACCCTTGCTTGAGATCTGAAAAGTAGGGTAAAGAGGGAATAAGGTAAAAATATCTAGCTGGTTCTTCTGGATTAGTAAATGTTCATTTTCCCTCCTCTCAGTACTTAAGTAATTCAGACTAATTATCTGTACTAAAGTAAAATTTGACTTAAGATTGTTGTAAAAAGAGCTTAATGTCTGGAGCTCTAAGGATAAAAATTTACAGGTAAAATAGAATACAAAAGCTTTTCTACAGAAGGCTCAGTGGGTAAAAGTACTGTGATCAAGCCCAAATACCTGATCTTGGTCCCTGGAACCCATGTGATGGAAGGTGAGAATTAACTACCTACCTACCTACCTACCTACCTACCTACCTACCTACCTACCTACCTACATACTTAACTAACTAACTAACCAACCAACTAACTAGCTTCCACAATTGTTCTCTGTCCTCCACACATTCATTTTAGCATGTAAACATATACAAACACACACACCACACACACACACACCCAATTAAACAAATAAGTAAATGTAGGAAACAATTTAAGGGTTGTTTATTTGTTGCTATTCACTGTCTCCCTAACCCTCACAATCTATCTTCATGTGGAAATTTAATTGTAGCTTTTCTCTAAGTGACTGAGTTAATATGATATGACCCAGAAATGAATAACAATTTCAGTCTAATTAATGCAATTAGTAACCAATTACTAGTTTCCTCTTGATATCTGGTTACAATCTGAAAGTCTTGGGGTTCACCAGCTTTCAGCTCTGGGAAGTCACAGAACACCCATAGCACACTCAGCAAGAATAGCCAAGTAGTCCCTGGGTTACAATGATGAAATCCCAGCATGGTCACAAATTGTCATCAGATTAGTGGCTCACTGTGAAAACAAATGCTAGAGTTCTGCCTTAGTGGCAAGGAGGTGGTCGTCTTGTGAGCTGTGTTCTATTGCAGTGGAATTTGCTTTTATGGGAATAAAGTAGTTCTTTCTTCAAATGGTCTTTCCAATTCTCTCTTTTTTTTTTTCCTTTAGGATAAATTCTTCAAGCTGGCATAGAGAACCTTATTCCGGCCCAGAATTCCAGGACTCATGTGGCTGCCTGGTATGTTTCTGAAGCACCCTTCATTGTTTGAAGTATAAAGCTCAACAAAAGGGGACATGGTAGTTTCCATCTGCCTAACACTCATTTTTGTTGCTTAAGTCTCATAATGTCTATATTTACTTATTAGGCTATTTGTGGAGGGTTTTAATTCCTTACATTGAACATGATATAGCTCTCCTACGGACTGCTGCCTGCTCATTACCTGGTCACACTTCTTAACCATTATCCTCCCCACTGGGATTCACTGAGCATCTGAATCTTCTTCAGTTAGAGATGCAGCTAGACTTCCCCTCTGGATGAAATCTATGGCTTTCTTCATAACTTTATTCAAATTCTGAGAATTATACATTGACACCTAAGCTACGACTTAGGATTTTTAATGTGGCTGATGTACACAAATTATGTGAAAGCAGGTATTCTGCTTTTGAAGTGAAGGCCATAGCTACCTAGTCTGTGAAGGGGAACAGACTGAAATTTATTTGGAAAAATGATTGCAGCTCACCTCAGAAGAAATAGCAGAAGGTAATTAATGAAAGGCGTAGATCTGTTATCTACAACCAATGATCAAATGTGGCAATCTTGCCTATCACACATAAAGCCATAAGTTTGATCCCAGCATCACATATAATAGGCATAGTGTTCATGTGTGCAATGCCAGGACTCTGGAGGGAAACACAGAGATCTTCACTGATTATCCGTAAAGGAAATGACCATATGGAGAACACATTTATGGGCCTTTTACTTAGTGGGCCATGGGGTCCATTTGTTCCAGTGGCTCAGTTACTTTAGAGAGTTGGCTTTTGGAGGGTTTCATTTGCTTTCTTCTCATAGACAAAATTCAGGAAGTAAGAGAGAAAGACAGTGCCACTGCATAGTGGGGACTGTGGGGACTGGGAGCTCTAAAGTCAGCGGAAGCCATGTTTCCATTATGATGAGAGAACTCACCTGTATGCCTTGCTTCTTTGCACTGGCCAAAGGTCTATGTTCTATTTTTCTTTGTCTCAGGTCTTCATGAAATCTCTAACATTGTGCTCTAAGCTCTTGCTCTTGAGGCTGGATTTAGACATTCTATTGCAGTAATGGCTTTTATTCCCACAAGCCTAAAGTCTATTAGGGTTAGATAGGGTGTCAAGGGGATAGAGAGAATGGTGTTATGGCCCCCAATTCATCCAAAGTCACACGCAGTAGAAGATTTCAGTAATATGCACACAAGAAAAGAAAGATTACAAAAGAGCACTGTCTGTGGGCAAACATGCTTCAGGAGTGGTAGCTAAAACAGCGTTGCTATTGTTTTTCTAAGAAACTGTTACATATGACTTTTGTTTGAGTAGTCAGCAGGAATGTGCAATGCTGTCAGAAAAGGCTTTGACTAAAGAATCGTCTTCCCGAGCCGGGCGGTGGTGGCGCACGCCTTTAATCCCAGCACTTGGGAGGCAGAGGCAGGCGGATCTTTGTGAGTTCGAGGCCAGCCTGGTCTACAAAGCGAGTCCAGGACAGCCAGAGCTGTTTAACAGAGAAACCCTGTCTCGAAAAACCAAAAAAAAAAAAAAAAGAATCGTCTTCCTATTTCTCCTCCTCCCACTTCTTTCCTCCCCCACCTCCTACAACTCCTTCCTCTCTCTCCTTCCTCTCCTTCTCTCTCCTCCTCCCCTTCCTCCTGCTGCTGCATTCTGCTGCTTCTGCTTCTCCTTTGTTATTTTGTGGCCTCTGTGTTCTCTGGAATACACTTTGAGAAATACCAGTCAATTCATTAGAGACCCAAGGACCTTAAGAGAAAAGAGTTGAACCATGAATTATAAACCAATGCACCTCAGGGTTACCTCTGGCCCTAGGAAGGTGTGTGTGGGGCAGATGTATATCCAAACTTAACTTCCTTACTTCTGTTGATCATGCTGATCTCAGTTAACTGTGTTTGACAGAAGGCAAAATATTTACCCCCTGTAAGGTCTGCCGTTTAGAAGCCCTGGGTCCATACCTATTTCCTCATATGCACATATACTGTATATTGGCTCTTTCCAAGTCCAGAAACCCAGGCTTAGTTCCAGTTGTTTTCTGGAAGACACAGCACTAAGAACTATCCAAGGGTGATGGGAATCTTGTAGGTCCTGACGAATGAGCAAGTAGTTTTCAGACTGAGCACTAGGGAATAACAGCTACACTGTAGTTAGCATCCCACCATGAGTGATAGCTGTGGCCTTGTGCAAAATTCTAGAGGGATGCTATGTTCCTCAGGTTGACGGTGCAAATTGCTATCTGCTGGGTAATTTCAATAAGCAAATTCTAGGGCAGAATCTGAAGTCAGTAGTGTGTTCTGAAATCAGGAACATGCCAGCAGGCTGTAGGGGAGAGTCCTTGGCTTACTTCTGATAACATCAAGTGATGTTTGTTGAATTGTGGTCACACAACTTCAGAGTATGACACTGTGGTGCCATATCTTCTTCTGTCACTCTTGTCTCATCTCCCCTACCTCCATCTTATAGAGACACAAATGATGCCAATGGGACCCACCCTGACCATCCAGGATGTTTTCTCCAGTGGAGATCTATAACTTAATGACAGTCTTCACACCCATTGTCACATATGGAGGCACTGGCAGATTCCAGGGACAAGAACCTGATATTTAGGGAGTCACCTTTAACCTTACCACAGAAGGTATATTTGGAGAATGTTCCTCTGGGGTAGAACATTCACTACAGAAGGTGTATTTGTAGATAACAAGACACACAAGAGTTAGAAAAAGAGTCTAAGAAAAATTTCTAGTGGGCTTGAGTTCTTCATAAAAATTGATTTTCTTAGGAAGGGACTCAACAAAATACAGATTGTGTTTTAGAAAGATACATGTTGATTCACAGTCACAAGGGTGATTAGAGAAAAAGATCAGAGGCAGGGAAATTTTAAAGGTTCTTATTCAAATTTGTGAATAAGGTCCTTGAACTTGGTTAAATTATTTATCTATCTACTTTAAATGGTAAGTAGAGATCTTATGCATTTGTGATAGTCAGCATAATAATTTCACATGTTTTAGAAGGCAATCTATTCCTGAAGGAATGAACATCCATCTATCATCTGTCTATCAATCTATCTACCCACCCATCATCCATCCATCCATCCATCCATCCATCCATTCATCCATCCATCTATCTATCCATCCATCCATCCATCCATTCATCTATCTATCTATATATCTATATGGTTTTTTGAGACAGGGTTTCTATGTGTAACAGCCCTGTCTGTCCTGGAACTCATTTTGTAGATCAGGCTGGTCTTGAACTCACATAGATCTGCCTACCTCTGCCTACTGAGTGCTGGGATTAAAGTTTGTGTCAACAGTAATGAACATATTAAGGAACTTTGTGGAGTCATTCCACAGTAAACATTCTTCAAGTTTCTGTGCCAAGGACTAGAATGAACTTAGCAGCTTTCAAGTATACAATGCATGGTTTGAGCTAGCGTAAGCATGCACACTGGGGCTGTGAACTTCTTCTACCTTCTGTTTAACTGAAAGTTTGAGTCTGTGACCAACAGCTTTCTAATGTACCCTACCCCTGCAACAGCCTCTAACAGCAATCATTTTGCTGCTTCTTTTATTTGTGATTTTACACTTTTACATGCCTACATGTTGGAGGCCAAAGTCAAACACAATTATTGAGTTAATCCATAAGAATTTAGTTAAACCAATAACTTCTAGCAATTAATATTCTGACTATATAATCCATGCCTTTCTGAATATCACACTTTAAACTTATATGACCCTTTTGACTTGCCGTAGTTCTTGCATGTACATAGGAACTGGGTAACAGCCCATTTCTTAGGTCAGGATGCTTTGATTCCAATTTTGGAGGGAAAACAAGCTTTTATAAGATTTCAATGCTGGAATAAAAAGTTCAGTGACAGTTTTCCTATTTTGACATATTGTTTTCTCCAAACTTGTTCTTACAGAAGTAGAAACAGAACACATTTAGTCTGAACTCTGTCTGTGGCAGGTGGTAGCCATATGGTGACCACTGGGTTGACCACTCCTTCCTTTCTCATTTGATGGCCATTTCATCTTGCAGACTTGGGCAAGCCACAGAAGGCTGTTTGAATTTGACCTCAAACACATATGAAAGAAACTGAGGCCTTTGAATTCTCCTGCTTATCTTTCTCCTACTAGTTGCCTCTGACACTTGCAGCTTCTTCAAATGAAATACCACACCAATGAAAACATCTTCCCTTTCCAGTTCTTACAGATTTTCCCAAACTCGCATGGAAAAAGAATTTGAATTTCTCAGATATAATTGACAGCACAGGGAACAGTGGAATTCTGGTGAAACCCTCAACTGTAGGAGGTTCATAAAAAGATTTCAGTAATCAGAATATTTAAAAGGGGGAGATAATTTATTAAAAATTGAAAGCTAGTTAAAGTCACATTTAGTTTAAAGTTATGTCAGTAAGCTGATTGTGGGTTCTGAAAAACTTTCTATTTTATTTCTTTGAAAACAATTACAGAAGTGTCCAAATAAAAGTGCTGGTGCCCCCTATCTGACCAACTGCCTGGGACACACGCTGCTCAACCTCTCTGGTTATGATGTGGAAGAATACTTGCTGGTGCCATCTGAAAAACCAAGGTGTGTGGAAAATAGTTGCTGGATCTTTCTTATTGTCTTTGAATTACAGTTATCCCTCCACATGCACAGGGACTGGTTCCAGAACCTCAGAGGGTTCCAAAATCCACAAGAGCTTGAGTACCTTATACAAAATGGTGGTATGTTACCTGTATAGAATGCCATTCTGTAGTCATCTCTAAATGACTTATGGTACCAGACACAGTACAAATGCTTTGTGGACAGTGATTCTGCATTGTTTAGTGAATAATGATGAATAAAAAGTTTGTATATGTTGAATGAAAACACAGTGATTTTCTGAATATTTTCCACCTATAGCTGTTTGAAACCATAGTTATGTGGAGTCCGTGGACTTTTTTCCCATTGTACTGTGGAAAAAAAAAACCCTGTTGTTTCAAATGTTAATGCTCCAAAGTCTGATACACACTTTGGTATTGATATGAATTCCAAAGCCATATTGTTGGCCTTAATCAGGTTCTCCTGCTGACTTCAGGCTTTGAAGCATTGGGGGGGGAATCATATCAATTGAGATCTCATCAGTGGCAGAGGCCAGGGAGCCAGTGGCAGTTTTGCTGCTTTGGGGAATAGAGCAGGAGAGCTAATTAATGGCATAATGAAATAATGGTCTCTTATTAAAATTTCCTCTACTTTATAGCACCTGGTAATGGAACCTAGGAACAAATCATGTTTTACAATTCCTTGTGGCTTTTGGGAAATTTTTGTGTTGAATTTTTTGGAGCCGAAAGAGATGACTACAGGTGTGGTGGATGGGTGTGAGTTTTTCACATTGCCTTCAGTGTCAGCTGCATTCACTATCCTGTTTCAAGTCTTCAAAACACACTGTGCTGCTTTGTAGATACAGACATCCCATAGGCTGTTCATGTTGCTAGGACACCACACTACCTCGTATTTGCTTCCTCTCCTCCTTTGCCAGGCCAGTATGTTACCATTGCCCTCAACATTGACCTTCTTTGCCTCCTGGTTTCCCCACATCTCTAATGCTTCCTTCCCTCCTAGCATCCTTAAATATGTTCTACAATCTCTGCTTCTCTTTCCTAAACTTGATGGGATAAATGTTGTGTGCTCAGAACATGGAACAGTACATGGCATATCAGAGGTACTCAGCCCAAACTGGTTGAATGGATGAATGAATTTAACTGAGCCAGATGGGACTACATCCCTCTATTCCTTAATTTTTTTTTGCAGTAAGAATGCTATGGTACCAGACTGTTCTTCATTCAGTCTGCTTTGTGAAGCCAGTATTAATGTATATTTTTTTCTGATGTTAGCTATATTGGGAAGCTGAATAAATATATCTATCATATCATCCCATGGAGATAAAGTTACAAAATTTATCACCCAGGAAAAACTCAGTGGTTGGAAACAACTCATTAGCTGCATGAAAGACAAACCAGCAAGTTAATGATTAAAAAATTCACTGTAGTAGTTGATAGAATTGAAGGAAGCTATTGGGATAATTCAAGGGATAAGGAATGTCTCACCTACTGCAGTTCCATGATCCCTTCTTCAACAAGGCAAGCTTGGCATGGTAAAGGAAAGGAGCAGATTGGACAGTCAAACCAGGAGATTGTACGATTACACTGGGACAAGTCATCCTGAATAGCGGATTTGAATGGCAGAGTGCCTATTAGTGCTGAGAGTCAGGACTGACCATGTTCTTCCACGGTGCCCGTTTCCTGCTAAGTTCTAACAAGTACAGTTTCTACCATGGTGAGCCAAGTCCATTCCTTCTCCATAAGCAGTATTCCCTCAGAGTGCTAGGCTGAGGCCAGATAACTCCCATCAGCAGTTGTCTCAGTCTGTGTGGTCAGGCAATAGTTCAGACACACTCCGCAGGCTACTGTCTTTAGTGGACTGTAACTGCCATGCTGTTTCTGGATCACCCGTTGAGTGGACATCCTGGTACTCTGGCTGAGATTAACACCATGTTTACTCTTAATAGGCTTGGAGGTTGGTCTTTCGGAGTACAAATCCCCAATGAAACTGATGATGTGAAGACAAACACATCAAAACCAAGGACTTTGGCAAAGGTAATAGAATTCCCTTTCCTCATGGCATGGGCTTGCCAAAGGCAGATCAAATTCCAGTATTTGTTAGTGAAAATTGAGAATGACTGTGTTATGAAGATTCTCCTGGGAGAGAAAAAAAGTTGATTTTTTGAGAGGGTGTAGAAGTACAACAAACAGCTCACTTCAGTAAGAAGGGCTGGTCTACTTTTAAAGATGCTTGTGGTGGCTATGAATGGAACCATCATTACTGTTCATGGTTGCCAAGGAATTCTCCCATGGACTTGAACTACTCATCTTCCAAAAGGTTGTGTTCACACCAGCCTGAAGTAAAGCAAATATGAGTAATGCTTTTAGTGGCTCTGGATTTTCATGTCCTAGCAAGTGTACCCTGGGAATTATGTATACTCTTCTTCAGAATTACAGGGAGAAGGTCAGAGGTTCATTAGTTGAGAGGAAGTGAGAATTGGATGGAACACTGTCTTTATTCACAGTGGGAATGCATACATGATAAATAACAGTTTTTCCTCCTAAAGAAAACAGTCAACATAAGCTTAAAATGGGCAAAGATGAAAGGACCAAAGCTTTCAGTCACTGTGATTAGGGACGGAACATGGCATTTGAGAGGAAAATTGCAAGCAGAAGATTAGGAGAGGAGCAAGTGGAGAGATGCCAAGTAATTTCTTTCTTTAGTGTATAGGTATCCCATAAACTCACCACAGAACTGCAACCTCTATGTGCCCAGGAATCACGCTTCCCACAGGGAAGCAGGGGTGTTTGTGCTTCCCTTGAAATGGAGAGGCTAATCCACCCAGTGAGCACTTATGTGGGTGGAGTTTACTCTGGGGATAAAGCTCCCCAAAAGCACTTCATGTATAATCCCCAGAGAAAGTCTCAGCAGTTGTACTTTACAGTCTAATCCCTGAAGAAAATCCCAAATCATAGTATGAACTGCACAGAAACTCCTCCCTCAACTAAGGGCTCTTCAAATAACTCCTCTTTTAAAGTCAACATAGATTTTATAGCTCAACATGAGAATCCCAGCAGCCAGACTTTAGGGAGAAATAATCTAAATGGATTTTCTGGTTTATATTGAAGGGTATTGTGTACATATGGTTAACATATGGCCAGTTTGTAAAAGGGTCCTGCTGAATGGGTGTAACAAATGCCTTGAATTTTCTATCCAAGTTTAGACACTCCTTGTTGCTGTCACATGTTGTGCCTTTGTTTTCAGATGCCCAGAGCACAGGCCTCTTGCTCAAAGGTCGGGTTCTGACTCCTGTTTCTGTTGGTCCACATGTGTCTTCTGCACTGGAGTGTTTCGGTGGTGATTTCTGGAGATTTTGTGCTCCCTGATGTGGCCTTTACAGGCGGTAGAGCGAGCTCTATCTAACCCTTAGGGAATGTGCTTCTTTGTAGGAAGCCAAGGAACCTAATATTGTGAGAGGAATGCAGGTCTCTGCTATCTGAGCCCAGAGGTGGCTGGTGTCATTTCAAATGATTTCTTCATCCTTTCAGCAGCCTCTTTCCCTCCAGCTTTCTGGTTGTATTCCTAAGATACAAATGAGATTTTCATTGTCCCTTTGAAGGAAAAGTAGAAATTTGGATATGAAGATGCCTAGCACATGATTCCATGCATATAGAATGCCTCTCAGGGGCCTTTCCATCACAGCCTCATTGACACTTTATTTATTTAACCAAAATTCACTTTCCAGTATATGCATTTAAAGAAAAAGGACAAACACATGGCCTGTATGTATGCTTCTCTCTAAGTGTGTGCATGTGTGTATAACATTTCCTTCTGCCTATGATTTTACAGAGGTGAGTATACTCAGACTGACTTTTTTCTTTCTGTTCTCAGCTACTTTTCTTAGGAATCATTACCTGTGATTCTTGAGAGTGAAGACGGGAGGTAACATAACGTGTTCCTACATGATTAACTTCCTACTTCCTTTAGTGAACTTTCTTACTTTCTGACTTTTGAATTGACAGAGACAGAAATCCCATAACTATTTCTAGAGCACAATCTAGTTTTAGAAAAGAATTCTTTGAAGGAAGAGAAGGAAACACTTTTCATTTGAATGTTCTAAAATCCTTAGTGCAAATTTTAAGATCATCTTAAAAATTACTTGATTAAAAAATTAATAAAGGCCCTCTCAAATGAAGATCATCTAATAAAAAAAAATGAAAGAGGAGCTCAAGAACACTTTTAAATTCTATTCCTGGGAGCTCACTTACTTGATTCTTTATTGCCAAAAAAAAAAAAAAGTATTTAAAATAGCTTCAAGTCTTCAATAGCATCCTCAGTGCAGTATTTAGTCCATGACTGCAGGGGTAGACAACCTTGGGCTGTGGTTAGGATGCCACTTGGTACTCTGGCTGTGAGGGTGCTTCTGAGCTGACTTTACCTCCTGGGAATGGTACAGTGCAACTCTATTCACTGGCAACCATCTCTCAGCCACCTCATGGCTCCATGTGAAGAGGATTTGTAAAAATGTGCCTCCAAGCAGCTTCTCAGCTGACCTGCTCAGTTTAGTGTTGACTCCCTAGAGCAGCTCTCTGCACAGGACCTAAGCTGTTTGTTGATGTAATTAAGAACCAAAAGCTGCAGTGCCTGTGGTTCTTGTTGAGACAAGCATTTAGTGAATTCTTAATTACTGGGATTTGGGGAAATATCAGACTACCAGGGAGCAGCACACACCTTGAAGTGCGAGGTCCTTCTGCCCCTCTGAGAGAGCCACTTAGCATCACACTTGCTCTTTAATATGAAGCCCTGTCTCTTAGCATCTTGCCTAGAAACCCTCACCCCAGGTCTTCTGGGCAGTTTTTTCTGTGCTTTGTCTTGAGATACTACAGGTGTCACTTTTTTTTTAATAATTTATTTTTTATTTCTTCAAGTTACATCTCAATCACAATCCCCTCCCTACACCCCCCTCCAGTCCCACCCTTCCACCCTCCTCCCCCTCAACTCCCCCATCCTCTTCCCTTCTTTTTTTTTTTGTTTAAGGTATTTCTTTTTCCCCCCAACAGCTCTCCCTTTCAGTCCAAAAAATGGTTCTTTTTCTTATAACTATAAATACAATACAAAACAACAGAAATAAATAGGCCACAATTATAAGAGTTATATGGGTTAGCATACATTCCCAATGTCCAGTCCATATGTATTTGGCACTTGACTTTAACATTCTACTATCTAACCATCTCCATGAATTTAAAGTTCTATATCTAACTCAGCTTTCATACTAACTTGCCTCATAATTTTAAAAATATCTTCTTAGATCCAGAACACCCTCTTGATTCCTAAACAACTCAAAATTTAACTATGAGACTCTAGCTATCTATTCTTCAACCACCTCAGAGACCTGAGAGGGATAAATATATCTGATTATATAGGAAGTGCAGGGACTGCAGCTTCCAATACTCAGGTGTCACTTTTGACATGTATATACCACTGTGTAATAAGGTCCTACATATTATCAGTGGTCCACAGAGGTGATCTTGCCACCTCCCCCAGCACTTCTGCACATTTCCTGTCCTATTTCCAAATTCCTACAAACATGTTGTCTTTTGTCACCCAGGGGCTAATTTTAAAGTGGTGCTCTGTGTTTTCAGTTTCTGTGACAGTCACTCCTCCTGCCAGTGTTAATTGCTGTGTGAGTTATCTGTTCCCATATGAATACTGAATCCCAAGGTTTCCAAAGCTCAGCGGCTTCAACAAAGGTCATCTATTTAGCTCAGATTCTGTGAAGTTTTGCTGCTGTCATCTCCACTAGGCCCATATTGAATGGGAATGAGCGTGTATGTAGTTGACTGGCTGTTGGCTTTTGATGGGAGGAAGATAAATGATTTAACGTAGCATATTTAAATTGGAAAATATCCTTCAAATAAGGGGGGGTGACTTGAGATGAAAATACTTACTGACCTTAAGAAATGCATAACATGTTCCATAGCCACATACTCAGAGGGGTGGAACAGGAAAGAGTATAAAGACTGATAATCATGCACAAGGGTCAGTGTCTTTATTACATATAGGATATAATCCAAACAGGATTCCTATAGGGAGTTTTAATTTTTGAATTTAAAGGAGGCTGGTACAGGGTATAGGGGTCATGTTGTGATTGAGGAGTAGTCACTATGGTATGTCTGTACATCTCTGTCTGGTGTGAGGGTGGATGAGGTAAATGAGTAGAGTGTATCTGCGTAAGTCCTTCTGGAGGGAAGTCACCAGTAGTCAGAATCAATACAAAGCAGATACAAAGCAGAGGTTTAGATCAGCCACTGAGGAGCAAGGAGGAAGTGAAGAGCTGGTGAGAGCTTTCTGAAAGGAAAAAACAAAACAAAACAAAATGCAAAAATGACTAACATTCAAGAGGATACTCAGGCCACATAAAATGTAAGAATGCACTATGGTGACTGTATTGTGGAGTTGGAGCTCAGCTTTCCTCTGTGCCTTATCTTCCAGTATGTCACCTAGCCAGGTCCTCTGGGTGACGTGATGTCAGAGGCTCCAGGATGCAGCATGCATCTCTGTGCTTTTCGAACCTCTCCTCTTCTCCCATTTTGTGGTTCGAAGCAAGTGACCAAGCACAGAGTTGCATGGCAAAGGACCAATGACCAAGGCTGTTGAGAAATGGGGACCCTTAAGTGTTCTAGATCAGAAACTTGAGAGCCCAGGGGGATGAGGCATAGGGGTGGCAGAGGCGCCTAACTCTTAAGCTCTGTTATCTCTGTTTCACTGTTACCTTGCCGTTATCACTGTTCTAAGATATTACGTAAGTTTAAAATACACCAGTCTGTTAAAACAAGCAGACAAAATCAAAATAAAATTTAAAAATTTCAGATACAGGGTGAAGACTACATTAACTTCACCTTCCCTTTCTCTTTTTTCCTTTTCATTTGTTAAACTCTTTTTTTTCATTTTTTAAAAAAGAATTTATTTATTAATTCAAGTTACATCTAGGTAACAGCCCCCACCCTCCTCCCCTCCTGGTCCCACCCCTGCCCCTCCCCCTTATATGCAGCCCCCATATATCAAGCCACCTCAGTTCCTTAGTCACATGAGAGCTAAGAGCTTCCTCATGCACTGGGCCCAACATGGCAGCCAAGCTAGGGTAAGAAGTTCCACTAACAGGCAACAGAGTCCATGACAGACACTGCCCACCCTCCAATCCACTTGATAAGGGATCTGTATGAAGACCAAGTTGCCTATCATCTGTATACTATAGGGGGGGCTAAGACTAGTTTATATATGCTTCCCCCCCTTTTTTGGTTACTGTTTCTGTCTCTGTAAGCCTGTAGGGGTCTAGGTTGGTTGGTTCTGTTGATCTTCATGTGTTGATCTTGTCCCCTCCGGGTCTCTCTAGTCTTCCTCAGTCTCTTATACAGGACTCCCAGAGCTCCATCTAATGTTTGGCTGTGTGTCTCAACATCTGTTTTGATCCACTGCTGGGTGGAGTTTATGTCTGCTTTTTCTAAAAGTCTCTAATTTTGTAGTATAAAATATTGGCAGAGGCCATGAAATGAATTTTTTTAATACTGCCATCTATTTTTTTTTTGTTCTTAGAAAAATCGGCTTCTTTTTTTTTTAAGAGTAATTTCTGCTTGCTGTCTACATTTTATTTTTTTATTTTTTTATATAAGTACTTTATTTTTTTTTCTTCAAGTTACATCTCAGTCATAAACCCTTCCCTATTCCCCCTTCCTGTCCCACCCTTCCACCCTCTTCCCCCCCAACAGCTTCCCTTTTCAATCCAACAAATGGTTCTTTCTCTTATAACAGTAAATTCTATACAAAACAGCAGAATTAACTATGCCACATTTATGAGAGTTAAATGGCCCAGTATACCTTCCCAATGTCCAGTTCATACATATTTGGCCCCTGACTTTAACCTTCTACCTTCTAACCATCTCCATGAGTTTAAAGTTCTATAACTGACTTAGCTTTCATACTAACTTGCATCACTATTATAACCATCTTCTTAGATCTAGAACGCCCTCTTGATTCCTAAACAACTCAAAATTTAGCTATGAGGCTCAAGCTGTCTATTCTTCAACCACCTCAGAGAGCTGAGAAGGATAAATATATCTGATTATATAGGAAGTGCAGGGCCTGCAGCTTCCAATACTAAGAAATGACAAACCAGTGACTACCTGGACAGTTCCCATTTTCTCTCCATACATTCCAGCATCAGTCTTCAGCCTTTTGGTCCTGTTTCTCTGACAGACATTTATTGTAGAGCAGGGATTATGAAGGACTAACCTACCCTGTCTTGGCAGAGCTAGGCTGTCGACTTTCCTGCTACCAAGTTTTGTCCTTTTTGGACAGCAGTCTGTCTGCAGTTGAAGCAAGGAGTTTTTACATGCCAAGAGATAGGCTTGCCACTAATTCAACCATCATTTGTTAAACTCTTAAAGAAACCATGTCATAGTGGAGAACAAGGTTGTGGACTGATTTTAACAGATGCCTAAGTTTCCATGATTTCTGGAAATATGATTATTGCCTGAGTGTGCATGTGTATGTATCTGTGTGTGTGTGTGTGTGTGTGTGTGTGTGTGTGTGTGTGTGTGTGTATGTAGGCTTCACAATACAGAACTTTGAGGGAAATGCCTGTTAGGCAAAAGAGGTAGACGTACTTCTGAGATGTAATCCAGACTCCTTTAGCTTAGTCCTTACTTGATCCAGAACTCAGTCCTCAATCTGCTCTGCAGGATTGTAGCTCTAATTTACCCTACATTTGGGAGTGGAGTTTGCATGTGCCGTGCTACTATATTTAGGCAGAGCTTAAACACTCACAGAATGTCTTGTCCTCTGTGTTTAGTAAGTTTTAAGATGTCTTCTTTTTCTTTCCAGCTTTAAAGATGACATTATAAAGTAAATAAGCAGTTGGAAACAGGAGTTAGTTGTGTAAAAGAGCAGTTGTGTGAAAGATGGGCTTCTTGTCTACTGAAATGAAAGAATTGGGAGACATTGACTTATATAGTAGGGTTTTTATTTTATTTCAAATTTATAGCACTTCATTAGTTAGCTGTTCCTGCAGACTACTACTCAGGGTCCTGTAACATGAATTGGTCACAGAAAGATGGAGGACAAGCGACTTGAGGTCTAGCTTTCAGTTAGTGTATACTTTTGTGCAAACTGGAGTAGGATTCTCTGGGAGCTAGCTGTCTACAGAGTAGCTCTTATTCTTTAAAGCAGGTTATCTGGGCCAAGACAACATTGCTAGAGCTATGTATTCCAGCACAGTTGAATTAAGACCCAGATGTTCTAGTTGACTCCTTGTATTTCTCAAATATACCAGATTTGTAGACTTACCATACATTTTCAGCTTTTGTTAAAATCTTGACACTTTGAAGGATACAGTGACTTGATTAGTGGTTTTTATGATATTTAGCATCTGGTCTGTGCTATATTATCTTTCTCTTTTCTCCTTCACCTTTCTCATCTCAAGAGGTACATGGGTTTATTCTCCATACTCAACAAATGATCGATTCAATTTATTTTGAGAAATAATGTTCCACATGCAGTTATTAAATTGAAAGTAATCATTTTTTTTTCTGATCATCTTCCATGCCTTTAATTTGCAGGTCAAATTTCATTAGCTTACCAACTGAGAAAGAAAAAAATATATATAATGGGCTTCTGTTCCAAATCCTGTGAGACTATAATTATGAAGCTACATTCACATTTGTTCTGGGGAAAATTAATCTATTTTTAGCTGTAAATTATATGCTTGAGATAAATATCAAATTATCAGACAGGAGTTGGCTGTCACTGTCAGCCATGAGGGAACATTGCCCTGAGTCCTGTGTTCAGGTGCTGTTTGAAGCTTATTGACACATGTATTCTGGCCCAATTTCATGAGATCCTTCATCTCTTTCTTTTCCAGGTGTGGTATAACCAGAAGGGTTTCCATTCTCTACCCTCCTACCTAAATCATCTCAACAACCTGATCTTATGGCAGCACTTATCCCTTGATGCTGCAGACTGGAGACAATATGGTAATGTTATTTTTTAAAATAAATGTAATTGATTACTTTTACTATAACAGCATTTTTAAAAGCTAAATATGGAGAAGAATAAAGTGAGGAATGATGAGCAGTTACCTATCAGATATGGCGTGCATAAAGAAACCCCCAAGTCCTGGGCTCCTTCTGCCTCTTACATTAAATGTTCAACCTTCTTGAAGCTAGGCCCTGCCTGTGAAACAAACTACTACATTCTGGGAGTGTATTTCAAAAATTATTCTACAGTTTAATGCCATATAGAAGCAAAAAGAAATTCAATTTTTAAAGACACGACTCCATGGAATACTATAGTAGAAAGTAAAGACTCCCGTAATACGTTATCATTGGGAAAGCGAAGATTGTAACTTGATTCTTGTTGGCCCCTCATCTCATCCATCATCAGTGTCAACCGCTGACTGATTATCTTTGCTTCTTCATTTTGCTAAATGGCTCAGGTCCAACTCTAGAACCCAGAGTTGATTTCTTGGTGTAGGGGTATCTCCTAGCATTAGTTGAATAGATAAGCCATAATTTTTTCAAGTTAATTCAGTATCTTTATGAAAAGAACAACAACAGAAATTCAGAATACATAAGCAACAACAGGCCACACCTGTCACAGTTTATTTACCAGTTTATTGCTGAAGCTTCAGTACTGATGGAGGTCAGTGCTGAACAGTTTCTCTGAATTATTTTCCCTTTCCTCACTTTTAATATTTGCCTCCTCATTTCCTTCCTGTTTTCTTTTCTTCTATATGTATGGATATTTTATCTGTATGTGTGTATGTATATGTACCATGTGCATGCCTTGTGCCCTAGGAGGTCCACAGAGGGCATTGGATACCCTGGAACTGGGGTTGCAGATGGTTGTGAGCCACAATGTTAGTATTGGAACTCAAACCCAGGTCCTATGCAAGAGAAACAAATATTCTAAACCACTGAGTCATCTTTCTAGCACCTCTATATTTTTAGTTTTGCTGTGTGTGTGTTGCTCAGTTTTTGTGGTTGCCTTGTTCACACATATGGCAAGTACTCTATCTCTGCCTATATCTCCAGCCTGGTAAAAACTTTTAAAATAAAGTTAATTAGTTTTCTAGCACTCTAATGATATCTAACGATAGTGGGTAATATCAAATATTAAAATGAGTATGGCTAAGGGAAGTACAAAAGAATTATTATACAAAAGTACAATCATTCAGAGTTGGGACAGAGGAATAACATTAATTAAGGGTCTAAACTGTATCAGGAATTCCATTAGAATTTAGTATCCATGGTTTCTTTTAATCTCCATGTCAAAATTCAGAAGATAATATTTTGTAAATGTATCCGTTGAGACTGGACTTCACAACTCTGCATTTTGATTGATTGTGGTTTTGTGTAGTTTAGTTTTTTTCCATCTTTTTTGAAGAGAAGTTTCTTTGATGAAGCGTAAGGACCTACACTTATCTGTAGGTATAAGGACAAATGTTTATAGATTGTTGTTAGGAATTATGCTGTTTTAGTAAATTAGTGCTTGTAGATTCTCCTCCTCCAATAACCATGACTTCACTAGCATTGAGTACTAGGCTAGGCTTCCAGTGCCAGCTATGGTTTCCTTGTAGTTCAGGGAACATTGTGGAACAGGGAGTGGGAAGATTGTAAGAGCCAGAGGTTCAGGGAATTACTTTTGAAGCTGTGTCTACTAGTAACATCAGAAGCTAAACCAGTAAAGTCTCAACAACATGACTGCCCAAACGTGACCTGAGGAAGGAGGACACAGTGAATATGCCAAACTAGATGGGGAAAGGTCAAGAGGTCTGAACCCTTTACAAAGAGCTCTAGGCAACTGAAGAAAGCTGGAGATGAGTGATGTAGCATTCCTTAGGGAAGAGCACACCAACTGGCTGTCCAGTGACAAGTGATCAGTCTTGGAACATACACACAAGTAGTAGTATAAGAAATGAAGGGATTACATTTAGGAATATACAAGTATGTACATATGCACATAATAATAATTAATAAGAGGAGAGGCAATGAATTTGAAGGAGAGAGGCAAGGGTATTTAGGAGGACTTGGAAGGAGGAAGGGGAAGGGAGAAATGCTTTGATTAAATTATAATTTCAAAAAGACACCGAAAATGCAAGATAGGCAGTATTTGTCCACTTTGTTGCTTAGAAACTGATGTCCTACATAATTTTATGAGCTAAGGGACTGCTTGTCTCTGGAGCACCATAGACTCATGTTCTCCCTAGTAGCAAGCTTCACTTTTCTCTCATGATCAGCTAAAATGCTCTTCCTTGTCCATCTCTATGAAGGAGTATCACATTGGCCCTTGAGTGATGAACAGTAGTTAGATGAACTTGGCATTCTAGAGGTCAGCACTACTGGCCAAATCCTGGTGTGCTTCAGATTTCAAGGAGTCCAGTTTGACCTCATTGTGAAGTTGAGCATGTAGAGAAGAGTAGAGTACTCTTCCCTCTGAATGAATTTTTGTACCCAAATTCTACTTGACCTTGAGTGATGCTGTAAATAGGAAAGACCTTTTCTGTCAGTCAGTTGATAGTCTTTCCCAATATTGAAGATGAAAATAGAGCTGTAAAAGGAATACATGAGAAAGAATGAGAGAAACACAGGAAGGTGCTTTGCACAGTGTAAAGTTATCTCAGCAAAGTCAGGGTGAAACTGGAGGAAAGAACACTTTCAATAGATGGGAGAATGTTTGGGGCATTGTGGATGGGGACAGAAAGCATTTAAGAGCTAAAATAGAAACTTTTGCTTCTGAGGTTGAATGACTGACAGCCTGTAGAGAAAAATTAGGGAAAAGAAGCCACAGGTGTGCTGCATTGTGCCAAGGTGGACCGAGTAGGTGGACATATGAAGTAGGGTTCAGAACACTGGAGAAGAGAACTCTCCAGTTCATGACCTCTTGTCCTTTCCATTTCCTGCCCACTCCTTCCATGCTTATATATTAGGCTTTTTCTCCTCTGATGTCCACAGTATTTTTCTACCCTCATCTGCTTCCTACTGTGGCATTCCTGGTTCTCTGCTGCTTCTCTTTGTTCCACCAGCCTCCTGTGTAGGAGGCTGCTGCTGGACAATTCCCTCTCCTCCCTTGAGAGTGATTGGGGGAACAGAGTGGCCACCACTGCCTGAGGTTCATTGGCAACAAATAGGAGCAAATGGTTTAGGCTCTGCAAAGTTCTTTCTCACTGCAGTGCCTGCACTGATGAACTGTTTTAGAGCAAAGAACGTGCTCTCAGTCATTAGCAAGATGTCAGAGTTGAAAGCTTCAGGTCCTGGCTCCTCTCAGGCCATGGCTCCTCCAGGGATATATTACAGGAAAAACTAGAAGTGGACTAAAACATCTTTATAGGATTTATGGAAATCAAAGATGGACAGAGACCAAACACCCAAAAGTAAAGGATTGAATGCAATTTGTATTTGGTTTTTGTCCCATCTACCTTTGGTGTTTCATGCTATGGTTTTGGAGAACTTGAAGCTCAGTCACAAGTGTGTTTTGTGAACTGGAGACAGCAGTCCACTCAGGATTCTATGCTGTCTATTCTGTGCTATCTATAAACTGCATGAGAGTTTGTTCTCTGTGTCATGTTAGTCTGTGTGCTGTGTGCATGAGGTTCTGTTAAGAAAAGATGCTCATGTCAGACCAGAAGAAGCCAGAAAGCAGTGGGTGTAACTTGCTAAACTCACAAGGGGTACTACAAACTGGCTAATGCCAGGGGCAGAAAACTGCAGACTGTAGAGTGCATGTCACAGCTAAGGCTCTAGAAGAAGCAGCAGTGTGATTCTCAGTGAGAATGAAGTGTTTCAAGTCAGCCTTGCATGGAGGAGAAATGGACAAAGTCTGTTTCCAGGGACCCAGAAAGGCCTGGGAACCAAAAGAACCTACCCCAAGAAATTGCATAACACAGAAATAATATGCAAGGTGGGAGGGGTTACCCTCCCCCAATTTTCTTTATTTGAGATAAGGTTTTTCCATTTTATCACAGCCTGGCCTCAAACTCACAATCCTGTCTTCTCCTCCCAGGTAGGGAGAATTATGCTACCATGCCTTGCTAGTTATTACAAATACTTAATTTTGAGCAAAAATATTACAAGGTTTCTCAAAACATTGGTTTTATTATTATTCAGTTGTGGTGAGGGCAAGGGATAAACAGGCAATTTATTTTGAAAAGTTGGTTATATGACACTCGCAGATTCTAAGGAAGGGGCATGCTGCCCACTAGAACCCACACGGGAGACACTGGGGCCAGTCAAGAGAGAGGAAAGGAAATATGGACAAGAGCTTGTGATGTGCTTATGCAGGGAGCAGTGTTGAGGCCTGGGAAGCAGATTCAGGATGGCTTTGGAGGAGTGGGTGTAGTGAGGGGTATTGTTATATGCAGAGTATGCACCTAACTGGCTGCTACTTGGGGTGTTTAGGGGAGTGGGTACCAGAACATTGCTGCTTGGACTGAAGTCTCCCATCGATCCTGTCTGTACTGCCTGTCAGATAACCAGACATCCTGATGATGCTCATCTCAGAAGCATCTACTTAAAGCAGTGGGCTCTTCATTTGTTTGTTGAGAAGTTTGTTTTAGACTTAAAAAAAAAACCCACACATTTATTCTCTGTTGTTGGAAATTTCTTTAAAGATATTTTATTTGTTTTCTTTGTGTGCAAGTTTCAATTTTTGACTTGTTTATGCACTCAGCACTGGAAAGGAAGTTTTGTGCAATAAATTGGGAACACAGAAGACAACACCACGGGAGGGTGTTTTGTGAGCTGTTATTAAAATATTGATTAAGAACTCCCACTAGCAAAGCTCTGAGCAAAAATATTCTATCACATCCCTTTCCGCTTGCCCATTCATGTGGGAATTGGACAGAGCTGGATCTATGAGCTTAATATTATAATGAAAGCAAAGCTTAGCCAGGGAAGGAGGCTGACAGCAGAGGCTAAGTCTTGTCCTCAGCGTTGGCCCCAGCAGCCTCATAACACAGGGCTCAGGAGCCTCCAGGCTACAGAAGTCAAAACACATGACTATGAACTACACAGACAACACCCTGTACTCCTGCTTAGTCCTCTGACAGTTGTGTTGGCAGGTATGGACGTTCTTAGAGATGAGGGAACAGTCTGAGTCTCACCCTGTCTACTTGTAAGGAGGGTGGTGTGTCAGAACCTACGGCGGTCTCTTTTCTCATCCTAATGGTCTCACAGCCTGCTGGAGTCCTGACCTGAAGCGTGAATCTCAATGTAATGCAATTAGAATTTTCCAGCACTTTTCCCTAGATCCAGTTTGTGAAGGTGGTGCTCGGCCAGGCAAAGCAGCTGTGCTTTCCAAAGTGAATTTCCAAGATGGATTACTACTTCTTGAGTGTTAGTGCAGTAGGGATTCATCTGTCCTAACGTAACAGGTAGCAGGACATTTTGGGGTGATAAGAAGTACAGCTTCTCAGGTGCTGTGTGGAGTCTAGGGATCTGGGGCTCAAGGAAGATGAGGGGCCTGTGGAATGAGAGGCAGCCCTGCTCCTTTATCCCTTCTTCATGCCCATGTCAGCAGTTCAGTCACACTATTATCAGAGGCATTTTTCAGAATCCTAAGGGAACCCACAGGTCAGTTGAGACTAAACTTGGAATCTACCTTTTCCTGCATATTGCAGTCAGTCAGCAAATCTGACTTTTTCATTTTCTCCCCCCCCCCTTTTTTTTTCCTGCTAGGCAACAGTTTAATCTCTTCTTTGGCATGAGTTAATTACCAAACAAACGAACAAACAAAAAACCCCCCAAATGACACACACAAAGACAAGAAGTCATTACCTTTCCTATTTCTGCTCAGTCCCTGCTTTTCTCCCTAGAGATGACTAGTGTACAGACAAGCAACATTTTTGAATGATTTTTGATTCTCTGAGAGAGTTCTCCAAATTCCTTCAATCAGGGAACACCATTCCTATAGATAAAGGCATGCTTTTTGGAGCTTTCCATAATTTTTCTTTCTATTCTTATCCTTGTAACCAACAGTACACGTCTTCTGTTTTTGTTTTTTTGGTTGTCTTGTTTTTTTTTTTTTTTTTCAATGCCCACTTACCTGGCCCTAGGTGCAAAGGGTGTTTATCTAGATATTTCCACCATGGGCATGTCTGAGGTCAGCCATGGAATGCATCTTTCTGGACATGGCTGTTCTCATTAATTCTTATCCCCTCTTTTGAGACAGGGCTCTACTATAAAAGCCCACTGGAGCTCTTCATCCTCTTGCCTTAGTCTCACAAGACTATAGATGGCTCTATGTGGTGTCTTTATTTTTTTCTTTTAATTTTTTGACTTATTTATTTTTTATTTGAAATGAGGTCCTTTGTTGTCCAGGTTGGCCTCCCAATCCAATATGTATTTGAGGATAGCCTCAAATTCCTAATCCCTCTGCTTCCATCTCCCAATGCTGAGATTACAGACATGCAATACAATGGCCCAGGACGACCTGCAGGCTATCCCTGGTCTGGCCCAGCACTCTATCCATGGGAAGTTCTTTTCCAGACAAATGTTTAGTAACAGCCACATCAGGAGTCCTTGCCGTTTCTCGTATGTGCATGTCAAATCACAGTACTATTTGCATGACAATTTATATCAATTAAATATGCATAGGCCGCTGCTCACTCCTTTTTTTGTAGTTTCTTCCAGTGATATCTAGGTGTTTATCTTACACTTAGGTGAAGTAATGAAAAAAGAAAACCGAGGAAAGAATCCGTTCCTTTGTGTCCTTCTCAGGTCACCCCGCACCGCTCTTCTGCCACTTATTATGTGTCTACTCAGTGTTTTTGCCTCCTACCTCCTCTTTTCTGAAATCATTCTTTTTCTTCAGAATTCCATTTGTATTGATCAACAATCAAAATACAAGCAAGATGCTGACATTTTGTTGGGAAAAGTGTTTCTAAAATGACGAAATTGTCTTTCTTGTCCAATACTTTCAATGCCTCTCATACATGTTCAGGATAAAGCCCGTGTGTCTAAATAGAGTGCATTTCCTGCTTCCGTGCCAGTCTGAGACCTCAGCTCATCCCTTTCCATTGACATCACTGGGCTTTTATGCTCAGTGGATTACTGCCCCTGTAGACCCTTAGCCACAGGGTTCTTCCTTCACTGTCTGGCCCCTTAAGGAAAGACTGCATTGTCACTCAACTCCCATGATTTAGCTCAAGTGTGATTGACCTCCATTTTGGGCCTTCCACCTATCAGAATGATTTAATGGCTCATCTCTCTTCCCCTCAGGTAGTAGCTTCTAAAAATCAAACTGTAGAACCATTTCAGCCAACACTCACATATTATTACAAGCATCTGCAGACATTATGCTGAGCATAGAATCAGTGAGAACTGTGGATTACCATTATCTATTTATGCTTTTGTAGTTTCAGGGCCTTATATTTTGTAATAGTTCTTTCTGTACCTATTCTTTTCTTTTGTTTTTTGTTTATTTATTACTTCAAGTTACATCTCCATCACAGTCCCCTCTCTCCATCCCTCCCCGTCCCAATCCCTCCCCCTCTACCCCTCTCCCACCTATCCTACTCCTCGGAGTGGGTTGCCCCTACATATTAACCCCCCCTCAGTTCAACAGTCATATGAATGTTAAGAGATTTCTCTTGCACTGGGGGCCTATATGACAACTCTATTAGGGCAAAGTGTCCCACTAACAGGTAACAAGGTCTATGTTCCTGTTCCTTTTGGTGTATTGATTGTGAGATAGTTATCCTGTACTACATGGCTAAAATCCAACTATAAGTGAATAGATGCCATGTGCATCTTTCTGAGTCTGGGTTACCTCACTCAAGATGAGCTTATCTAGTTTCATCCATTTGTCTGGAAATTGTATGATTTCTTTGTTTCTGATAACTGAGTAGTATTCCACTGTGTAAGTGTACTATAGTTTTTTTTTTTATGCATTCTTCAGTTGAGGGACATCTTGGTTGTTTTCAGTTTCAAGCTATTACAAATAAAGCTGCTATGAACATAGATGATGAGGTGTCCTTGTGGATTGGTAAGGAATTGTTTGGGTGGATACCCAGAAGTGGAATGGCTGGGTTTTGAGGTAGGGATATTCCAAGTTTTCTAAGATATCACCAGACTTATTTCCATAGTGGTTGCACAAGCTTGCACTCCCACCAGCAATGGAGGAGTGTTCCCCTTTCTCCACAGCCTTGCCAGCATGTGCTCTCATTTGAATTTTTGATCTTAGTTATTCTGACAAGTGTGAGATGGAATCTCAGGGTCATCTTGAGTTGTATTTCTCTGATGATTAAGAATGTTGAACATTTCTTCAAGTACATCTCCATCACAGTCCCCTCTCTCCATTCCTCCCCGTCCCAATCCCTCCCCCTCTACCCCTCTCCCACCTATCCTACTCCTTTCGGCCATTAGAGATTCTTCCTTTGTGAATTCTGTGTTTAGCTCTGTTCCCCATTTTTTGATTGGATTATTTGATTTCTTGACATTTAATTTCTTGAGTTCTTTATAAATTATGGATATTAGTCATCTGTCAGATGTGGGGTTGGTAAAAATCTTTTCCCAGTCTGTAGGTTGCCATTTTGTTTGAATGACAGTTTCCTTTGCCTTACAGAGCTTTCCAGTTTCATGAGGTCCCATTTATTGATTGTTGGTCTTAGAGCCTGATCTATTGGTGTTCTGTTAAGGAAGTTGTAACCTGTGTCAATGAGTTCGAGGCTTTCCCCCACTTTCTCTTCTATTAGATTTAATATGCCAGGCTTTATGTTCAAGTCTTTGATCTACTTGGACTTAAGTTTTATGCAGGGTGATAAGTATGGGTCAATTTTCATTCTTTTACATGTCGACATCCAGTTGGACTAGCACCATTTGTTGAAGATGCTGTCCTTTTTCCATTGTATGGTTTTGGCTTCTTTGTTAAAAATCAAGTGACCATAGTTGTGTGGGTTTATTTCTGGGTCTTCAATTCGATTCCATTGATCCACTGGTCTATTTCTATACCAGTACCATGCTGTTTTTATTACTTTTGCTCTGTAGTATAACTTGAAATCTGGGATTTTTTTTTTTATTGTACAGAACTGATTTAGCTATTCTGGGTTTTTTGCTATTCTATATGAAGTTGAGAATTGTTCTTTCAAGGTTTGTAAAGAATTGTGTTGGAATTTTGATAGGAATTGCATTGAATCTGTATATAACTTTTGGTAGGATGGCCATTTTTATTAGGTTGATCCTACCTATCCATGGGCATGGGAGATCTTCCCATCTTCTTATATGTTCTTCAATTTCTTTCTTCAAGGACTTGAAGTTCTTGTCATACAGGTCTTTCACTTGTTTGGTTAGAGTTACCACCAGGTATTTTATATTGTTTGTGGCTATTGTGAAGGGTGTTGTTTCCCTGATTTCTTTCTCAGCCCATTTATATTTTGTATAAAGAAAGGCTTCTGATTTTTTTGAATTGATTTTGTATCCAGCCACCCTGCTGAAGGTGTTTATCAGTTGTAGTAGTTCTCTGGTAGAATTTTTGGGGTCACTTATGTATACTATCTTATCATCTGTGAATAGGGATAATTTGACTTCTTGTTTCCAATTTGTATCCCCTGATCTCCTTTAGTTGTCTTATTGCTCTAGCAAGAACTTCAAATAGTATGTTGAAGAGATATGGGGAGAGTGGGCATTCTTGCCTTGTCCCTGATTTTAGAGGATATGTTTTAAGTTTCTCTCCATTTAATTTGAAACTTGCTGCTGGCTTGTTGTATATTGTCTTCATTGTTTCTAGGTATGGACCTTGTGTGGCAGCTCTCTCCAGGACTTTTAGCATGAAGGGGTATTGGATTTTGTCAAATGTTTTTTCAGCATCTAGTGAGATGATCATGTGTTTTTTTTTTCTTTCACCTTATTTATATGGTGGATTATGTCGATGGATTTTTGTATGTTGAACCAGATTTGCATTTCTGGGATGAAGACTACTTGGTCATGGTGTATGATTCTTTTGATGTATTCTTGGATTCGGTTTGCAAGTAATTTATAAAGTATTTTTTCATCTATGCTCATGAGGAAAATTGGTCTGCAGTTCTTTTTTTTTTTTTTTTGGTTGGGTCTTTGTATGGTTTAGGTATCAGGGTGAGTGTGACCTTGTAGAATGAGTTTGGCAGTGTTCCTCCTGTGTCTATTTTGTGGACGAGTTTGAAGAGTATCGGTATTAGCTCTTCTTTGAAGGTCTGGTAGAATTTTGTGCTGAAACCATCTGGCCCTGGGCTTTTTTTGGTTGTGAGCCTTTTAAGGATTGTTTCTATTTCCTTAGGGGTTAGAGGACTGGTTACTTTGTTAACTTGTTCTTGATCTAACTTTGGTAGGTGGAATCTATCAAGAAAATTGTCCATTTTCGCTTAGGTTTTCATATTTTGTGGAGTACAGATTTTTAAGTAGGACCTAAAGATTCTCTGGATGTCTTCAATGTCTGCTGTTATTTTGCCCTCTTCATTTCTGATTGAGATCCTCCCACGCTGCTCTCAGGGGGTTCTCAGGTTCAATGTGTGCCTTATAGCCAGAAGCACTGTGATCTGGTACAGCCCACCTCATCCAGGCAGCGAGTAATTGTCCGTGGTTGTTTCACTGATCCAGAGTCAGAGCTCTCTGTGCTGTAGCCTCCATATTTAGTTGAGGGGCAAGGAAGGTGCCATCAGGGAGTTCTGATGTGGAATTCACACCCTTTGCACAGTGCTTTGATTCAGGGAAGCTCAGCTGCATTTTCCTAGCCAGAATCACTACGCTTCAATCTAGCCTTCCTGAACTGATGTGGCTTCTGGTAGTTTCCCTGTAGCTAGGGTGACAGAACTGTGGTTGTTGTCCTTCCATGCTCTTCTTGGGTGGGTTTCAGGATCAACCTATGCCTCTCTGTCAGAAATTCTTTGGTTCGGTGTAGCACAGCACACTGGCTTGGGCAGCACACAATAGTTCAGAACTACTTTACTGCTCTGGACCAAGATCTAGATGCTATAGCCTGGGGCAGTAGACTGAGAGCCCTGCCAAAGTGGGTGCAGGCAGGGAGTTCCAAAATGGACTTCACAAGGCTTCTACAGCACTTGGAATCAGGGGGGATCTCAGCGGCCTTTTCCCTCTCAGTGCTGTGTTCCAGAGTAGCCTGTCTGGGTCAGTGGGGCTTCTAACAGATTCCCTGTAGCTAGTGTGTCAGGACTATGGGTATGGGCCTCCCAAGATACACTTAGGGAGCTCCCAGGATCACCCAGGTTCAGCCTATGCCTCTCTATCAGAAGAAGTTCTGTGGTCCAGTGCCTCCTGCCCCCTCAGGCAGCACGTCACAGTCCAGGACCACTTCACTGCCCTAGGCAGAGATCTAAATGCCCTGGATTGAGGCTGTAGACTGAGTGCCCTGCTCAAGTGAGCACTGGCAGGGATCTTCCAATATGGAGTTCACAAGGTGTCTACAGCTCTTGGACTCAGGGAATCTCAGCTGCCTTTCCCTGAATCACATCACAGTGTTCTAGAGCAGCTTGCCTAGGTCGGCAGGGGATTCCACCACACCCCCTGTAGCTAGGGTGTCAGGACTGTGGCTTTTGTCCTCCTAATCAACTCTCAGATGAGTCTTAGTTCCAGTCTATACCTCTCAGTTTGAAACGCTGTGAACTGGTGGAGTCTGCTTTCTCTGACTGCACACAGTGGCCAGAACTTCTTCACTGCTCTGGGTTGAGAGGTAGATGCTGTACCCTGATGCACAGCAGAGAGCCCTGCCGAGAGGCTGGGCAAGGGGGAGGCAGGGAGTTCCAATATGTGATGGAAGGGTTAGGGGGTAGAGGGTGGGAGGGAGAGGCTGGGAAGGGGGGAAAGAGGACAATATGATGGAGATGTAACCTGAAGCAACAAATAAATAAATTAAAAAAATATGTAGTCTATATCCTGCCCTCAGCGAGCTTGGGCTCAGGGAAGCTCAGTGCCTGCCAGCTTGATCCCCCAGTTATCTGTCAGCTGGAAGCCACCATGCTGCATATTCCAGGGAGAATCGCCCACAGTCTTACTGTAGTGGCTCTGCTCATCTTCTCCTGGGTGTCAGAATGCCTGCACGGATGCTGTGGACTCAGGAAACTGACGAGGTCCACTGTTTGGAGGTTGAAACTGACAGCTGGCATCATGAAATGATCTGATCTGCCATCTCTTCCACTGGGGCAGGGAGTGCAGTCTCCTGGAGGGAAACGTTCTGTGTCCTGTGTCTGGTGTCTCCTATCCTTCAGTGTCTATATTTCCAGTACTGAGATCTTTATTGTTCCTGACTTTGCTGGGCAAGCCCAGATAGGGTTGTGCCTTACAAACTGCTGTTCAGCCAGAGTAAATCTGGCAGTGGTCCAATCGGTCTTCCTGATGGTTAGAATGTGCCTGAGCCGATCACCGCCATCTTTCCCCTCTGTACCCAATCTTATTTCATGTAACATAATAGTCTACACAATCATTCACACTGCTAATGATGAGATTTCATTTTTTATATGCCTGAATAACAAAAATAGCCCTTGGTATAAAAATACATTTTCTTTGTCTGTTTGTTAGTTGATGGACACCTAGGTTAATTCCATGTCATGTCTATTGTGAGTAGTGTCATAGTGAACATGAAAGTACAGATGCCCCTTTGAGAGACAGAAGAAGGACTGATGGGTCACAGGAAAGCTATGCTTTTTAGTTTTTAAGTAGCACCCATGTTATTTTACAAAATTGCTGCCCTAACGTACACTTCATCAACAGTCTGTTGGCCCCTTTCACTACGTTCTTACTTAAGCTTTTCATTTGTCATTTTGATATAGCCTCATATTCCTGCTAACTGGAGTCAGGCCTTATCTCCCTGTGGTTTTCAATTATATTTTTCTGATGATTTCTATGCTATGGTAATTCATATGTTTCTTTAAAAATATTGAATTTTATACCATTACAGTTGACTGCTTTTTGCAGTTACTTTTGCATTCTTGATTTTTGCTGTTATTTGTGAACTCTCGACTCATCAAGTGTATGGTTCAAAACATTTTCCCATTCTGTAGGTTGTGACTTTGCTCAGTTGATCTTTTTTTTTTTTTCCTGTGTGGAAGTGTTTTAATTTGATGCCCTCCTGTTTGTCTATTTTTGCTTGTTTCTCAACTTCATGTATGGTGCAATGTTGTCAAGCATCTCTTCCCCTCTTTACCCTCTAATATTTGTATGGCTTCAGATCTTATGGTTTTTGAATTGTTCTTTGTATATGGTGGGACATAGTTTTGTTTCTTTCCTTTGTATAGGAATATCCAGTTTCTGTAGCTCCATTTAGCAAAGAGATTAGTTTTTTCCCTCAAAGTGTGCTCTTTTCTGTTTTTATTTTTATTGCATTATTTGTTTGTTTGTGACTTTTTAAAAATGTTGGTACATATGCCATGATGCAGATGTGGGGGTCAGAGGACAACTTATGGGAATCAGTCCTCTCTCTCTACCATGTGGATCCTGTGAATCAAACTCAGATCCCTGAGCTTGGCAGCAAGATAGTTATATTATTAATATTATAATATATGTATTATTACAGCTTTTAAAACTACTTTGAAGTCAAATGATATGATGCCTTTAGCTTTGGTCTTTCTGTTCAAGATTATTTTGGCTGTTTGGGATTTATTATGATTCCATATGGCTTTTTTTCTCTCTTTCTTCACCCCTATTAGAGACTTTCTTTCTGAATTCTCTTGATGAATTACACCTTAATGGGATTCTGTGTACCTTTGGAAGGAAAGAGATGGGTCCACACACATGGTATGTTAGACAATGAGGCTGAGATTAAATAAACCAGGGAACAATGAAAATAAACATGTTAATATTCCCTTTGTTGTTTTTGATGGAATAAGATACAGTCTCTAGGAACAGGCTTCTTCACCCAGTTCACAATGAGAGAGAAGAAGCTTGGGATCAGGGGATTCTCTGTGGGAAGATCCTGAGCAGATGTGGCTATTGGATTCTGCAAACTGGCCTACAGATGTGGCCTCCATTTAAATCACAGCTATTTAGGGCATGATCAGTGTCTTGTTGGATGTGACTGACACCGGGGACAGTGAGTTCTTTGTATCCCACAGTGCCATGTTCAGACTGGTTGCTGCCAGATGGTCTGCTGACTCAGTTGCTTCATTGTCTTCCTTTTTAGTAGTAAGGGGTCACAGTGGTCAGGGCTCTCCACCCTGACTCTACTCCCTTAAGGGTTCTGATTTGATACACACTGCAGATATTATATATCTAGTTACTTTGTATTTTTTTTACTATGATAGACTGTAACCTTGAACTGTGAACTACAATAAATCCTTTCTCAAATTATTTTTGTTAGAATATTTATCACAGAAACAGGTAGTAAAACACATATGATTTGACATGGAGATCTCGGATTTACTATGTTTTACTCTAGATTAATTAAATTTTGACTATTTGCATGTTTGGAAATCTATTTAGTATTGTCAAAGTTTCTATTACCCCATCGTATTCAGTTATATAACCTCGTATGGGGTTGTGTCTTATAGTTTAAGGAGCAGTGATTTAAAAGAACACAAACTTATCTACACATATGGAGGTTTAGAAAAGTCTTTTGATGTAGATGTTACAGACATCTGGACATTAATACTTCCAAAGATATACATTTATAAAAGTAATGAACCCTGAAGTGATTACTTGTATTGCAGTGTGGTAAGTATCTCTCTATCATAATGGATATGGGACAAAAGCACAGATGTGCATTTTTATAAGTGACAAATATACAGTCTAGAAACCATAACAGATGCAGCCATAATGAGAATACTAAATGAGAAAACTAATTTTACACATTTATACATTGCTGTGGGCCAATTCTTGGAAGGAAAAACCAGAATATAAATGATAAGAATAATCAAAGAAAAATGATTCAAGTGTCCTCAAAATGCACATGCAAACATCATCCCTGAAAACCTTTGAAGTGAAGTTGGCAAGAAAGAGGAGCTCCATCTCTCCATTGTGATACTGTAACTACAGCCCTTTGCTTTAAGATCCTAGACCCTGTTACCAGGCTCATCAGCCCAAGATTCTCTTGCACTACCATTGTTAACTGAAGTAGAATATTGAGTGACAGAATACAAAGAAAATAATACCCCCAAATTACAGGGATTGTTCCTTGTGATAATGTAACTTCCACACTAGGACATCAAAGGCTGTAAATTATTTTTCTGGCCTCACAGAAAAGGGATTAAATGGAGATTCAGAAAAGTGGAGTTGCACCTCTCATTCTGTTCCATGTCAGATCAGTCAGGAGAACTTTCTTTTGCCTCTATTCTCTCTCTGAATTTACCTTCGAATCTCCAACCCCTTGGCTGAACTTTCTCCACAGCAGGTCCCATGTAGAAGTGGTTATGTTAGATGTGGTTCCTGGTATTGGAAACAGGTCATAACCCTGTCCCTTTGGCTTTGTGGGAAGGGATCTGATTTCTAAAGTTTTACTTCATGAGAAATTATGTGAAAATGTGCAAGATGGGCCATGCTGTCAGGACGTGTCTCCCGGTTGGTACAGGCTGAAAGGATTTGAGACCCTCCAGAGACAGACATCTTCCCCTGTGTTTTCTAGCTATTTCCTTATTCAATTTTCTCTTATTTTTGAGAATATGTATGCATACATCATTTATTTAAATAATTCCAAGCCTTTTCCAGTCTTTGCAAAATACACACAAAATCTTATATCCAATTTAAAGTAATGTTAACTTAATTTTAAAGTATGCTCAACCTTGTAGAAGTGGTACAAAAACAAAAAGGATTCTGACAAATGGTAATATGGTAGTGAGGCAAGATGCCATAAAAATGAAAAATTCACTTAGTGTTTGTGAAGTCAGACAATACATGAGTTTCAAGCATATATCCGTATGCCCATTATAATCCACCATCCCCAGTGCTGCTAGAACTCCCATACTATTGCATGGTACCTTCTTGGTGACTTCCCAGAATACCATAATGACTTCCCTGAGGTGGAAGGTAATGTTCTCAGAGAAGGCCTACTTGTCTGCCCTGTCACAAGGGTCCTGCTAGCTGGCTCAACAACACCTGAATGAATCATCTGGCCTGAGAATGAACAGCATCAAATCTTTGCTTTATTCTCGATGAATCACAGTTGGTGTCTAGTGCTCTGATTTCCACATGCAGGTTAGAACACAGGCAGAATGTATTATTCTAACCTGAGCTGGATGTGGTCTTGCAAAAGGTGGCAGCAAGTGCTGGCTTAACTGCAGTTCTGACAGCAATACCAGGGTTTTTTGTTCTAGACCTTAAAACCGAACATCTCTTTCTGTTTCTTTGTTCTTAAAGGAATTTTTCAGCTCCATGGGGGATTGCCTAGGTATGGCTATAAAAGTGAGATAAGAGGTAATGATAGCCTGTATTTGTTTATTAAACTGAAATTTAATTACTTTAAAAACAGATACATGAAAATATATTATGCTTATTTATAGGATGCCATGTGTTGGTTCAGTACATGTGTGTGTTATGTGATGATTAGACCAGGTTAGGCAAGGGTCTCCTCATACATCTGTATGTTTTCCTAATAAAGACATTCAGATTCCTGTCCTCTAGCTTTTAAATTGTGAGGAGCACAACAGGAACACTGGGCTCTTGTGGTCCTGAGTACAGACTAAGTCCATCCAACTTTCCAGAGATATTGAGATCTCCTGTAGGGCCCTGTGGAGTGTGCAGACTCTTTAAATATTATTTCACTGAAATACTTACTCAGTAAATATATAAAAATTGTAGAATCCTAAGGCCATTTTCAAATGAAAAATGATGTCTCTGAGATGCTTCAGTGAGATCCTTTGGAAGGAAGGAAGAGTGCCCATCTCACCAGAGATCTGTGGCCACTCCAGTCACTTGTACTTCTAAGGTCTAGGAAGTGTCAGGGCCCAGGGAGGTTTGTTTATGTCACCATGCGAAGGAGGGAAGGAAGGACAAGATGGCATCTGTTGGGGGTGGAAGGGTGGGGACTCTCTTTTGGAGCTCACTCCATGTATGTCAGCTATTCTTCTGCATTGTAAAAGTTTGATCGTCTGTGCATGTGGTTAAGAACTCTATTGTCTGCCATGATTGTGGTACAGATGCCCTGTTTTCAGTGCTATTGTGCCTTGGTGGGAGTTTTGTCGAGAGAATCATAGACCTGGGCTTTTTTGATGTCAGGAGTAGGTTCTATATGTACTCAGGACAGCAGAACCCTTCCTTCAATTCTGAAATACCAGGTGTGTTAGGGCTACACCATTCCTTGAAGTTTCTATTTCTGCTAAGAATCTGCCATTCTGGAAACTGACCTGCAAAGAAATGTTCGTGTTACATTGGCTTCCTAATGCAAAGTGCTGTCATCATCAGAGTGCCGGAAGAGATAATGCATCAGGGAAGTATGTAGAGTGTGGCCAAGCACATTGGAGATTACTAGTGCAGAAACAGTCAACCATTTCACCAGTGAGATGGGAGAACAGAGTGCTCTTGCCTCCTAGATTAGAGATCTAAAAATGACCCCAATCCAGGAAATATGACTCAATGAAGGACAATGCATTCATAACTTTAAAATGAGGGTATAGAATGCAATGAGTAGAACATTGTCAGCAGCAACCCTGATGGTGTAAGGTAAGCATAAATATTCACTGTCAGCAGCAACCCTGATGGTGTAAGGTAAGCATAAATATTTCTGAAAGCTGGTCAGACAAGGATCCAGCCTTGGTAGTTTAAAATCTGATTGAGAAGATTTTAAATCTGTAAATCAGATTAGCATCTAATTAAAATCTGATTACACACACACACAAACACACACACACACAAACACACACACATAGCTTAACATACATACTAAGAGCACATAACACATGACCACAGCTTATGTTATCCATATGTAACTGTCAGGATTAGTTTCAGGACCCTTGATAGATATCCGATTCAACAGATGCTCAAAAGTGGTATTTCAAATGATTATTGGTTCAATATTAGCCTGTAACTCAGGCTTATTTTGTCACATAATTTACATACTCTCCAGGTGACTGAAAATACATAATAAAATGAAAATGCTATCAATAAAATAAATAATAATAATAATAAAATGAAAATGCTATGGAAATGCTACAGTGTCGAGAGAATAATGAAAAGGGAAATGTTGATGCATGTTAAGTTTAGAGGCAGGTTTTTTTCCTGGACATTCTTAATGCATGGTTAGTTGAAGCTGTAGGTGTGTAATCCGTGGATGAGGAGTGACTATGCTACACTTTTCATTGACAGCTACTTGTCTCTGCTCACAAGTATGTAAGGACCCAGGATCTGAAGACTGTTATTTCTTCCTCCTATTTATTTGTGCAATATTGTCCATTTAATTCATTTTATGTATATGTGTGATAAGAATATTTAATGTTTATTCATCAAAGATATTCAATACATCATCATTATCTCTAGTCCCCATGCTTGTATCTCTGTACATAAAATGAATTCCTTTTCTACCCTTTCAGTAACATCTCTCTCACTCAAGATTTTCCACACGCTGCTTTCACATGTTTAACTTTAAAAAATTCCACGTATAAGTAAGACCATGTGATATTTATTTTTCTGCTTCTGACTTATTTTATGTATGTATCTTATTAATTTCAGTAGTGTCTTTACAAAAATCAGGATTTCCTTTTCTTTAAAAAAATGACTGAATATTATACTGTGTGTGTGTGTGTGTGTGTCTGTGTGTGTGTGAGTGTGTGTGTTAGTACCTCTATCTATATTCACAAACAACATATTTTCTTCATTTATTTATCTGGCTATGGACAATGGGATTGTAGATCTATCCTGACCATCATGAATAATGCTGCAGTGGACACATTAGTGTAATGATTTTATTCCTTAGGTATGACCCTATCAGTCCTTTAGTGAGGGTGCTAAATCTTATAGTATTTCTAGTTTTAATTTTGAAGTCCTTCCTCTGTAATGTGCTTCATACTGGTTGCATTAATTTACATTTCTCATCAGCAGTGTTTAAGAAATGATGGTTATGTTAATTTGCTTGACTGCTAATCTAATCATTTCACCATGTATTTGTAAGTAAACAATGACACTGTAAACTTGGAGCAGTGTAGATTCAGGTTGATTTAATGATGGAGTTGTGTCTTGATAAATTCACAGTAAGTCGAAAATGTTGTAAATCAGAAATTCATATAACACAAATAACAGACTAAAGACCACGAATTTTGTGATTTGCAGTCATGGAGGATGGATCACTGTGGGTGTCTAGAATCAGCTGCTTAACATGCCAGCTGCCCAGCATGACCAGAGCATGCTACCAAATGTCCGTAGCCAGGAAAAGATTAAAATTCGATTTTGAAGTGTGATTTCTACAAAGTATATTTTATTTCTACAGTAGCGTTGAGTTGAAAATTCATAAGTAAAACTGCTGTAAGTCGGGGGCAGTCTTAATGCATTTTCACTTACCAGTTTTACTTCACTAAAGCATGACAATGTAATAATGATTTCAAAAAAGAAATTAATTTCTGAATAGGAGGGAGATGGAATGAGATGTCAGTGGAGCCTGAACCAGGAGGCTGAAGGCAAAGTTAAAATGCATCAGAGTCAAGGAAAATGATACTAATACCATTTCGCAAATGGTATCAGTAGAAGAATGTTTTACTTTACCATAAAGTGGACCTGTGTGGAAGTGAAGGACATGATTATTCTGTTTTCGACTCCTCTCCCTGTCTTTCGCGCATCCTCTCTTCCTTTCTTCCTTCTTTTAGACAAATATTCTCTAGCTGGTTCAGGCTGGCATACCTGCTGATCTCCAGAAGAAGCGGGCTTAGACATGATGTGAGTTCAAGGTCACCAATACAGAGTACTAGTGAGCATGAGCACCTTGGCTCTCTGTGAGGGGGCAGAGGGGAAGTGACAGAACTTGGAAACTTGAACACATGTGGCAAAGAAAAACGAGGAGAGGACGGAACCTCAGTTTTGCACCTGAGTGACTGGGATAATGGGAGTCCTGAAGACATGACACCTTCTGGCTAATGATGGCCTTTGTTTTGGAGGTCCCAAAGCTGCAGTGATTGGGTGTGTGCAGAATATATTGAACTCTGAGGCTTGAGACGCAAGCAGCATGAAGAGGTGGGTTGCAGAGAGATGAGGAGAGACTTCTGGATAAACATACATGAGGAGATACAGTCAATTATCTGGAGGTTCTAGTTTGTCTTCTGTTGCTATAATAAACACCATGAACAGAAACAACTTGGGGTGAGGAACAGGTTTATTTGGTTTTATACCTGTAGTTGAAAAACCCATCAACTGAGGAAGCTAGGGTAGGAGCTTAGGCAGGAACAATGGAGGAATACTGTTTACTGGCTCTATCTTGAACTATCTTGAACATCCCAGACCTACCTTCCTAGGGATGTATGGCACATAGAGAACTGGGCCTTTGTATATCAATTAGCAATCAGGCCAATCTGACCTAACTAATTTCTCAATTGAGGTTCATTCTTCCCAGGTGATTCTTCTTGCTGTCAAGTTGACAAAAAGAACTTGTTAATACATAGGATGTACTGGTCCCACAAACCTAAGTCTAGAATTTCCAGTAGGAAAAGTTGATCTGGAAAGGCAAAACATAATAAAACAGGACTAAATAGTAGGGCTTCGAATTTGCTCAACTTCTTGGAAAGGAGGCGACTGGGCTAGATGTTGAAATAAGGCATGCCACCAATGATTATTTTCAGTTACACCAAATAGTTCCAATGGATGTGCTCCTCAACAAGAGCACACTTACTTCGGGTGTTGGCTGCATTGCAAGGACCCTGGGGGCCTCCACACTCTGGCAGCCTAATTATAGGCTTTAGGGGTTGCCATCATCTTAATATATTGGATTATTTACTAGAACCAGCCAATAGAGATGGGAGAGAGGTTAGGGATGATACCCGTGGAATTAAGCATGATCCTCCTGTCACTTGTAGTATATACCCAGCTGTACAGTGATCAGGGGAGTGGATAAGCATCTGTTACTAGATGTTTTTTTTTTAATTTATTGAAGTTCAGTTCATTGGATAAAAATCACTATTTGTGAATGGAATTTGTGTGCAACCTTGTCTTCTCCCCAAAGATTGGACAAGAACCAGTGTTCTCAATGTCTAATCATGTTGTAGTTTATGTTTTGAACTTGCTTCCTTGAACCAACTTTTCCTTCCATGCTATTATAGACGAAGTCTGTTTCCTTTGATATGTGCTAATATTTTAGCCACCTGAAGACTTTGCATACTTTCTCTTTTCCCAAAGGGGTGTGTGTGGGTGGGTTGAGATGGGTTAGGGGTGGGTTTAGGCTTGGAAATTTCAGTATCCTATTCCTAAAATTTTATAATTCTTAAAACTTTACTCAGATTACCATACTGCTCTGTGTTTTCTTTAAATGTTCTCATCAACAGGCAGAAGCTAGAATTGAATCAACAGTGAGATATATTATCACTGTCTGAAGCACTCTGGGAATACTTGCCATTATTGGGAGATCTCATTCTTTATAAATGGTGTGAGGGGTCACTTAACTCTTGTCTGGCTACCTGGTAGGGTTCAGCATGAGGCTGGTCAATATGAGGCTGGTCCCCAAGTGAAACTCTGCCTGCCAGTGAGTCAGCACTTCAAGATAGCAGCATAATGAAGCAAGGTAGGGTATCACACCAAGAAAGACAAACAGGAGAGAGACTTATGGTTGTTACCAGTCCAGACAGTCAATTAGCCTACTCCAGCAAATCAACTGGAGAGGACTGTGTAAGTTCAGGATCTAGAAAAACCACATGACAGTCTCATTAGCCCCACACAGAAGGTGACAGGAAAAGAATATCTGGACAACTTTAATCCAGAATCACAGAAATTGTTTTGTGACATTGTGCAGGAGAATTTCAGAACAAATGACTCCAATTGCTCTTTCTGTTGTGGACCAGAGCTTACCTTGTTGCATGGCTCATCCCACTGTGAAGTAAAATGGAAAGGCTGGAGCAAGTGGTAGGGGTGCAGGAAGCAAACAGAGCAGTTAAGGTACTCAAAGGTGAAACTGCTGTGGTTGGATTTCTTGTCGTCAAGCCAAGTATTGTACTTATTGATTCATTAATATTTACTTATATCCTTGATGGTTTGGTGGGACTGTAGTGTGCTTTTGTAAAGGAATACAGAAATAGGTGACAAGATAAACGTAAACTGAGTCAGAGGGAAAAGAAAAATAGAGTAGCCATGTGAAAGGAAGCAAAGGCTTCATGCTTTCTGTGTTGGGCTCCACACATAAGCCCCACATTTAGTTCTGAATATTCAAAACGGCCAGTGTAAAGAAGAAAATCTGATGACTTAAAATTCCTTTAGGATGAAGCACAAAGTGTTGGGTAAAGTATTGGTGTTCTTTGATATAGAATCAGTTGGGATTTATTGAGAAAAAGATGTCATGCTGTGTGATCCTTCAAAGATCTTTATAGTAAAATCCTATCATTTGATAACATGGGAGTGGTTTGTATGAGCCTATCAAAGTAAGAAAAACAAAGTACACTAACTCTCAAAACAAAAGTCGCCTGAGACAATAGTCTAGTTTTCTGTCTGTCCAGACTTCTTTGCACTTAGTTGTTTAGCCTGAGTCTCTTTCTTTATCATAAATGGTGATGACGTATCACTGAGGGCATTAGGATACTTATAACAATCGGCAATTAAATGAGAGACAAAGGAGCATGTTGCCTGTCATATGACACATGTGAAATACATGATGGTTGTGTTTGCCAAATGCAGTAAGAACAAAGCCCAGCACATTCCAATTTAATGGTAAGAGAACATTTGCCCCTTGTTACTGATAATGGGTTGAGGGTGGGAAGAGCAGCACAAGACATCTCATGAGTGGTTTGGACATGACTCCCCAGAGGGACAGGGCGTGAAACTTACATCTCAATTTGTCGTTTACAGGAATAACATTGTACAGCCACCCATACGGAGGGGCCTTGCTGAATGAAGACAAGATGTGAGTTGATGAAATGCTAGGAGGGAGGGTGTAGAAGAAAACATCTGAGTTTCTGAGGAGCGATTTTGATCCCACTTCGACATTTTTTTCCCATGAGAGATATTGGAACAGATAGCTTTAAAAGGGGAAGTGCAATGGCCATGAAGAAAATGGGTGAAAATATTATTCAGTTGTGTGTAGGGGCTGATAGGTTAATATAAGTTAGATTTAGTGAATACCTAAGTTTCTGATACAGTCTCTTAATTCAGGGCATGAAGATCAACTGCTGTGAGCAATTAGCTTATCAGCTTATGGATGAAGTCAGGTGAAATGAGGGGAGTCTCTTTGGACTGAAAAACAAGGTTGAAGCCAGGTGAAAGAAGGAAAGACTTTATGACCTGGCATTGCTTTCAACTGCTAAGTGGGCAGAGCCCAAATTAAGCTGAAGCAGGTGGAACTAGGAGTGATCCTATTTAAGGACAAGTGGATGAGCCCAGAGAGCTGCGTGCTAAGGGCCCCCGATATGAGAGAGCTCTGAGAGTCCTGCTGGAGAAAGTTCTGGTAGACCAATGGCCAGATCTCCCTGAGGCAGAAGGAAGCTGGTGAGCAGAGAAAGCCTCGGCAAGACAGCAAAAGGCCAAGGACTAAACCCTGTGGCTCAGCTTTTGCCTAGAGGGGTTTGACCTGTCCGAACAGTGGCCTGAACGGAACTGTGGCCAGCTTTAAAGACTGAGGCAGAACGGCAGAGTTGCTGATACGTAGAAAGTAAGGTGGTCTACAGACGCTGAGGTCTCCCAGAGAGAAGAAAGCCTCAAGCCTTATTTAAAGTGAGACTTCGATAGCCAATTTACCCTGACGAACCTGCGTCTGAGCTATTCCAGAAAAAGGACTGCTAAGTGCGTTAAAGAGTCTACCCCCGAGACTGGTTTCCTGATGACTGAGGACCTGCCCCAGAGACTGTATCATTCTAAAAGGTTATGAAAGTAGTTGTTATGATTATCAATAGGTTTAGTGGATAGGTTAAAGGGGTTGTAGGAATTTATAGGATTAATAGTTAAGAAATTGTTGGTGTTTGTTATAAGTGAATTTAGTAATAAATAAATAAGAGTTAAATAAATAATAATTTAAAAGTTCGGTTACAGTTGTGTTTTTCATAAAATAATTTGTTTTTCATAAAAGGTATTGTTCCTGTAACCTATGGACAGCACACATACCAGGGAGACTATTCAGGCTAACAACCTGAACATTCCATTCATGTAGTAAACATGCAGAGCCTCCCTGAACATTTCTCATACATGGCTTAACTCACAGTCCACAAGAATGCGCTTCTTGTGGTGGGTGGTGTTGTTGCAAATGCCTTTGGGTCCATAATTGTCAGGTGTCAACACCTTGCTACTAAGTACACTGTTTCTGCCCCATTCTCTCCCTACCTCCCTTCTGTTCCATGTAGGGAACACTCATTTAGTTAAAAATCAATGATAAAAGTATTATTTATATAATCCTCTGGCCTGCCCAGTGGAGAACATGTATCTTGATGGGCACTCTCTCCTTAAGCAAGCAATGAGACAGTAAAGGTAGGCTGACATTCACCTACTTACCTATAGTGTTTTCAGAGTCCTACCTCCAATGGTCTTTGACACCTGACCACAGTTCTGGGACAGGCTAGCTGATGACTGTTGTAAAGTGAAGTGTGGTTGAAGGAAGGCATAGCCTAGTGGGTGGTGCGTGGTGAGACCTTTCCTTGTGTCAGACACCTAAAAGACTGCTTGCGCCCACCTGTTCCCAGAGATGGACAGAATGGACTTTGGCGGTGCTTGACTCAGGAAAGGTTCTCTCAGAGCTCCATCCAAACCTGACTGAGAGAGTGTATGATGTGAAATGGTGATATGTGGCCATTTAGAAAGCATTTGGTTTTTCCAGCACCTGTTTTTGGACATGAACCAGAGAGGCGAACAACCCTACAAATGCTCCCCCCCCCCCCCGTTGGGTTCTGCTCCACAACAAGAGAGTTTCGAAGTCAGAAAGGGCCATAGCAGCTGGACGATGCTTTGGGGATGTTCACCATTTAACTGAGAGTCAGACTCCATGATCAGAAGATTGAGATAGGAAGATACTGAGCTGCTCTTCAGCTTCATGTTTGTCTCTTCCCTTCTTTATTCTTTCTGTAAGCTCTGAATGATAACCCACATCTTCAAAGCACCCCAGGGGCATGGATGAGGAAGAGAATCCACACATTGTTGGCAGTGTGCCTGGTCCTTCTTCTCCCTAAGTACTAATAACAGAACGAAGTTCTGGCTTTTTCTATGAAGTGTGATGAGCAGCTATGTTTTCCTTTGTCCACAGCCTGGAAAGCATCCGCCAGTGTGGTGTTGCCCTCTGCATTGTCCTGGGATTCTCCATCTTGTCAGCATCGATTGGTAGCTCCGTGGTGAGGGACAGAGTGACCGGAGCTAAAAGGTTGCAGCATATAAGTGGCCTTGGCTACAGGACATACTGGCTAATTAACTTTCTGTATGACATGGTAGGATTTGGGAATGTGGTTCTTATATGAACATGAAGGTGGAAGGGCCCAAGGCACAGGAGGTGGTTCATAACTGAAACATTCATTCTGTTGGCTGTGTGCACCCCGTTGGGTTGCCTTTGCCTTTACCTGGCATCATTGGGCATTCAGGATTGCTTCATTAAAGGAAGACTCAAGAATCATGGGCTGGAGAGGTCTGAAACAAGACTCCCAGTTTCCCATTAGGGAGGAAATGAGTGAATAACAGCTTTCACTATTCTCTTTTAAAGGGCTGGTAGATGAGATGATAAAAAACTATTAGAAATGATCTCTTGGGGCTGGAGAGATGGCTCAGCGGTTAAGAGCACTGTTTAGTGCTCTTCCAAAGGTCCTGAGTTCAATTCCCAGCAACCACATGGTGGCTCACAACCATCCACAATGTGATCTGGTGCCCTCTTCTGGAATGCAGGTGTACATGCAGACAGAGCACATATATGCATAAAATAAATAAAATAAATCTTAAAAAAAAAAAAAGAAAAGAAATGATCTCTTATCTGTATCCCTAACCTCTGCCCTCAGTGTGAATACACAGTTGTGGTGGCAGGTATCAGAGTTTGCAATCGTCTGGAAATCACTAGACTCTGTCTTCTGTTCTTTCAGCGACAATAGCAAGCCCTTGTTGAGTTGCTGGCCAGAGTTTAGGCCAGATATTTTCAATGCATGTACTCTGATTTAGTTCTCTTGCACAACTACCACTCACGTCATCACTGTGGAGTAGAGCTGTCATTTTTATTCAAGTAAAATATATGTGCCTTCATGCCTCCATGGAGATGACTCATTCTATTATGTAGAAAATCCTCTGTGAGCAGAAGGCAGGTCAGGCCGGAAACTCACCGAGAGCCTTCCATTCATCAGCTTCTGGGCATCTGTCATTTTACAACAGAACCGATGTGTTAGTGAGTTGGTCTTAAACAATGTTTACTCCTTTGAATGTGCTTAGAACTCAACTGATTGGTTTGCTTTTGATCCTGTAATTTGGATGTTTTAAAAAATATAGTTTATCCTATTCATACCTGAGATACCTTAACACTTGAGGAGTCTGTTGCATGAGACTCCAAACTATAACTTCAGTCGGCACTAAAGATGATTCATAAATCTCAAGATGGAGAAATACTGGTCCCCAAAGGCTTTATCTTTATTAAGCCACATCTTTGCATAGGAAAGCAATGTCTCTTCCAAAATGTTCCTTCTAGTTGGACAGATCCACACTCCAGTACCTCCCCCTCACTTCTGTCTCTAGTAATACAGTCTCAAGCCTCTGGTGCTCCCCAACATTTTCCAACTAGTGGTCCCAGGGAAAGGGAAGAATGTGTCAACATAGGGTAGGTGCACAAAGAGAGATTTACCCTTGCCTCTACAGGGAAAACCAAACTTTAATGACCCTGGGATTTTCTCTCTTCTCTGTGCTTTATTATCTCCTTATCCCCTGTCCTGAATGTAGCCATTCTTCACTCTGTGATGTGTGGACTTGGGGTTTAAGGGCAGTAAGGACTATTTGATTATTGGTTGACTCTTTCCTTCTACTTTTGCTCAATCATTTTAGGTTTATTCTGTTCGATGACTCAATCAATGAAAAATTTTGTGGATCTCTTATAGGTCTTGGTGAATGCAAGATTGCTGAGGACTGAACTTTAGTATCCCCCAGCATCCAGTGTTAATCTTATTTCCTAGTGTGATAATATCAGGAAGTGGGATCTTTGAGGAAATGATTAGATCAGGAGGATGTAGCCTTCATGAATGGATTAGTGACTTTATAAAAGGGAACTCAGAGAACTCTCTTGCCCCTTCCACCACGTGACAAAACCTCAGAAAATGTACCATTTCTAAATTGAAAAGTAAGTGTTCACCATACACTGAATCTCTTACTGTCCTGGTCTTAGATTACTTAGCCTCCAGAGCTGTGTGCAATAGATTACTGTTGTTTGTAAGCCAGCCAGCCCATATGTTTTTGTTTTATCCACTCAATGGCCTGAATGTTTGTTCTACCTAAATATATGAGAAAGTAAGAGTAGATCTGTTCCCTAACAGAGTTCACAATCTTGTTGGAAGAAGTAGACAGCAAATACACCAGATATAACTGATTCATCACTAAATCATTTACAAGGGTGAAAGAGGATTGTGGGGTAAAGGTAACTTCAATTCAGGAAGTTAGAGTAATGAATTAAAGTTTCAGCAGAGATCTGAGGAGCAAAAAGGCCTCATCCACCTGGGTGATTCTGAAGAAGCATTCTGCAGTCAGCAACCCCAGAGAAGCAACAGCTAGGGTTAGGAGTGCCCAAGCAAGGCCTGGGATGCTGTTGCCTATGCAGAGTGCTGGAAGGAAAGGCCATAGGGCAAGCAGAGTAGGGAAGATCCACCCCTCTGTGTGTGTGTGTAAATTCATGTGTGCATGTGTGGGTTCATGTGTGTGGCTTTGTTTCTGGAACAGTATCTGCATTCCTTGGCTCTTCCCAAGGGAGACAGGCATAGGTGACTCTGGTACATTTTGAGGTCTGTTTTCACCTAAAGTACCATAGACCCTGACTTCAAATGCAGTCACACGTTATGAATATCTGGGTGTCTAGCTCATCAGTTTTGGAGGAACACAACTAAACCCATTAAAATGACTCAGCAGAATGAACTCTAAAACACATCTAATATGCAAAGCAGAAACTAGGTTTAAGCAGAATCTGAGTGGAAAGTACAGTTTGAGGAGGAGAATGATTAATATCTCTCTCTAATGCAGCATGTCCCTCTTTTCCTTTGTCTTTTCAGCTCTTTTACTTGGTTTCTGTCTGCCTGTGTGTCGCCATTATAGCTGCCTTCCAGTTAACAGCTTTCACTTTCCGGGAGAACTTGCTGGCCACAGCCCTCCTGCTGGCACTTTTCGGGTATGTGATGAGAAACACGGCTGCAGAATTATGGTTTGTTTTCTGAGAAAGAAAACCCTCAGGATGGCTTTGAACCTGCTGTCTTCTTCATGATTTTCTTTCTTCTCAAGCAATTACATTACTTCTGCAAGGGCTGTTGCGCAAACAAGCTTGAGCAAGATGATGAATGCCCTGTGGAGGAGGGAAAGGTTGACGTGGTCATAATGAAGATGGCATTGGTCTTGTCTCAGAAAGGCCCTCAAGCTGTTTGACAAACTTGTGCAGTGGGAAATGGATTCTTTGTTATTCTCACTTTGACATTAATCGTGGACTCAAATACATAATCCAGTTAGCTCTGAAACTGCATTTGTGGAGATTCCCTTGTGAAACTGTCTGGCATATTTTTTCTTCTCCTATAATATTAGTAGCTTGGAAGTATTTTGTGTGACTTCTACCACTTTTTTCCTCAGAGGAAAAAAAGCAGTAAAAGCAGAAAAGCCATTGCAGAAATCCTCATTTATACACACTGGATGCGTGTGACTGCTCCCAAAATCTTACCTGTCTGGAGGAGAAAATAAATTAATGTACTAAATTTTCTTTAAAAAAAAAAAAAGACTATCCACTCACACTTAAGCCAAAAGCTATAAGTAAGGTGAATTTTGCATATTTTGTTACCATTCCAGTGATCTAGAATTCTTTCAAGTGTCTAACTAAGGGACAGACTTTCACCTAAACAAATGGGTATCCATCTTCAGAGGGATAGATGGATGTGAGTCAATGGGCGGATGGGTGGGGAAGTATGTAGTGTTTCAAGGAGACCAGTTCTTTCAGGAATATTGATGATGCCGCTTACCCTGTGGCCTTGCTAATATTAACTCCCATCTAAACCTTAGTTTCTTCCCTGTAAAATGCCAGTTTTGTTGCTGAAAGTTAAATGAGAGAATGTCTGAAAACATCAGGGACAATTGGCGGAGTCACTACATTAATTTTAGGCATTACTATTATTTGTAGAATTATCTTCTTTAGAGATACTCATATACTCAGTAAAAGAATACTTGTGGAGTATGTTGTTATACTTCATGTGAAAGCTATGAGCTCATATATGATGGGCTGTATGTATGAACCTTAATACCTTATTTCAGCCTACTAATCTCATTTACTGTGTAACTATTGTTGCATTTCATTGTAGTGTGTGTAAAATAGGCCTTGCTATAAAATTTGGTTTGAATTTTAGAGGGCCATATTTTAAAAATGATAACAAAATTTGTATGAAGTTATATGAGTCAAAACTTAATCTTATTAAATGTGTTTTTAGCAAATGTTGAACTTGATTACACTGAACTAGAAAATTCTGTGCTCACAATTTAACATTTTTGGGGACTTCTGGAATGTCCCACACCTGTAGATGCATAGTCATGGTCTCCCAAGGGTGATGTACTTCCTTGTCTCAGTTGCTATCCTATTGTTTGAGGAGACACCAGAACCAAGGCAAAGTATGAAATAAGGACATATCAGGTGTGGTAGCATGTGCCTTTTATCCCAGCACTTGGGAGGCAGAGGCAGGGGGGTCCTTTATGAGTTCAAGGACAGCTTGGTTTACATAATAAGTTTCAGGACAGTCAGGGCTATGCAGAGAGACCCTGTCACAAAAACAGATGGATAGATAGATGGATAGATGGATAGATAGATAGATAGATAGATAGATAGAAAAATAAAGCATTTAATTGGGGACTTGCTCACAGTTTTAGAGGGTTAGTTTACTATCATTGTGGCAGGGAGTGTAGCAATAGGCAGGCATAGAATTAGAGCTGTAGCTGACAGCTCACATCTGATCAGCAAGTTTCAGGCAGAGAAAGAGAGAGAGAGAGAGAGAGAGAGAGAGAGAGAGAGAGAGAATGAGGACCCTGTATGAGCTTTTGAAACATCAAAGTCCACCCCTAGTGACATACCTCCTGCAACAAGGCCACATCTACCCCAACAAGGTCACACCTCCTAATCCTTCCTCAACAATTACACCAACCTGGGACTAAGCATTCTAACATATAAGCCTATGGTGGAAATTCTCATTTAAACCACCACATACCTGAGAAAAATTTTTATGTGAGGGGGCCCGAGAAGACTACAAAACAACAAATATTTGAAATCTGGGTATTCCCAAACAGAAAGAACCAAGAGGTCACAATGTGACATATAATGCATCAAATGACTTAAAAGGTATTTCATCATGGGGACAGAGCTTCAGATGTAATTCTGAAACTTGTGAGCCTCTACTGTAAGAGCCTCAGTCTTGGCAGCTAGTTTCAGGCTCCAGGCTATATCTGGATGAGGAGATTAGAGCAACTGCTCCTCCTCCTCATAGAACCTGTAGGTATCAGGAACCTAAGTGCAAACCTAAGAAAGCCAACTCCCAGTAAGTACAGAAACTTAAAGACACTTTCAGACTTTAAACAAAGCTATTGATTGAACTGGTATCTGAGAGAGAAGGAACAGGATAAGGGAACCAAGACCTGTGAAAGTTAGAACACAAATACTCAATAATAATTTGTCTTTCTACCAGGGAAAGCGGGTATTTAAAATCTGACAGGGCTGGCAGAAGAATTAGCATCAAAAAAAGAAAATCATGCTGGAAGTTGTTTGTCCTGGTAGGAGATGAACTCTGGACCAGCCTGAGCTGCACATAGAGGCCCTATCAGATGAAAGAAAGAGGTACAGGGTGGAAGTGGGGTGAAGAGAAAGGGAGCAAAGTCAGAGATAGAGACAGAAATAGACAGAGACAGGCACAGAGGGATAGAGAAACAGAGACAGAGAAACAGAGAGAACTAGAGAAGCAGACACAGAAAGAAACAGAGGCAAAGGCAGAGAGACAGGGATAGAGGGGAATAGAGAGACAGGGACACAGAATTAGGGGAGAAACAGACAGACAGAAACAGAAATGAGAGACAGAGGGAGAGAGAGACAGAGACACACAGGGTGGGGGGGGCACACACAGAGACAGAGACAGAGACAGAGACAGAGACAGAGAAGAAGAGAGAGAACATGAACAAGTAACATTGGTGCCAGTGGCACACACTTCTAATGTCAACACTCAGAACCTCAAAACACAGAGGAAGAAAGACCAGCATAAGGGCATATATTAAGACTTTTTCTCAAAATCCCAACAGATTCAAATGAATTAAGAAAGTAACACTGAAAATATCTGAAATGCAAGACAGACAACTTATATAAAAAATATAAAGCTAAAAACATATTTGGTGCATGTTAAGTGCTAAACGATTGGGAAAATTGGAGCACAGACTCCTGTTTGTTACCCAGGGAAACTCACACAGCAGAGGGAAGGAGCCAGTTGTCAGGAGGAGAACATGGTATGTTCTCATAAATTCCAGAATACTTACAAACGGTATACTGACCTCCAGTGAATTATACAATCATTAAAATGATGAGTTGTATTTTAGTAAAAGAGGAGAGAGTGTTAAAAGCCACAGCAGATTTCATATAAAGTAAATTATGCTCTATAAATCAATTTAAAATTTCCCCTAAAAATTTGAAAAGGCAGGGGTAGGGGCTGGATCTGCCTGTATGTTAATTTCAACCAAGTGTCTGAAAGGGAAATAATTAAAGTACAGTTTTTAAAAAATCATGGAATCATCGCTGTTGGAAAATCAGCTCAAAGATTCGTTAATGCTGGAAAGGAAATCTCCAGGGGAGTCATTTAAGACTATGTCTTTGTCTCTGAGTCTTTTTTCTTAAACAATGCTTTGATCTACTTGTCAAATATTTGAAGGACATAACCCAGTATGAAGACCTTATATAAAGATTCTATGTGACTTCCAGTGTAGTGGAGACCAGTGTTGATGTGGTAATTACTCCCTCAAGTGTAGCTCAGGGTGCCTGGGCTGACAGTAGGAGGGGAAGGTACTTAGCGAGGCCACTGTGAGACCATGGAGATGCTGATCAAAGCAGATGGTCATCTCACTGCGCTTTGTGCCAACAAGCCACATCAGATATTTCATGAGGGGCTGCCCCCCCCCCCAATGCCTCTAGCTTCTGCATGTTCAAGTTTAACAGAGAGCGCTGGCTGGATGCCATGTTTTACAAGGAACAAAGAAAGGTTGGCTCTTTTGTAGTTCTGGTTTATGTACACCAGGATGGTTATCTCAGCCTATTAATAATATGCCTGTGTAAAATAAAAACAATTTGTCTTCTCATGTTCTAGAATTCTGTGTTTGAGTCAATAGTTTTAATCTATCTATCTGTATGTATTTGCTTACTTTAAGAATGAATTTGATAGAAATTAAAACAGGCCTAAAATTTGGTATGCAAGCCTCTGCTATTACTTATATGTGTTCCACTTTTAGGAATAATTTATCTCCTCCTTCTTCTCATTTTTCCCCTTCATTTTGTCTTCTTCATTGACCAGGCTGCCTTTGAACTGTCTATCCTCCCACCTTACAGCCTGAGCTCTGGAATTATAGGTGTGTCACCATGCCTGGTTCCCAGTGGCTAAAAGCAATCACATGGTGAAGGCTAGCAGTTGAGTTTTGCCTTAGAAAGGACAGTAGGAAGTGAATGTGAGATTAGGGATGGAATTTTATCTTTCCTGTTAATACTTTATTGCAGACAGGACTAGTCATAATTAGCAGCATTAGCAAGTGATGGGTCACCTCGTTGGTAGTTATTTTGATTTTTCTTAATTATTTTATATAGCAAATACTTAAGAAAAATTGTTTTGAAGCACTTGTCTCCAACATGTGCTTCAGAAATATGTTTTTTATGGTCAAATTATGAAGCAGATTGCTTCTGAGTGAAGTTTCTGAGATGCTATATGGCTTTGAATATCATGCTACACACATTCTCTCAAGTACAAGAATTTATCTTCTAACACAGGGGCATTCTCTAGTATAACAGATTATATATGATCAAATGCTATTTTAGGGTTCTAAAATCTCCCAACATGGTTTTGAAGTCTCATAGTTTTCAGAGCTAGTTAACATGTTAGGGAATGCTCAGGCATTTAAAAGGTATCTAGCTAAACAATCAACACAGGGAATGCTGACAGGTCTACTTCAGGTGTGGAGAGAACATGGGATGTGCAGGTCAGAGTAGATGAGTCTTCTGCAAAAGCCTATGACTTTTAAATAAGTGTCTCCTTTGCCTATATTTGGACATGTTCAAAGTGTAAGAATCCTTTGATGAGTGATGTTAAGTTGATTGCATTTTACTGTTAGAAAAGAGAGCTGAGGAAGTTGGCCTTGAGTCAAAGGCTGGTTTTAGGAGGTAAAAAAGAAAGGATGGAAAGGGGGAGGTTTGGCTATGGGTGTGTTGGGGTTTCTTGGATCTTGTGACCACTGTTAAGGCTCAGTGTTTCACAGTTCTTCTTGCTACCCATCCTTGGGTCCACTCAGGTGCGGTTCCATGGCCAGCTTTGCCTACAGCCATGAAGCAGAATACTAATCAAGGTGTCAACCTTATTGTAGATGCCCTGCCCAAGAGTTACAGATCTGACTGTCATCCTCCAAGTGGCTGGGCCATGGGAGGAGGATAGAGGACATGGTAGAAGTGACAACACAGTCCCCAGAGTGAAGACTCTCAAAATGAAGCTTCCAATTCTTATTTTTATGTTTTTTTTTTTTTTGTGGAAAAGATCTCTGAATATTGTCTTATTCTTGGCATCTTTCAATTCTCACTATAATCAGTGGGCATGTTTCTTACAATAGGCTTGAGAGGCAAAGGGCCCCCAACTGAGAGAAGTAGAAAAAGTTCAGCGGAAAGCTCAGACTCCCATGACACTTTCCCTTCACCTTTCAGGGTCTCTGGAGGCTCCAGAGAAGATTGTTTTCCATAGCAGACTATTATTCATGTTACACAAAGAAAGGAAAACTCACCATTCTAATAACAATGCACCTGTACTTTGGGTCATTTGTGATACAAATAAATGTTTCAAGAAAGTAAAAATCATTTCACTTCTGTTTTTTAGATACGCAATGATTCCATGGATGTATCTGATATCCAGGATCTTTTCCAGTTCAGACGTGGCCTTCATCTCCTACATCTCCTTGAACTTCATCTTTGGTTTGTGCACCATGCTGATGACCACTATGCCCCGGCTCTTGGCTATCATTTCCAAAGCCCAGGTGATTCACGGGCTGTGGCCCATTTCCAAAGGCAGAAAAGATGAATTAGGATGTCTACTACTTACTCTGACACCACCGTGACAAAACAGCTGACTCACATGACTTAAAGGAGGAAGGATTTATTTTGGCTTACAGTTTAAGAGGGATTTCACTTTTAATTTAAGGCCCGAGAAGACTATGTGTGGGAGGAGGCTGTTCACCTCCTCGTGAGTGCAAGGAAGAGCCTGGGAACTAGATACAGCCCTCAAAGGACTGCTTTCAGTGGCTGACTCCCTTCAACCAGAGTCTTCATGCCCAAGTTCACAGAATCTCTTGAGACAATGCCATCACCCGGGAAGCAAGTATTCAGCAAGAGTGACTGACTGCAAACACTTCTGTAGTATTATGGTAGCTGTTCCTTGAGTCAGGGCAGGTCCACATAGGTATTCACTGTTTTGTTCCCAATGTCCTTCTCAGGGGTCCTTGTTGTCTTACTGGTGTTGGAGGCATGAAAACAGTGAAGTATGTCTTGCCAAAGTGTCACTATATCCTGGCTTAAAATCTTGAGTAAGGTGGGCCACAGCCTTGCCCATGCTCACATGATGGCATGCCTGAAGAATGATGTCAGGAATTCATTTCTTTGTCTTTGCTGGGATGTGTGTAACTTGTACAGTATCTTTCCATGTGTTAGAGAAAAGCAATGCCCCAGGCATGGGTTATTCACCAGAGAGTTGTTTTCCCTGTGAGGGTAATGCCTAGCAGGCATTAGGCTCAAGCTGAACTTCCTTCTGTAGACACATCCCATTCATCCTCCCTGTCCTGGGTCCTTAATGAAGCTGTCCTCACTCTTGGCTTCTGCTTTAAATCATCTACCAGCCACTCAGCATACCCAGTGTTACTTGTGGGAATGGGCTTCAGACTCTGTCCTCTCCTTCTCATATTTCAGTCCTTTCCTTTTCTGCTTTTTTTGTTCTCACCTCTGAGCACATGATGCTCGTAAGACGGTTTGCCATTCTCATAGTCTCTTATGCCTCAATAGTTCCCAGGTGTTTGAGTCAAAGTCTGAACATTTACCTGGGAGGGGCACAGTGCTTCCAGTGGAAGGAAGTGAGAGAGGGACTTAGGCCTGGCCCATTGGGACAAGTTCACTCCTTGTGGCTGGGCTCCAGACTTGATAGACTCTCGAATGAGGGCCAACATTATCTCTTATCATTGTGCCTCATGTTTGTGTAGAAGCAATGGAGTATGTAAATATCCATTTTGCATTCAATGAGAGCAATGATCTATTTCAGTGACTTTTTTTTTTTTACAGATTGAATTTGACACTAATCTGTATTAATATTCTGAGCCTTTAAATGGATAGCTTGCTGAACAATTAATTGGATTTAATTTGAGGAGAATATTGAAATCAGCAGAAGAGGCATAGAGGCCCTGCTCCACCCCATCGATTTCTAATGTGACATGGGTTATTGAAGATGCTGTAAACTGTGGTGGGTAGGGAACCAGACCCAATATAGATAAAACTGAGAGACATGAACAACTAGGTCAGCTCTGTGAGAACTAGACAGCAGAGGAAAGGTAAACTAACTCCAAAAGGAAAAGGGAGGTGAATCACTTGGAACTAAAGAGGAAGCCAGCTAGTAATAATATTTTCATCTAGGAGAGCCTAACAGCATGGTGGCTGAAAAGGCATTGTTGTCTGCAACTACAGACAGCATTGCTCACCTTAAAGAATCAGCACACAATGGGTGCTTCCTGGAAAAACATAATTCCAGTCACTCAGCAATTAGGAATGGAGGACATCTGACTGGATTTGCTTTGATCTTTCTCTTTCTCCTTACTAGGATACTGTTCGCTAAAGTCATTTAACATTATCTAAAAATTCATTCTAATTGATATCAGATATCCACTGTCACGTTAAAAAGCATTATGAGCTTGTAAAATTAATGCAAGGTATTAAGAATGGCATCTGGGTTCTCAGATCACAAGCTAGTACAGCCAGTACTAACCACTATATATGCAGACTGTAGTGTCAATGTGAGCTTTCTCTTGTTGCCAAAATGCTCTTAAAGAATGATGTGTCTTGGGTTGGTAGACAAGGCCAGGCGTGTATTTCTCTCCCACAAATGAAGATGTCTGCTTCAACCAGAAAAAAATGTTGGCAGGTTTAAAATTACAATTTCTATTTCTCTATGTATTAATATGCCTCAATCTCCACTCTTTCCAAACCAAACAATTGATTTGTTAATCCACGAATCCATGTGGGTTTTTTTTTATTAATTCAGCATATTTTACTAGTTCACATATCATACAATCTTTGTTAATACTTGTGTAAAAATCACTATGGGTTCTTAGAAATGAGCTATAAATCATCAAGGTCACCATACCATGTCATTAGTTATCAGTTCCCAAGTTCAAAGCTGCCCATCCCAGACTCTCACTAATAACAGAAATCCTTTTGGGTACACACTAATTGACACAGGTGTAGTGCTATGTGGCTTCAGCTGTCGTTTTTCCTGAGAGTCCTGTTACAGGCTTTCAGGCAGTTGCCATTTTACATATTCACACAGTGAAAAGTCAGTGGCTCTTTCTATTCCCTTAAGGACACTAATTTCACGGTAGAGATTCCTTACTCCGACTTCATCTACCCAAACTACCTTCAAAAGGCCTTGCTTTCTAAGCCACCATATTGGGGATGAAAATTCAGCATTTATATATTGGGGAATGGTATAGATATTTCAACCATAGCATATTCCCTTGGGCTCCCAAGACTTTCTCAGGCAGAAATTACAAACACATTCTATCATAGCAGCTATGAAATATTTAATGTATTCTAGATCCACCTAAAGCATAAAGACTACCATCTAACCTATAAATTTCATCAGATTCAGATATGGGTGAGCCTCAAAAATGTGTTTTATTCCAACTTCTCTGCAGCTGTGAGTCAGTACAGTCAAACGTATGGGACAAGTGTAGGACACACATTCCCACTCCAAAAGGGAGAAGAGGAAAAGAAGGACACTAGGTTCCATAAAATAAAACCTATGGAGACATGCAAAGTACAGCATCTCAGGAGCAATCATATCTGGCTCTGTGGTTGACTGGGAGTGTTTCTGAATAGCAAGGAAAGGGAAGACTGGACCTACAGCCCCAACCAAAGACAATAGGAAGTTACCAGTATATGTTGTAGAAAGGAAATCACTTTTAATTTCATCTTTCTTTTTCACTTTTCTATGCAGAATTTACAGAAAATCTACAATGTCCTCAAGTGGGTTTTTACTATTTTTCCTCAATTCTGCTTGGGGCAAGGGCTCATAGAGCTCTCTTATAATCAGATCAAGTATGATCTGACTCACAACTTTGGCATTGATTCTTATGTGAGTCCCTTTGAGATGAATTTCTTGGGCTGGATCTTCGTGGAGTTGACCTTGCAGGGGACAGTTCTTCTCCTATTGAGGATTCTGTTACATGGAGACCTTCTAAGATGGTCAAGGTATGTACTGAAGGGCCCATGCATAATGCCTGTGACTCTTGAGTAAAGAGTGAGGGGAAAGTCCACCTGGAACTTGCAGGATAAAGAAATGTGCCTGATTGACATTATTATGAATTATTCTAATAAGTTAAAGATTTTTATTTCTTTTTAACTGGATAAGTATGGGAAGAATTTCAAAATTTAAGGTGCTAATTTTAAAATATTCCTTTAAATTATTTATTTTCCAATTTGAAATTATATTGCTCAGTTTTTCTGTTACTTTGTAACACTGAAAGTGAATTTGATTCATACCATAAGGTAATTCATTTTTATCACTAAATGGCATCAATTCCTACAGTCAGGAAGGTGTAGGACTGTAGTGCAGGCACCACATGCCTTTTCCAAATGAACTATTTTTGTCTTTGTCAAGTGGAGATCCTGAGAATGTTGTATGTACATATATAGATTCTTCTAAGTGATTGTAAACACACACACACACACACACACACATTGGGTTTAAGGTGGCTCTGCAAAGATTCTAAAACTTTGTCAGATAAGGGTCAGTGATTAAGAGCACTGCTGCTCTTCCAGTAGACCGAGCACCCCCATGGTGGATCACCATTATCTGTAACCCTTGTACTGGGGGATCTGACATGCTCTTCTGGTCTCCAAAGGCATCTGGCAGACACATGGGGCACAGACATACATGCATACAGAACACCCACACACATAAAATAAATAACTATTTAAAAGTACATTTGGAATCTACAAGAAGTGTGCTTTTATGTGCAGGTCTTCACTGCTACTTGCCCCTCCACTGCTTAATGTACTGATCCTCCTTCTGTCTGTGGTCTTTTGATTCCTGCTTCAGACAGAGATTCTTTCCACCTGTACCTCTCTCATTATGTTTCTATTTTTTTGCTGAGATGATCTCTCAAAGGGAGGATTCTTCATGGAAAAATATATTACGATCTTGTTACTAAAGAATCTGTTACAGATTATAAAGATCTATTAATATTTTTGGCAATCCCTTTATATGTATTGTTTTTTTCCCAATCATTTTATGATATTTCATTACATAGTGCCCCAAGGCTGCTAAAGTAGAGAACCACTTTGAATACAAATTACAAAACTATTCTGAATTTGGCCATCATTATTCTGGAATTTGCAGATTTCCCATAGCTGACTGACTTTGGATTAGAATTCTGGGCCCCCTTTAAGCATAATTGCTTCTCTGATAACCTTTAATACTTCAGTCTGTTTAAAATCCACAATCCCTTTGGCAGCTTCCAGGCTTCTCAGTCCTCTAACAGTAACAAAGGAATTTTCTTTAATGAAAAGACTTTTGTATTACCTTTACTTCATAGAGGATATTAGTTGGGCTCTATTGTAGAACAATATCTTTGATATCCACAGCAAATAGTCATTTGTGTTATGTTAAGTTGATGTGAAGGGCTAAGGATCACAGGCATTCTCTCCCCTTCTGCTCCCTTATGACTCCTCAGATTGTACTCTTGACAGTTTGCTATTTAAATTCAAACAGAACCTAATAACTAATCAGTGCTGAATATGAATAGCCAAGATTCTCAGCAAGTCCTTCAAGGGCAAAATTACCCAGTCATAGCTAAAAGTTGGAGAAGAGTGGTAAGAACCTGTCCCCTCATGGGAACCAGATAGAGCCTACACTTTCCACCTGAACTATGAATTACCATCGTATGACTGGGCACTAGTGTGAAACCCACTTCACTCAGTCCTCTAAGTTGAATTGGCTACAGTCTGCACTTCTCTGCTGTGTTAAAATGACAGGCCTCCATTTGCATGCAACCCTGGCCTGATACCAGCCCACATAGGTGTGTGTGGGAGGTCTTGGTTCTTTTTACTGCAGTCTGAAGCTTGGCTGGGCTCCCTGAATCCTGATGCAGGCAGAGTTAGAACAGCCATATGGTCCAGATACCAGCTGTGATGAATTATCAGGAAAACCCTGCTGAGTCTATCTGCCAACCTGGATCCTTCTTCCATGCGGCTGTGATTGGTGGATGGCTAAGCAGAGGTGGAAATATTAGGGATGTGGTTTGTTTGGATGTTAGCCAACAAGTTCTCACTTGTCCTCTATCCATCAGAGTGAGGAAGAGAGAAAAATGTGGTACCTGATCCCTTTCTGAAGCCCCGAGTTGCTTAGTGATATACATATGTACATACATACTACATTTTACATACATTTTTCTAGGTGGTTCTCATGCAGAGAGGATGGGAATCTTGGATGCAGACCTCCAAGATGTCAGCAGAAAGTGAAGGGCTGATGGTGGTCCTTATCTGATAAAGACAAATGGTACTCAAGCTGAAAGGTAGAAGCTGATGGAGTTCCGTAAAATGAATCACCTCACCTAATCCTCTTTTAGATTGTTAGATTGAATACTTACCACGTTTTCAGTGCCCACCTCACTTTCTGCTCCTCAGTAATAAGCCTCTGAATAGCTACCACTCTCATTTTTATTTCTTTTGATTCATTTTTATAAGTCTTCAAATATTATGTAAATGACATCAGAGCCTTCTGAGGATCTAACCGTCTTTCCTCATCTGTGTTATATGTGCAATGAACTTATAGTTTTGTAAAATGTTGATTTTAGATGTGGAAAAATAACACAGAATAAGTCATTGGAATGACTGAGGACTGACAGTGGATGTTTTCTCTTAGCTATAATACTCTTTTGTTTTAAATTATAAAAAAATATTTAAAATAGCTCCTCTCCCTACGAATAGATGATTATAAAATGTATAACAACATATCACACTGAAAACAATCAAATTAATGTATGTTTTGGACACTGTGATTGGTTAATACTCAATCATTGAAATGTAGGCACATTATAGTTTACTGGAGAAATGAAAATTCACTCGAAAGTTAAAAATACCTAGATGGGAATCCCAAGGAAGACCTAACAGCCTAGACTGAGAGCAGATCAATTAAATATGATTAGAGTTATGCTCTTTTGGCCAATATCCGTTGAATACATATGCAAGATATGTGAACAGTTGTCTATCCATGGTACCTATATAAGTTGATACTTTATATTAATGTGAGTAATAATTTCTGCACTTAACATGATTTTACTATTACCCCAAATTAAAAACTACCTCTAGTGCCGACTCCTCTCAGTGTCTCTGGTAACAGGTGCATGTCCTTTGATTGTGGGAAGGAAGTTGACTTTTCCTGGCAGTTGGGATGGTTCTGGTAGGATGCTCTGATAGCAGATGCTGCTAAGGTCTGAGGGCTCAGCCATCTGTCTTCCAAGTGTCACGAGGGGACTATTCCACATGGAATTAACTCTGCCTTTATCTTCCCAGGGGCCACTCTGCCCTGCAGGACACAGTCAAGTCTGCTAAGGACATAGATGTTGAAAAGGAGCAAATGAGGGTGCTTGAAGAAAAGACTGGCGGAGACATTCTGGTGCTGTGCAACCTCAGTAAAAGTTACAGAAGTGTTTTCAGGGGGAAGACCACCGCTGTGCATGACATTAGTCTGGGCATACCCCGAGGCGAGGTAACACGGCTGCTCTTTTTACCCTTTTCTCTTGTGAACATGTGAACTCTAGTTGTAGTTCTGTTTGGGCTCATGTCACAATATCTGAAATCACAGCAAAAAAACAGCCTCCATGTTCCAGAGATTCCTACAATGTCACAGAATCAAAGCTGGAGACAGATTTAGCACAGTGAAAATTTGCCAGTTGATTCAAATTTTATTTTGTTTCATGATTCTTTAAATTTATGTAATTGGGGGGTGGTGGTTAAGAATTGTTTGACTTTTAGAATGACTTCTTTATCGAGTACAAATATTTTTTAAAAATCCAGTTAAAGATGGAACCCATTTCTTCCACTTAGCTGGCCTGTAATTTTTCTTGAGTGCACAGTTAAGTCCATGTAGATCATTGGCTCTCAACCTTCCTAATATGCGAACTTTAATACAGTTCCTCATGTTGTGGTGACCCTCAACCATAAAATTATTTCATTGCTATTTTATAACTGTAATTTGCTGCTGTTATGAATCGTAATGTAAATATCTGTTATGTGGGATATCTGATATGTGATCCCCAAAGGCATTGAGACCCACAAGTTGAGAACTGATACTCTGGAAGAATGCTATTCTGGAGGGTTAAAAAATGTACATACCACAGCAGCTGTGGAGGAACCGTTAATCAGAACCGCAGAAGTCATATAAACTGACTTTTATTTGGACTCAATGTATAAAAGGAAATCAATCCTGGAAATGATTACCTTTAATTAACTGTTGGAATTAAAGGTGCAGCTGGCATGTGCATGGTCCAGGCTTTGGGAAATCCAGTGGTTTTCTGACTATTGCATTGCCAGCTGCCAGCCCTCTTGCTGAGCAGATAATGCAGATATGAGTACCATGGAATATATCAAACCCATATAAAACAATCTAGGAGTGACCTAGGTTGGGACCATAATTTCTAGGACAATTGGACAAAATGCTAAGGATTATTTCAATTGATTATTTTTTTGCTAGTTAGAGCTGTGATCTTGCCTTATTGAATTTTGAATTGAAATTAAATCAATTTAAATCAATATTAGTTTCCTCACTATCTATCCATGGCTGTTTTAAGCCAAAGAGAAGCAAAGAAAGAAAGAAAGACAGACAGAAAGAAAGAAAGAAAGAAAGAAAGAAAGAAAGAAAGAAAGAAAGACCTTGGAAGTAGGCATTATTCCTTCATAACTGAGGTTCCATTTGGGGTTTTCCTTGTCAGTGTTACAAGCAACTGAAGAGGAAAGGCTCAGTTCAGATCACAGTTGTGGAAGTTTTCATTGTGTCGGGCCTGTGATGACCTACCGCATCAAGAGAAGAAGGCATGCTGGGGAGGCTGTTCCCATCATGATCAGATGCTAAAAAGACAGAAAAGGGAAGGACTAAGTTCCACTATCCTGCAAGGGCTTAATATCATTGAGCAAAATGAACAACTAGGCACACCTCCTATGAAATTCCAAGTCCAGTGACCACAATTTTAGCACATGGACATGGGTCTTGGGACTTTCAAGATCCAAACTGTAGGATGGTCTCTTTTCTAGGATTTGATGAGCAGCACATTTGATTGCCTAGATGGGATGTACCCTGTTAAAAGCCTGTGAAGAAAACAGAGATGACTGAGATGTATGGCCATGTCCCTGTAAGAATCCATGGACTGGCTGGCAACTAGAAACTCATAGGAGATACATTACCACATGTCTGGATGGAGTTAGTAAGCTTCAGTGACTTACAACGGTGCAGCAAGGCAGTGCAACAGCGAGATTGTTACCACAAATGCAGGATTAGACTAGGGTCTGAAACAGAGACATAGTCTAGGTTGTTTTATAGGGCATCTTAAGGCTCAGGAATAGAAGGCCTGATAGCAGCCACACAAGGCAGGTCTGGAGTGAAATGGATCTGTATTGGAGTGGGAGAGATCCAGTGATGTTGGAAGATACATGGTGCCTGAGCACATGGTAATTCAGGGGATTAGTGTTGTCCAGAGGCACACAATGGTGGCAAGTGCTAGGTGGGCAAGAAGGCAAAATGCAGAAGCAGTCATTGTAATATTGAGGAAGCCAGATGGTGTCAGTAGGCGTTAGCACTCAGACATCAAAAAATGTGTCTGAGAAGATTTGTTAAATGTCAAAGTATAACATTGGAGGTTGTTTCCTCAGTTAATACCAAGATTCTCTTAGGCTCTGAGTAAGAAGAGGAGTAGAATAGGTGGGAGAGGAGGGGGAGGGTGGGAGGGTGAGACTGGGAGGGGTAGAGAGAGATGTAACTTGAAGTAGCAAATAAACATTTAAAAAAGTGGATTTACAGCCTCTTCAATGGAAAAATGAAGGCGTGTACCTACCAGCAAGATCTATCTATCTATCTATCTATCTATCTATCTATCTATCTATCTATCATCTATCTATCTATCTATCTATCTATCTATCTATCTATCTATCTATCATCTATATATTTATCATGTGTTAATTATTATCTTTATGTCATCTCTTTTTAAATATTTATTTAATTTTTTATCCATCTATCTCATTGTATCTAAATGTATATATGCATGTGTAGACATATCTATCTGTTTATATACACATCTCTTGTACTTTCTCTCTCCCCCCTCTATATATACACATATACATATATGTATATGTATATATATATATATATATATATATATATATACACACACTCTGTCTCAGAGCTGAATATGGAATAGTTGTGAAATCAGAAGAAAAGCAACTGCTGCAGTGATGTAATTACCAAAGATGATTATATTATATAATTTGGATTATTGTTATTTGCTACTCATTCTGTTAAGTTTTATATATCTGAATTGATCTTTCTTTAAATTAATACTGATTTTTCATGCACAAGTACCACAATAACATAAAGCACCTTTTATACAATAGTGTGATTCTATGGTGCACCAACTTCACACATCAGAAACATCAACATACCATCAAAGTAAATGCTATTCTTAATGCAATGTTGATTATACTTCATACTTTGTGTCTAACTTTACTTTTTATTCTTAGTGCTTTGGGCTCCTTGGGGTGAACGGCGCTGGGAAGAGCACAACATTCAAAATTCTGAATGGTGAAACTCCACCAAGCTCAGGCTATGCCGTCATCAGGACTCCTTGGGGGTATGATCCAGAATTTATCACTTTGCTATCTTCCTCCAAACTCATTTTCTGTTTGTTGTTTCCCCAAAGGGGTTTCTCAGTATCAGTGACTGTAGCCAAGAAGACAAGATGTTTTTCTCAATCTTAAAATCTGTTGTCAATATTCGCATCATGCTTGCCATTTTAATTTAAGCATGCTGACATACCTGTGGGTTTATATCTAGCTTTGGCTGTTGTCTATGTACATACTCATGGACTCCTGGATATGGAAAAGATGCACCATGTCCATTGTGCAGAATAATAGTACTAGGTTCTTCCCTACTTCCTACGCCCTAACTAGCTACAGATTTTTGGACCAGTTAATGGTACATGTTGATTGGCATTGAAATACAAATTCTTTTCTTCTGTTTTCTTTTTTTTTTGAGATGGAATTTGTTTGTATAGTCTGACTTCGATTAAACTCAAGGATTCTCCTGCCTCTTCCTCCTGAGTGTTGCAATTAAAGGCATGTGTATATATATGTATATATGTATATATATATATGTATATATGTATATATACATATATATATATATTCTTAGTTATAGTACAGTCAGTTTTGTCTCCTTATCTTACTTGTGGTTTTTTGAACCTTGGGTAGTTCTTACCTTTCTTAGGTCATAAAACTGTCACCTGTGTTTTCTTTTCCAAATATTAGTCATTTTAATGTATTTAATTTATAAGGAGTTTATATTAGAGTCTTTGTGTAGCAAAAACATAATTTAATTTATTTTCTATCTGAATAGTGTCTCAGATCTCAAAATACATTTGTTTTTTAGTCAGCAGCACCTCTCATAACATACTAGGTCCTTGTGCATGCTGGGCATTTGGCCTCAACTGCATTGTTCCAAGGTGTATCTCAGTGTATCTCTTCCTTCTCCCTTAGATTTTCTGTAGACTCTGAGTCTAGGGACCAAATTAGCATAAGCCAGATCAATAAGGGAATATCATAGAATTTTTAAAACTGAAAATCGATTCTTTTCTTATACAGTACAGCTCAACCACACTTTCCCTTCCCTCCACTCCTTTTAGCTCCCCACAACCGCTCCTCTCCTTAGATCTCCCCCTTCATCTCCCTTCAGAAAACAGCAGACCTCCAAGAGACAACAAGCAAATATGACAAAACAAGATACAATAAGACTAGGAAAAAGCCCTTGTATTGACAGTGGACAAGGCAACCCAATAGAATGAAAAGAGTCCCAAGAGCAGGCAAAAGAGTCAGAGTCACACCTGCTCCCACTGTTAGAAGCCCCACAAAACACCAAGCTAACACCCATACCGTATATGCAGAGGACCTGGTAGAGACCCTGTAGGCCTCATGCTTGCCACTTCAGTCTCTGTGAGCCCAGTTTAGTTGATTCAGTGGGCATGTTCTCCTGGTGTCCTCTGTCCACTTTGAATCCTGCAATCTTACCTCCATCTCTGTCATGGGATTCTCAGAGCTCTGAGGAGAGGGACCCAATGAGATCTTCGATTTAGACTCTCTCTGCGTAATGTCTGGCTGTGGCTCTCTGCACCTGCTCTCATCTGATGCTGGAGGAAGCCTCTCTGATGACAACTGGACTAGGCACCAATCTATGAGTATAGCAGAATATTATTAGGAATCATTGCTTTTGTTTTGTATGCCAATTTATGTCTGATTCTTTTATATGTACAAGGAGATCACCAGAAAAGTATGAAGTCTGAAGAAATGACACATAGAATGATTTTTGTACATTTTAGACAAAAATAGTTATATTTGTGAATAAATGACACACAGAGGGGTCTCTGTTTTAGGAGAGTATGCCCTAGGCTTGGCACTGAGAGATATGTGGGTTTGTAAAACCTAGTGGAAGATCAGGGCTTTAGGTATGACTTTGTTTTTCAGTTTATGGCAGTCCCAGTATCCAGTTTCTATTGATAAAGGGACTTTCTTCCCTCTTTCCTTCCCTTTCTTTATTGTTTTTATTTTTATTTATTTATTTTTTGTTAATCTAGCTATGGCTGATGCAGCCAGATGTCCCGTTCCTCACCAAGCCTTTCTTTCTTTTAATTTTATACATTTATGTATCCATTTTACAGCCCAATTGTAGCATCCTCCCTCCACTCCCCTGTGTCCTTCTTTCTCCCACCTTCTTTCCCCCATCAGCCCTTCCCTTCTCTTCAAAAAGGGAAACTCCCCCACCACCCCACCCCAGCACATTGAGTCACATCAGGACTGAGGGTATCTACTTCCATTGAGGCCAGGCACCACAAACCCTTTAGGAGGAAGTGATTAAAAAAAAAACCCAGGCATTAGAGTTCATGTCAGAGACAGCGCCCTCCCCCCTTTAATTGCTAGGGGACCCACATGATGACCATGCTACCCATCGGGGTTACATATGTGTAAGGTGCCTAGGTCCAGTTCATGCATTCTCTTTGGTTGGTGCTTCAGCATCTGTGAGCTCCTGTGGACCTAGATTAGTTAACTTTGTTGGTCTTTTTGTGGAGTTCTTGTCCTTTCCTCTGTGGCTTTCTATTCTTCCCTCATTCTTCCACAAGACACCCTGTACTCTACCTAAGGTTTGGCAGTGAATCTCAGCCTCTGGATCCTCTGCTGCATGGAGGCTCTCAGAGGGCAGTTAAGCTATATTCCTGTCTGTACGCATAACAGAATATCTTTATTAGTGACAAGGGTTGGCTCTCTCCCTTGGAGTAGGTCTCAGGTTGGGACTGTCACTGGTTGGACATTCCCTCAATTTGTGGTATATCTTTATCCCTGCACATCTTGTATACAGGTTAAGTTTTGGGTTGAAGGTTTTTTGGGTGGGTTGATGATTCTCTCCCTCCATTAGTAGTCCTACCTAGTTAGAAGGAGGCCTCTTCAGTCTCCATATCCCTTGCTGCTAGGGGTCTCAGCTAGAGTCACCATCATATCTTCCCAGGGGCTTACCCTGTTACAGGTCTCCAGCTTGTCTCAAAGATGCCCCTCCCCTCTTGGTTTTCCATTTTTCTCCCAGGCCCCTCACCTCTGACCCCAGCTCTCCCTACAACTGATCTTCACTCTCCTTTCCCTCCTCTCTCCCTCTCCTACCCAGTTCCCTTTCTTCATCCACTTCTGCTGTCTATTCTATTTCCCCTTCTGAGTGAGATTTAGTAAGGTTTTTGTAGGTGCCTTCTGCCTAAAGTAACACTCTACACTGCCATGGTGTTTGGTATGGTAGGACTTGCTGTCCCTCCAGATTGTCTAATATTACCAGACTGTCTTCCCTAGTTCCTTCTTCAAATTGCTTGCAATATTTTAGGGACTTCTCTTCAACATATTTTATTACAAACTTCCTATTTTGACTATAATTGTATCAACTCTTACTGCAATTTGAGGTAAAATATCTTGTTTGTGATACCTGGGGTCTTCATCATCTTTGACTCACTATGGTACACAGTAACATTCATGCAAGTTGGTTTAGAAAGACCAGTCCTTTAGGTGAAATTTGCTTGATGGAGTCCTCGTACATCTTCTATGTTATTTAACCAGATGAACTTGGCCTCAGCAGGAGGCAATTTGTCTCCTATGTGCTTGTATATTTCATTTTCATTAGATTTTCTTATGAATTTTCATTTCTCTAGCTTACATTAGAACTGAATTATGTGGGTTTATTCATTTTCATCCTCTACATAAACCCCCCATCTAGCATGGTTTCTGTACCTTCAACCTTTCTCTGGATGTATAGCACCAAAATAGGCCTTTAATGGGGAGCCAGGGACCTCCCTCATGGTTATATGAAGATTGGCCTTTTTCCAACCTCTTAGAACTTGGTTCTGATTCTGTCCCTGCTCATCTATTATGGAAAAATGAGTAGCTTGCTATTGATACTGAGAGATATTCTCAGTTTCTTTTGATGAAGAATGTTGCTGTGCTCTTACCCAAAACCTAGGGGATCATATTTTGAACTTGAATTTAGTCTCCCCTATGTCATAGCTGTAAAGGGCTTTGGGTCTTTTCTTCCTCATTAAGGACCAGGTGTGTGGCTATTTTAATGGGATTCAAACATAGAAGGCAGACAAGAGTAGTCTTAAGCACTGCCTCTAGAATTCTCTTCATTTCATAGTCTCAGCGGCACTTATTGTTTAGTGTGATTATTTATTCTAAAGAAAAATATGCTGCAATAAATACAGAAAATAATTCACTAATCACACATGTTTTAGATTTAGGAAGGAAAGTTAAAGCATTGTGTCTGTAATTTCCTAGTAGAATTTTAATTGAGTTCATATTGCATATTGATTGTCATGTAAAGAACTAAGATTTTGGATAACAGTGTATTTTTCTTTTCTACAAATGATAACTATATTTCACATCAAAGCAATGAAATTAAAATCATTTTATTTTTCATTTAATGGCAGTATTTCAATGTATTGAATATCATTTCTTGAAATATATATGTTATTTGTCAATTAAAACATTTGAAATTCAATTAATACATTCATAAACTATAACTTTTCTGTCCAAGGGCAGAGTATGCATTCATGTTTTTGTTACTCAGTGTGAATAGACAAAAATGACATTCATAATAAAATCTATCTGAGAATAGAGAGTAAAATTTATTCAGACTCATGTGTGTCAAACTAGTTATGCATTCCACTTATCATTTTTAAAATGGAACCTACCTACATGGAACTGAAAGTCTCGTGAGGATTAGGATGTTAATTTTCCCTTATGGCCACAGAATTAAGAAGCAAAACATTTTTTGTTGCTTATGGTGGCATCTGATTATCTATTCTCTCTAATTTTCCTATTTACAAAACTATATAGACTAAAGAATCAGAATTTAAAAGGGAATTCAAAAAATAAGGTTTACGGTTTCATCCATGTAATACTGACTCCTTTCTTTATTATTCCATTCCATCATTTGTAAAATAATTGGAAAATGAAATTCAAATAACTGCTTTTGAAAGGAAGAATAAATTTGCATTCACATAATGGTCTGTAAGTCTCTTATTATGCTACATATCTGTGTAATTAGTTTAATTATAACTAAATCACACTTGCATTAATTATATTTTTAACCTTGATTATTTGTAATGTTAATTGCACATTGGTATTCAAAGAATTAAGTACGTAATTAGGAGTACAATAGAATTTGTATCTACCCAGAAGGCTGGAGTACCCTTTTCTGCCCACGAATCCAGGAACTGACTGCTGCACAGCCGAAACACAGGGACCTAGATGTTCATTCCATTTGGGCTTATTTTTTGGTTCTTTCTGTGGTTACATGATCAGAATCAGTCCTTTTTCTATTTTAGTGGTTGATTTATTAATTTCCATAAATGAATCAATGGATGACTCATACTTGAGAACATATAAACAGAACTCTCTGAAAACCTGCGATTTTGATTTGCTTTGAAGTATGTCATGAACCCCTGGTATAATGACAGTGATCACAAGTTGATAGCCTGCATGTCAAGAATCACATACTTTTTTTTTTTAATGGTAATGATGGAGATAGGATTTCCTGTAGCTCAGACAGGCCTCAAACTTTCTATGTAGTTCAGAAAAACCTCCAATTTTTAATCTTCCTTCTTACCTCCTGAGAGCTGACATTACCAACCTGTTCCCACTTTCAACTTTATGTTGCCTGCAAAGCTAAAGTTTGGGGCTTAGATGACCTCAGGTAAGGACATATATGCCCCAGCTTATCCCAGCTTCCTCTGTGCCATGGCACCTCCTTTTCTAATACAGAAAGATGTTTGTATAAGGTATTCAATCCTGTAATTATTGTCAATTGCAGCCATGGATTAAAATAATGCTAATGACAAGACTCATGATTTGCTGTGATGCTGTTATTCACCAAAGTATTAACAGATTCTTTAAATTCTGAGTCTTACCTAGTGATTATAATGGCCTTGGGAAGAGAATGTTACTCTAATTTTACTTACAAAGAACTCGAGACTCAGAAAAATCAAGTCATTTGCCAGAATTCAAACTCTAGAAAATAGTTGTAGAGTTTGAATTTTTCTACTTTAATTTTTATAATTAAAACGTTTCATTTTTGAGAATTTTATTCATGAGTACTATAGTTGCATAATTTTTACCCCCTTAACCTTTCTTGTGTCCCACCACTTCCTCTCAAATTCATAGCCCCTTTTTTCTTGAATTATTATTATAACATTTATATATATGTGCAGAATATATGTATATATATATATTCTATTTAGTATGCTTATGTATACATGTGTATACACATGATTAGGGCTGACAATTTGGGATGGGACAGTTGGGTCACCTACCAGAAGGCTATTCCCTGGAGAAAAATGAGTCTCCCTCTCCCAGAATCCATTGATTGGCTCTTCTGTCCAGGGGGTTGGAGCCTTGTGAAATTTCCCTCATCCAAGCTGGTATGTTGACTGGTGTTACCATAATGCAGGTCTTGATTAGGCAATGATTTGTTGAGATTGATGGGTGTAGCATCTTTTCATATCTAGAAGATATTTTCTCATGGCTGGAATCCTGGTCATCTGGTCGTTACAATCTTTTCTTCTCTTTTACTTAGATATTTCCTGACCCTTAGGTGTAGGAGATGAATTGTAGGTGTATCAACTGGGGTTAGGTTTCCTTGGTAATTTACTCTCAAAATTTTGAAAAGTTTTATATCTCTGTTGTAGCTTCTGTCTGAAGCAGAAAAGAAACCTATTTGATGAATAATGAGAGCTACACTTATCTGAGGGCATAAGGACATGAGGATAGGCTTTAGAATATAGATTAAAAACTATATTGATTTAGGAAAATGACAGTAGTATATCCTCCTTTATGGTTCATGACCTCACCAGTCACGTGTAGTTGGTTATGTTACAGTAGTAGGCATAAACTCTCTTCCAATGAATGGGCCTTAAGTCCAATTAAACACCTGTTGGTTACTCCTAAAATATAAGTGCCACTATTGCACCACTGGGGATATGTTGCTGTTCTTGTCCAAGAAAGTCCTAAAATCATATCGGCTATTGCACTTCACCTTGGTTGTCTCCCAGTACATGAAGATAAGATCCTGTTGCTGAAGCCACCATACACTTTAGGTATGAGGCTTGGAGCAACTCAGCTAGAACTGACCTGGAAGTCTGGTTTTTTGAGGACTAGTTCTTATAATATCTGAATGTATGATCAAGCCACCATGGAAGAGAAGCAATCAATAGTTTTACCCAGATGTAAAGCATGAATCTTTTCAACTTTAAATCTTATGCCTTTTCTAACCTACTGTGCCTATTACTAGAGAAAACTTTAAAAGCAAAGGGAATAAAGTATGGAAAAGGAACAGGATGAGATATTCTTAAAATAAATTGACAGACAGCAGAAGAATACACATTTTTTTGCAACAAATGTTCTGTCATAGTTAAAATTCAAGTGCTCAGAAATTGGGTTTCAAAAAACATGAATTGTACATGACACACTTAACACAGTGTCACTGCAACATTCCAGGTTGAGGAGTGACAGTCTGGCAAATAAAACAAAACAGAACACATAGATACATTAACACATTTTAAACACAATTTGTACAAAAATGTATAAAGAGGCAGAGAGATATAATACATATTGAAAAAATTACAATCACTCTGAATACAAAGAGTAAGGCTATATTTCATGCAGAAATCCTAAACATACCCTCATATAGTGGTTACTCTAGGAGTTTTCAAACCACTAGTCAGTATTTAAAGTACTTTCTACCACTAATATTAAAATGGGGGGAGGGATTTGTGTTTTCATATGTCATCATAATAATTTAAAAAGTAGCCCAGATTCCATAAAGACAGTAAAATAGAGTAAATAATCATGATCATATATTAAAATAAATACATAGTGATATGTATAAAAAGTGCTTGAAATAGTAATTTCTCCTACAGGAATGTCTTCCCTGAAAAAGAATGGAAATAAAAGACTGAATGAAAATATCAATTTTTTTCTTGTCTGTAGTATCATAATGTGGGCAAATACTCTTACTGTATATTTGATGATTCGATTCATCTAAAATATTATTGCTAAACTAACTATGTTAAATGATATTTAATAAATTAAGAGAGAAGATTCAAATAACAGGAACATGTACCCATTATAAGATTAAAAAGTAATCCAACTATTTTACAATTGCTCTCCTGAGGCCATATGTAGGAGGAAAGATGTTCATAGAGCAGAAGAGCTGCCAGGGTTGATGTCATGGTGTTTGAGACAAGGGTGGAACAGACCAGATGTGAGGTTGTGTATAGGAACTGAGTTCTAATAGCCTCAAGGGTGGGATGCTGTACCACTACTCTGAACAGGGGGAATTGCCGAGCTGGATCTTGGAAGGGCTACATCCTTCCTGAAGGTGTAGGTACTGAAAATTCCCACACTGGATAGGAAAATGATGACAAATCTTGACAGTTTCTCTCTGGGCTCAGAGTTATAAAGGAAAAATCTCCAGTGCTTCAGAGATCTGGATTTACACCCTCTGTGGTTTGGACTCCAGCAGCTGCACCATTCTCTAGAGAAGCATATCACATCAAGACAGGTACCAGGTCATACACATGCGAATGAGGTTATACATGACGGAAATACATAACTTTTACTTGTAAGTTAAAAGTAAATTGATTTGACAAAAATTGACTTCAGTTTGATTAACCCGTGGAAATATTCAGGAGAAAAGATGAGGGTTCTTTGAAACACAACAACTAAATCAAGGTTTCTCAATCTAAGATGTTTTTAAAATTGTGAGGCAAGTTAGTATGAAAGCTGAGTTAGATATAGAACTTTAAACTCATGGAGATGGTTAGATAGTAGAATGTTAAAGTCAGGTGCCAAATACATATGGACTGGACATTGGGAATGTATGCTAAGCCATATAACTCTCATAATTATGGCCTATTTATTTCTGTTGTTTTGTATTGTATTTATTGTTATAAGAGAAAGGACCATTTGTTGGACTGAAAGGGGAAGCTGTTGGAGGGAAAAGATATACCTCAAACTAAAAAAAAAAGGTAGAGGATGGGGGGTTGAGGGCGAAGAAGGTGGAAGGGTGGGACAGGAGTGGGTGTGGGGAGGGGATTGTGATTGAGATGTAACTTGAAGAAATAAAAAATAAATTATTAAAAAAAGTATCATTAAAGGAGACCATGAAATCAAACACTACAGTCTACATATGACACCTATCTTCTGTGGGTATAAATTAATGGATTTAACAAAAATGAGAATTGTCACCCAGAGAATGCAATATACCAGAAAATCAATCACAGAGAAAGTATAGAAATGTCAATAGGAAAAACAACATATTTGAAAATGACATAATTTCTAAGACTGAAAATGAATGCTTACTGAATTTAAAAGAAAAACAATGAGTGAGTTAAAATTATATGCTTCTTATGGAAAAATATGAAACTGTGGTCATTTGAAAAGGAAGGAAAGAAAAGATCTAAGCTGGTTGTGACGGTTAACAGCTACAATTCCAGAATTCCTGAGGCTATGCCAACAGGATTCATGACTTTGAGGTCAAAGCCAGTCTGGGCCAATATAAAAAAATAAACAAATAAATAAGTAGAGAAGAAAGATAAGGTCCAATGAGTGTTTAATTAGCTTTCAGACTGAAAATGGAGGAGACACTGAAAGGCACAGCATTTGATGAAATAATGGCTGGAAGATTTCCAGTATTAATAAAGCAGATGACTCCTTAGGCCAAGGAATACGTCTCTTGAATAAAAATAAGATGCTTTTTTATAATGACACTATGTGGTGAAAACAAAATCCCCAGTATAAAAGCAAACTTTAAAAAAATGCAGAAGAAAAGGCAGATTGCAGTAAAGGAGGAAAAAAAAAACCCACCAGATTCAGTCTTCAAAATATTAACTACCAAAGGCTTCTGGTATTGGACATACCATTTAAATAAATTAAAGAAAGAAAATTATATTTTCAGTAGATCTGATACAGCTCCCGAACTCACTAGCTTTTTCTGTTTGGGCCAGCATGTATACACACAGGTAGGATCCATGTGACAGAGCCCATTTCAGAGCAGAATAAGACCTTGCCTGAGATAGTATAATCAGTACGACACAGGAATGCCATGGATGAAAGCCCACTGGTGTGTCACTTGCCATGATAGCAAGGTGGCAGATTATAGTTTACATTTGTTTCTTATCTAGGCTTTATTTTGGATATCTTGTACCACTCTTATCTACTAGGTTATGAGACAATTAAAATAATAACAGCACAAAAATCTTCTGAAACACAAGACTTTTGCTTGGTAGTTTAGATCAGCATTTCTGAAGCTCACCACCTTTTAACACATGCAACTGGGACAGCTATTTGATTTGGGCTGTGGTTTTCTCCTTTCTTAAATGACCACTATTACAGAATTCATGTGAGCAATAACTATTAACTACTATAGCATCATCAAAATGCTCAATGTTATGGGCATAGCACTTTAGAATTTGTATACAAATGGCTATGCTTGCTATAAACATGCATAGTACGAAAGTAAAACTACATGTAGCTCAGAGCTCACATATTGCTTGCAAAGGCCTAAGCCTCCCTTTTGGCTTGCAGATGAGATTAGAATAGCTGCAGCATAAGCTGACCAAGTAGGGGCTGCTTGCCAGTTGTGTTTCTCTCACTTCAAGGTAGATGAAACTGTAACAATGCTGAGATGGAGTTAGAAAAAGAATGATGCAAAATCCTATGAAATTTTAAGAGATTATCCTTGTAGTCCCCAGTTTTGAGAACAAAATTCTATATATCCATGTGTACGTGTGAGGGTGTGCCTCTCACTCTCTGCTCACACACATAATTGTACACATTTCCATACACGAACTCTTGCACAATCCCAGTGATGGTCTTGGCTTTCATTTACCCAGCTTCTTGACTGACACTGTGTAGGGCTTTTAGCACTTCTGAGCTGTCTTCATGTTACTGCCTGTTTATGTTCTACTAGATTTCTAGCCAGCATGTCCTCAGTCATGTGTCTGTCACATTGTCATATTCTCTTGCAAATGTTCTCCTCCTAGAACAAAGTACCATCTAGCTGAAAGGCTCTTACTCTTTGAAAAGAAAAATAAAGGCACTTGTTCCATTACAATGAAGATTTGATCAAGAATGCAAACCAGCATGAGGCTCCTGCATTTAGCTGTTAGTACTGACTTCATCGGGAACAATGAAGAAGACCGCCATTGTACTTGAACTTTCCCCCAGGAGTGGATACATATGTTTTCAGTGGAATCATTCAGAACAGGCACACATAGCAGTGTTCTATGTTTTTGACTAAAATGCTCAGTTCCTTGTGCATATTGCTTGTCCATATTTTCTTTGTATCTACAGGACATTATGCTAGGTGTGTGTTCTGTCCAGAGATTATCTTTGAGAGTCTTCATATTCCTATTTTCAGTTTTGTGAATGAACAGACTTCTTACATAGGTAGCAAGCAAAAGTAAGGGAGCAAATAGTTAAGTAGTTGATAGTATCATTAAATGGGGTACTTCCAGCACCTCCAAAAATGACTGAGAAAGCCTAGAGGAAGCTGGTAGGAACTTCTAATTTTGAGTCCCAGGTAAAACAGTGTCTCTGCTTCAATAGTCCTTCCTAGTAAACAAGGAGAGAGAGAGAGAGAGAGAGAGAGAGAGAGAGAGAGAGAGAGAGAGGAGAGAGAGATCATCAAAGTGGGGATTTACAAAAGCAGGCAGAAAAGGTTCCTGATTGAGAGAGATCTGTGGAGAGTGCCTTCTCCATCCCTCAATAAATGAGTTTCAGGCCTCTTGCTCCCACTGCAGGCATAGGAGTCTGTTGGGATGATGTATCTTCTATTGGTCTTCAGGGAGCAATGCTTTTAATACTCTTAGGCTGTGTCACAGTGTCAGGGGAGCAACTTGTTCCAGGGAAAGGACTGTGTGTGGACACTGAGTATAACAGGCCTGAGTGAGAAAACAGGCAGTGAGGGGCGGCTTGTTCTCAGGGTCTGCTCTCAACATGTCAACATGTGCACACAGAACACGGCAGCTTATCAGTATAATTTATATTATGCTGTGGTTTTCTTTTTGTCATCTGGGACACACTGTATCTTTTCAAGACCAATAGGGTTTGTATGTGTGTGTGTGTGTGTGTGTGTGTGTGTGTGTGTGTGTGTGGTTTTTAATGGTAAATAATGTGTATGTGATTTTTAGTGAAAAATATTGTGTGGGTGACAATGTAAAATATAATGTAAAAATATTTTTGATTGTAACATTCTGGTAGCAACTCATAGGGATAGTCCACCTTATTTGTGACTTTTCACTACGACACTGGTTTACACCAATAAATATCTTCCTATATTCCTACAGGGGTGTCTTGGCATAATTAAATCATTGTGGACAATCTGCTTCATTACAAAGTGGTATGAGAAAAATTCCATAAGTCCCCTGGCAGAGAACTGTCCCTAAGCCCTTTGTTAATTATGGACTAATGCTCAGTAAAAAGGGATATTGGAAGAAATCACTTTTTCTCAGACTTTAAATACAAAAACCAAGATGAAGTCCTACTTTATTGCAGATCTCTATCCTGCTATTGGCTAAGAGTCTTCCAATATGGAGCTGCATTTTTTTTTTTTTAATGAACAGAATGAGCTCCTGAGGATGGGAGGTGATTAAAACACAAGCATCAGGCACCCTTGCTTTTTATATTTGCATTTTTCCAATGCCACAAGCTGTCTGAAAGTTTGTATATCGCATCTTGTGGAGTTCAAGTATTGGCATCTAATATGCAAATAGGTTACTATGTTACATAAGCTGGAGACGTCATGGAAAGTCTTCTTGGTGGGAACTTCCCTTGAGATGCTCCTGCCCTTAGGAACTGGGGCATCTCCAACACAGCATGGCGTTTCTGAATTCCTTCAGAACTTTCCGTTGCTTCTTCTTGTAGGGCTCCTCTGGGTCACTGCTGCTAAGCCTAGTTGGTTCCACTAACACAGAGAGGCTTTATTCTCACATTTGTCCTAAGACTAAACATTGACTACATCTCTGCCAAAATACCATGATGTGTTTTTATTTTAATTGGTTTGTTGTACTGTGAATTCCCTGGATGTGTATGAATGTATGCCTGCATGCGTGTGTGTGTGTGTGGTGTATGTGTTGGGGGCAGTGTATCATCCTTTTGTATCCAGAAGGTAGTTTCCATGATGATGCAGGATACCAATACCTGTAGGCACTAAGGTTCTTTCCTGTCAGTCCTCCCCACCCAAGATACATGACAAGAAATATGCGAGGTCTGTGGTCCCCAACTGGTTGGCTCTATGTTATGCATGTAGAAGAGCTTACTATATTAGTTTATCAGTAAGTGACTTTTATTTTTTCATTTCATAAGGGAAGAGTCTGTGGCCCAGAGAGGCATCAAGCCCTGACTTGATCACATAGTTTGACATTGGTGGCAACTAAATTTTCTCATTGTCACTCGTCTTTAACATTTACAGTAATAATATTAAGGTGTCCAATGTGTTTGAGCTGAAGATTCTCTTTAATGATGCTGTTAAGAACATGACTGTTTTCCTGAGCACCTATGACTAAACAGCCCTTTTCTACCTAAGCGTCATTATTATTTTATATACTGATTCTTTTGATTTTTGACTCCTCATCTGTAATGTTCATGTGTATTGTGGCTGTGATCTGAGTGTTGAAAATGAGATAAGAGAACTTTCTTCAAAGGTTTATATAAGAATATATTAGAAGCCTGAAAAGATAGTTCAGCCATTAAAGGCAAGGCTCACAGCCAAAACATTAGGAGTATGCTTGATAACCTAAGTCTGAAATACAATGAGCACTTTCAAATTTTTGCCACTGCCTAAAATGATACTTTGATTCTGAAATGTGGGAAGTATAAGATTAGCACCAGGTAGATCCTGCTCCGCCAGGAATCTTTCTCTGTCCACCCCTCAAGTTCTCAGCTAGATGGATAAAAACTGCAGTAGTATGGCTGCCAAAAACAGTCTGATGTTTTTTCATGGAAAATTCAGCTTCTCATGTAGTTTTTTTTTTTCTGTTTCAGACTCTTTGTAGAGTCTCTAGTTTCCTTTTCACCTTCAAACAACAAATCTATTGAAAGTGTACATGCATGCATGTGTGCATGTATGTGTGTGTGTGCCTGCACATCTATGCATATGCATGTCCTTTTTATTTTTATGATAGATGAAGACACCTGCTGATACACAGTTTCTAAATATCTTCTATCTATGTCATTGTAGGGCTGTTTTCCTCAGGCATGACATGACCATCAGCCATCATAAAGGAATATTGCTATGATGGTCTATAGTAACTATATTGAGGTGCTTCCCATTCCCTTGTAGAAGAGTGGGGAGGTCATCAACCCCTCCCATGAGATTTTAGTATTATCTCCTTGTACCTCTTAGCTGCATGTGGTATGGGGCCTGCTAGAGGGTATAAGACATGGAAGGCTGACTGGACATGGGGACTGCTCTCTTAAGGAGCTTCATGAGTTTCTATTTGGTGCATGGATGGGACTATTCAGCGCTGCAGCCGCCTTTGAGTCACCCATGCCCCTATGTGGCTCCTGGTCAGATAAATGTATTTGTTTGGATAGAATTCTTTCTTGTGTCTATCGGTCCCTTGGGTGATCATACATCTTTATGTTCAAGCAGGGACAGTCATGAAATGCTGCCTATCGCCTATGTGACAATGAAGAAGTCATCTGTATTGTATGTCCTGCCATACTCTCAGTGTTTACTAGCTGGCATCCTGGGAAGTCACTTACAGTCACCATGGAGAAGACTAATAAAAACCAATAAATCTTCTTTGTTTTCTCCTGTATCATCTCCTATTTGTTTATAGTTACTAGTACCACAAAATCTCTTTTAGTCTCATTTTATTAAACTCTTAAGATGTTTGAGCTTGCATCATATAGAATCCCATATCTAATGGCAATGTGGTCTGTCTCTAGGATGCGTTCAGAAACACTGTATTCTGAAAAAGGACAAAAAAAAAAGGCCCATTAATCCCTTCAAGGACCTACCAGTTCTAATAAGCTACATGTTTTCTATTTAACACCAAATCAGAACAATTATTCTATGGAAGATCTAATCCAGAGGCTCTCTTTTTATGATGGGGGTGATGACATCAATGAGGTTTTCATTTTCAGTCATTCAAATGTTTTTAATCTTTAGCTTGTGTGTTTTATTTATAACTGTAGGCTAATGCTTAGGAAAGCCTTCCTTACCTCAACAATGAATTTACCCAAGGTAATCAACTAAATCCTTATTAAATATGTATTATATAAGAGCAAAAGAATACTTAACTTTCAATCTTCCACAAAAGTTATCCATAAATTCCAATGGTATTGATGGAATGAAGAGGCTTTGCTGATGTGAAATGAATTATTTACTATAGAACAAGTTATGTTCATATACCTTCATACATGTCAGTGTGGCTTGCCTTTTGAATTTCTCTGGGTACTGGTCTATTTTTTTGTTAAGGCTGTGTTTTATAATGTGTTTTAACATCAGGACAAAATTCTTTGCCATTAGGAAATATTCATTTTTTCCCATTGTGAAATACATGAAGAAATCCATGGTTATCAGGCTGTGTACAAAGCGGAGTCCATCACTCAGGAGTGCAGCCTGACTGTCCACACACAACGGCCACTTTTCATAGACTTCATTCAATCGATTCATCCTACCCATTGCTGCTTCTGGCTTCCTGTTCTTCTTTATGTGCTTCATACTGCAAGGACTGGGTTTTTCCATTACACTTTAAAGTGGATATATAGGAAAAACTAATATTTATTTTTAAATTTGAACAAGTACTTTATGAAACTTTTATGTTTCGCCTTGTCTTTCTTAGCTTAATAGCTCCACTTTGAGATGGGGGTTATGGTACTGCTTTCTAATATTTACATATTATATTATTTTATTGATTAATTTTACTAGAAATTTCCAGGGTTGTACTTACAAATCATAATTGAAATAAATGTTTTACTAAGTTTTATCTGTTTCAGAAAAAAAATGAAAGTCCTGGCATTGAATCCAGTGTCTTATGCTTGCAACGCAAGCACTTTGCCATTAATCTACAACCCTAGCCTTATTATTTTTTTAAATTTAATCTGAAAATTAACACTGATTTTGTTAACTTTCAGTTTTTAAAAATATTGTTCATCTTATTTCCCACAAATAACTAATATTCCACGATTATCTGTTTCTACTTAATACTTTATCACTGAAAACTTAAGGCAAACTCCAGGAGTACGGCCAAGGCTCATGGACCTGCTTCTCTGGAGGGTAAACCATCATTTTGATATACCTTGATTAGGTGACACAATAAAATGTATATTTAATGTTCTTTAATTTCTAGAGTTATGAGTTTAAAAAACACCCTTGCATTGCTATGGTAATCCAAAGTGATCATGTGATATTCCTTTGAACTTTCCAAAAATTTAACTCTCAAGATAGAACAGTGAAACATTTTTCTAATCCCCAAAACATGAGAATGCAGACTGACACCCTTGATCTTGTTCTCTCTGTCTTAATAACATGCTCTTGGAGCTAGACTTATTTATTATTACATTATTAAACCTACTCAAGTTATCACACCATTTTCTTTTTGTGGTTAGTTTTTATTTTATTCTGTGTGTATTTTAGGGAACATTAGAGAGGTCATTCTTAGTATAGATCTAGTTTGGGGTAAAAATCTAACTAACTGTATGACAACCCATGTCCACAGAACCAGTTTTTCTTTCAATATATGTATGTAGGGAGAGGACAGAGGACAGGAGAGAAGTGAAGTACGGCAGACAAATGGAGGAGACAGAGAAGAAGAGTTGAGCACACCATCTCAACTGGGCTCTGGAACTTTACACACAAGGTCTGAAACAGCAAGATGAGGTGTGGACAGAGCTGAGAAGCTAGACGCAGGGTTTGTAAAGCACTTAGTGTTAACTGGTGATCAAGAATGAGAAAAGGGGACCATGGGAGATGATTTTTACTTTTAAACTTTTTTTCATGTTTAGTCTTGATTTCCTTGTAGTATGTTTTAAAAAGGAAACACACATCTTTGTGCTTTTTTTCTTCTTGTTAATTTTTTAGGCAGAAATGTAAAATATGTGTCTATATTTTGAGGCTGACAGACATAAGTGATGACTTTTATATAAAAATTATTTTCTAAATATATAGGAGGTGGTTGGCTATTTTATTTAGCCTGAAAAGAAAATATCTAGTATCATCATTAGTAATGACATGAATATTGTAGTTTTTCAAAGGTGTTTAAAATGCTTCATAGCTTGAAATTATTTTATATGTAGAACCATACTTCCTGTGACATTCCACTAAATAACAGAGTATATCTATCATGCTGGTCAGCATCCTATTATTATTAATTTGGTACACTTTAAGCTTATAGAATAATATGAACTTGAATTTAAGTTCTCTTGGTTAGATTTTTTTTCCAAGTAAAAATGGATTGGTATCTCTGTCAAGCTTTGGGAATGCTGAAGAATGCTCTGAAGTTGAGACATTTTCATATTCTATCTTATCTTCACCTCTAGTTTATAAACAAAGGATGAAGTCATTGCACTACAGCTTTATTTTCAACTTGCTTTTTTTGTTGTTTATTTATTACTTCAGATTACATCTCCATCACGGTACCCTCTTTCCACCCTTCCCAGGCCTGGCCTCCCACCCTCTACCCCCTCTTCCTTCCATCCCACTCCTCTGGAGTGGAGTGTCCCAACCTATCAGTCATTCGCCCCAGTTCAGCAGTCATATGAGGACCAAGAGCTTCTTCATACATAGTGGCCTGCAAGGCAGCACCACTAGGGCAAAGTGTCTCATTGACAGGAAACAAAGTCTATGTTCTTGTTCCCTTTGGTGCATTGGTTGTAGTGTAGTTATCCTGTACTATATGGCTAAAATCCTATTATAAGTGAATAGATGCCATGTGCATCCTTCTGAGTCTGGGTTAGCTCACTCAGAATGAGCTTCTCTAGTTCCATCCATTTGGCAACAAATTGCATGATTTTGTTGTTTCTGATGACTGAGTAATATTCCATTGTGTAGATGTACCACAGTTTCTGGTGGAGTGCAAGCTTGTACAACCACTGTGGAAATCAGTCTGGCAATATCTTAGAAAACTAGGAATAGCTCTACCTCAAGATCCAGTCATACCACTTCTGGATATAAATCCAAATGATTCCTCACCAAACCACAAGGAAGTTTCCTCATCTATGTTCATAGCAGCCTTATTTGTAATAGCTAGAACCTGGAAACAACCCAGATGTCCCTCAACCGAGCAATGGATAAAAACAAAAAACAAACAAAAAAACAACTGTGGTACATCAACTTGCTTTTTAAATAGTATGTCTGAGATTTCAACACAGAATAGTATGTATGCTAGTGTTTTGATTTTCAACATCCTCCTAACACTCTGTGGAAAAGTTTGGTTTCTAGCTTGGTGGTTCTGTGACATGGTGGGACTCTTAAGAAGTGGGCAAAGTAGGAGGTATTTGTAGTGTACCCTGGAAGGAGATAAAGGAATCCCGACCTCTCTTTTCTTTTCTTCTTTGGTTTTGTTGCCATGAGGTGAATGGTTGTATTTTGCCATATTTTCCCATCATGACACATCACCAAAGATTAAAACAATGAACCAATTGGTCACAGAATGAAGCCACCAAAGCTGTGAGTCAAAATAACCCTTGTTTTTAATATGCTGATGGTGGAGATATTTTATTACAGAAACAAAAAAGTTGACTAATATATACTTCTCATGTAGAATTTATTAAAGGTTTAATTTTATAATTATGTGTATATGTTTGCATCTATATATGGGTATGTGCACATGTGTTCCTGTGTCAAGAGAGGCCAGAGAGATTGGGACTCTCTTGGAGCTGGAGTTGTATATGGTTGTGAACTGCTCAATGTGGGCTCTGAGAGCTGAACTCTCTGCAAGTACAATACATACTTTTAGCCACTGAGCCATATCTCTAGCTCCTCATGTAGTACATTTTACAGTCCACTGTAATAAAAAGAAGTATTTTGATTTCCCTGGCTCTGTGTCAATATTGAAGTGCTAAGCATGTACTGAGTAGTTGTACTGGTCTTTTAAGTTTCCCTGTTTCTTATAAAAGATAGTTTTAAGCATTTCTTTATGTGAAAATCTACCTCTATAATTTTAAAGTTGATGCTATCCAATACCAGGCATTTAAATTTTAAAAAGTTCTCTTGGAGCTGGAGAGATGCCTGTGTAGTTAAGAGCATATACTGCACTTGCAGAGGAACTGACTTTCGTTTCTGACACCTCTGCCAGACAGCTCATTTCACCTATAACTCTACCTAGAGAGGATCTAATACCCCCTCTGACCTCCACAGATACTGCACTTACATGCATGTGCGCGCGTGCACACACACACACAGAAACATCCATAATTAAAAACAAAAATGAATAAATAAACTTTCTTGATAATATCTATCGTATAGTTAGTAATGTGCATATAATTTGAATCTGGATAATATATTCTGGTAATAGTATCCATGAATGTGATATATACTTCAGGAAAATACCATATTAATAGTGACATTTATTTTTATTATCCAGATAACTATTAAATATTTTGATAACTTTGTATAACCACTGACACTGACTTTCAGAAAGAATATTTTTAGACTAAGGGTCACTGAGATCCTGGAGCTAAGTTAATGTTTTCTGAAAGTCAGCCTATATGTGCCATTAGTGATGACATCTTGACTCACAAGAGACATACCATGGAATTCTGGTCACAGTGTCATAAACATTGCCACCATTTTTTTTCTTTGAAGGTAAATCTAGGAGATATTAACCTAGTCTTTCCTTTGGATAAGATATTAGATAGTATTTTGGTTTGAGTGAAAAATATCCTTCACCTTTCATGTTTTCAAATGTTTAGTTTTCCAATAGTGTTATTGTCTTAGAGGCTATGGGACCTTTAAAAGTATGGTCTTCGATGCTTATCTTCTACTTGGAGTAGAATAGGGGGTGCTGTCAGGCGCTGATATGTCTCGATATCAAAAAAAAGAAAATCTTAATTTAAGATAACATCTTTGAATGCCATATTCTGCAGATCTCTTGGGGTTTTAGAAGATGCCCTATCCATCTCTTGTATTTAGATAAGCAAATGTTGCTTGTCTCTTAGCAACTTGATTACTGGGTAGTTTAGAGAATATCTGTGATAGACTGTCATAGTAGCTAACAAAGTGACATGTTTGCATGACTAGGAGTTTGTTTTACTTAACTATCCTAGACCGTTTTAGACGGTTGGTATCAAGAGGCCAGAGCTTCACATTTTATTTTTAAGTATCTCTAGGTATGATACCATTAGGAAGCATTACTTTTAATTTTGTATCAATATACAAAGATCTATTCAATTATGGTTAAATATACTCTTAATTATGTATCAATATACAAAGGTCAATGCCTATGTAGCCCAATACAATCTTAATATTACGTCCATATACAAGGGTCAATACCATTGTGGCCAACTATAGTCTTAATTTTGTATCAATATACAAAGATCAATACCACCACTGTAAGATGGTTGAATTAGTGGCAAGCCTATCTCTTGGCATGAAAAAAACCCCTTGCACCAACTGCAGACAGACTGCTGTCCAAAAAGGACAAAACTTGGTAGCAGGGAAGTCGACAGCCTAACTCTGCCAAGACAGGGTAGGTAAGTCCTTCATAATCCCGGCTCTACAACAAATGTCTGTCAGAGAAACAGGACCCAAAGGCTGAAGACTGATGCAGGAATGTATGGAGAGAAAATGGGAGCTGTCCAGGCAGTCATTGGTATGTCCTTTCTTAGTTTTGGAAGCTGCAGGCCCTGCACTTCCTATATAAGCAGAAATATTTATCCCTCTCAGGTCTCTGAGGTCATTGAAGAATAGACAGCTAGAGTCTCATAGTTAAATTTTGAGTTGTTTAGGAATCAAGAGGGTGTTATAGATCTAAGAAGATACTCTTAAAAGTGTGTTGCAAGTTAGTATGAATGTTGAGTCAGATATAGACCTTTAAACTCATGGAGATGGTTAGATAGTAGAATGTTAAAGTCAGGGGCCAAATATGTATAAACTGGACATTGGGAAGGTATACTGGGCCATTTAACTCTCACAAATGTGGCATATTTATATCTGTTGTTTTGTATAATACTTACTGCTATAAGAGAAGGAACCATATGTTGGACTGAAAGGGGAAACTTCTGGGGGGAAGAGGGTGGAAGGGCGGGTTAGGAAGGGGGAATAGGGAGGGGTTTGTGACTGAGATGTAACTTGAAGAAAAAAAAATAAAGTATTTAAAAAAAAATAAATAAAATTAGACAATTTATAACACACACACACTCACACACACACACACACACACACACACACACACACACACACACAAAAGTATGGTCTTGTTGAAGGAAGCATGCCACCAGCAGAGGGCTTTGAGGGCTTATAGCCTCACCCCACTTTCCATTTGTACTTTCTGCTTCCTGTGTGTGGTTAAAAAAATTATCTCTCAGGTTCCTGACCTCACTTGCTACCATGCATTGTCTGCTATTATGGACTATCCATCTGAAACCACTAGCTAAAATAAACTCTTCCTTATATAATTGGGTTCTGGTCATGGTATTTTGTTACAGCAATAGAACAGTAATTAATGCACACAGGACAATTTGCAACTGATATTCAAAATGAATATGCATAATTTAATGAGATGTTTTGTTCCCAATATTTATAGCATTCTCTTGATGGGCTAGAAGGAAAAACACCAGCAATATAAAAATTCTTTTGCTTATGATTTTACTATTTTGGAAGGGTATTTATTAGTTTAGTGGATTTTCTTATAGCCATGTATACAGAAGTTAAACGGAGAAAGAGTTAAATCTTAAATACCTCCTGAAGAAAACAACTGCACTCTTGCTCCATGTATATTCATACTTAATTACCTATCTAAAAGGCCTGGGAAAATCCCACCAGTCTTAGATGAGAACATAAGTAATATATGTGTGAATTGTAGCTTAATCCTAGGATATAAATGCATTCCAACCTTATATGTTCTTGATCTATATTTAATAGTCAAAGCATCGTGGATATACCATATTCTCTTAGAAACAAAATCAAACTACTATGGAGGGTACAGCTCTCTGCTGCCTGGTTAGGTAATCCTAGCTACTTTGTGGTATCCATGAAGACACACAGTGAGCCCCCATCAGGCCAGTCCTGGTCACCTGATCAGAAAGTGTGTGGTGAATTTGGGGTTAAACCTGCACATAAATGTGGGCAGTGGAGGGCCAAGCCAGTGTTTGAAAAGCAAGCAAAGTACAACATTGACGTGCTAGAAAGCAAATCATGCCAGGTCCACTGAACAGCATTTTGCTCTCATTAACTGTTTGACAGTTTACAGACTGCTGATAATATAAAGAAAATTAAATGCCTGGAGTGAGAAGGTTCTTGGCAAAGACCTCTCACAATGTTCTTCTGAGCTTTGAATTTAATTTCTAGGGTTTTTTGAACTGTTGTGCCATCAATTAAAGAGAAAAAAGCCAGTTGGAATGCATCATGATAAAAGCTATTTAAAGTTCATTTTTATGTCAGATCCAACACTGAAAAATGTCTTGTCTTTCCAAGTGGTGTTGAAGCGTAAAGCATGCAGAATGTTATGACCTTCTCTATTAGGCTGAGATAACCAAGTGCAAACGTGTGGAAACCGTGAAATAGATGGGAGCGCTCTCTAACAGCAGAAATATGATTGACGGCGATTCTGATTTAAGAAGTGTGGATAGCATCCCTTGGAGTTAGATGAAAGGACTTAAATAAATAAGCTCATCTTCTCAGTCAGTTAAAATGATCTCTGGATGGGTCATTAACTCCTGCTTCACTCAAGCTGCATTATCGTACCATATCCTTCGTATGCACAGCTGTACAAGGCTATTCCTGTAGTGTCCCCACATGGACCAGTGTATTATACTACTGAAAAAGCAGTTCTGGTTACCCAGATATTAACTACAGAATTGGCCTTCATAAATCCTTACTTCTCCCAAAATTCAGAAAAGGAAAAATTTATAGACTCAGGTATTTAAACTAATGAGAGAATAGAGAGTTGCTCAGCAGTTAAGGCCACTGGCTTCTCTTTCTGAGGGCCTGACTTCTTTTCCCAGTGCCCACAAGGCAGCTCACAACCATCTATAACTCCAGTTCTATGGGATCTAACATCCTTTTCTAGCCTCTGTGGATTCTGCATGGACATAGTGCACAGTCATACATTTAGGCAAACTGTTTGTACATATAAAATAAAATAAATAAGATAACAACAATTAACCTAATGAAATACAGCTAGGCAAAATACAGTATACATGACATGTCATTAGGGTGACTTGAGTGCTGACCCTACTGTAGTGGAATGGACTGTGTATCTTCTCTATATGCACTCTACTAAACTACTTGCAAATGCAGACATCATTTTAGATTAACAGCTGCATATCTTGGGGCTTGAGGTATAGCTACGTGGTAAACAAACAAACAGACAAACACAAAACAGACAAACACAAAAACAAACACACAAAAAGAACCTTACCCAGCATTTTGGAGGCCCTGGGTTCTATCGGAAGGATTTAAAAAAATAAAACAAGAAAAATATATAACTATTGTTATATGAGAAAGTGTTATCCAATGAAAGGTTTCTACTAACTATGAAGGAAATGCAATGATCTTAACTGTGTATCAGAAGAAACATGTCCTTCTCTAGGAATAGGGAAAAGTTCTCTTCTTTATTTCATTGTGAAATCATGATCTTAGTTTTAAAGTTATCTGATTAGAAACAAGGCATCCACCCAAACCTTCAACCTAGAAATTGTTCTGCATGCAGGTTGTGCATGAATGGGAATGGAGAGAGATTGTGGGAATGTTCAGTCATTTAACAGGGCAGCTTGGGACCTACTCTGGGGGAGAAAGCCTACCCCTGTCACTGTTAACTAGGATCTGCTGTGTGTGCAGACAGGAGCATGGTGTGACTGTCTTCTGAGAAGCTCCATGCAGTGGAGGACCCACACAGGTGCTGAGACTCACTGCCAAGCATTGGGTGATCTCCGAGTGTCTTGTAGAGGCAGGGATGTAGGGATGGATGTACTGAAGGGGACAGGAACTCCACAGGAGGACCAGGGGAGTCAACTGGCCTGGGCCTACAGGGGCTTGCAGAGACTGAGGGTACATGTACCAATCAGGTCCTACATGTAGACTTGACTTGGGCCCCCGGTGCATGTGTAGCCCACGTGCATGGACAGCTTGGTCATCAGTGGGTCCCCTAGCAAGTGGAAAGGGGTTCTCTCTGACTTGGACTCTGATGCCTGCTTTTCAGTTGCTCACCCTTAGCAGTGCTGCGGTGCCTGGCCTCGGTGGAACGAAGTGTGCCTGTGGTGCTCAGCCATGGTGTGACTAGATGTGCTGGGGCAGGGTGGGATGGTACAGGGGGCCGAGGACTCTCCTTTTCTAGGGAGAGGAGGAAGAGATGAGAAGGTGGAAACCTGGAGAGGGGAGTGAGGAAGGGGCCTGCAATTGTGATGTAATATATATATATGGGGTACATCACTTCACTGGGTGATGGTAACTGTGAAGACAGGAAGACAGACGCCTCATTCTGTAGCAGGGCCCCTGGAGTACTCTGGTTCACCTGTCCTAAGCTATTTCCATGTTCTAACCCTCAAGATATAAAATACAGATAGCACATACTGGCCATATGCATGGCAGAGGTATGAAATGTCTAGAGTCAGTAACAATGAGAATTTGGCATATGTGTTCCATATTGGTCAATTGGCCAGAGAATTTAAATGAAACCTCCTATCTTTCATTGCCTAAGAGTGCCTTCAAATTGAGAAGGGTCAATCAGCTGGAGAATATTAATTATAGAAGAACTCTCAGTACAGCCTTCTCAACTTCAAAGACTGAGGCTGATGTTTTGCAAATTAACACATGAAGATTAGCAACATCCCTTAAAACATTAACTTTAAAATTAAGTCAGATAATTCCTTCACATAATTTATTATGTAAGTTGATGAATCTTTATAATGTGGTGCATTTTTATCACCATCACCAAGAAATGAAGCATCAGTGGCACTTCCGTCATTTTCATCTTCAAACTGAATGTTCTCCTGACTAACTGCTGTAGATGATTTTTGTTTGTGGGTTTTAATAAAATGAAATTATGCAGCATGTAAAAATCTCTTATGAGTAACTTCTTTTCCACAATTCCACATTGTTGAGGTGATTAGTACCCATATTGTTACACGTTGTAATGATTTTGTTTTCTGCATTAATTTTGACACATATTTGAATGGATATCACTGGTATAAGCATGAAGAGACATCTGTGTAGTACAGGTATGAAGGAATACACATGCTTCCGTAGAACATTTGTATATTGATTTTATCACTTCTCGGCCTTTTGGCTAAAATCAAGTGCAGAACATTTGTATATTGATCTTTTACTGGCACAGTGTTGATTAATTTAGATACAATTCACATACTTCAGAATTTATAATCTCAAGTACAGCGATGCAACTGTTATAGTCATAAAATTACGTGATGGTGATCATTTTTAATATTTAATCCCAGAGCACTTTGATCAGCTTCAAAACAGACCCTGCACCCATTAGCTTTTCTTTTCTTTGTGCCCCTCCCTTCTCCAGCCATGAACAACCATGAATCTAATTCTGCCTCTGTAGATCTGTCTATCAATATACATGGGACAATATAAATGGAGAAGTTGCTATAAGTAGTTTCATATAATAAACCTCTTTTATGTCTTGTTTAGATTTCATCAAATTCTGTGTTTTGTCTATTTGTGTGGTGTATGATGTCTGTTCTCTATTAATGCAGTATATAAGGATTAATTTTAGCATATGGAACAAACTTTGATTTCCTTGGCCTTATTTTACTGCCTTATGTCTGATTCTCCTCATGTATTACTGGATTTGATTTCCTTATACACATGGTTCCTGACTTACAAGATTCTAAGCACAGTTTTTCTTCTATGTGATGCTAGGAAAGAACTATGTAATATAAACTATACTTTGAATTTTCATCTTTTCTAAGGCTAGTACTATGCAGTAATAATACTTTCACCGTGCTCCACTGTAGGCTAATTTGAGTCCCAAGAATGATTAAGGTAGATAAATTGGAGCTATAACATTCATTCATTCATTCATTCATCAATCAATTGAAACCTAGTAATGCTTTCCCTCTTTCCCTCCCTAACCCCTCTCTTTTCTTCTGAAACAGGATCTCCTTACAAAAGCCTGGAACTTGACAAATATCCCAGGCTAGCCTTGAACTCATGGCTGTCTTTCCTTTACCTTTGAGGTGCTAGAATTACAGATATGTAAACATAGTTGTCAGTAAAAACATTTTTTATTTATAATATTTTCAGTTCACATTGAGTTTCCTGGGACATAACTTCATTGTTAGTTGAAGAGTTTGTATTTTGTAAGATTTTGTATGTCTGTAATTTTAATAAATTGAATAGTTTTCTTTCCTTCTCATTCTTTGGTTTAATTATCAGGCAGTTATGATTCTTCTGAAATTAATTCAGAGTTTTACTTGTTTCTTCTTTGTTTGAATCAGGCTGTGTAGGATTGATGCTAATCTTAAAACATTTACTAAAACTCACTACTGAAGTTCTCTGGTCCTGGGTTAAATTGTGGACAATTTAAAAAGTGCTGTTCAACCTACTTCCTTGTGTATCTGTTGAAGTTTGTTCTTCCTCATTTGGACATAGACAGTGGTTTGTTTGTTCTTAGGTATTTGCTCATCTCATATGGATTTGTCCCTACAAGGATGCATCATAAACCCTTCTGCTTTTATATCTTAATAGAAATGTATGTTGCAATTTTAATTTTAGTCATGTGACCTTTTTTTTTTTTTTCTCTTGACAAGTATAGCTAAAGGTTTGGCGTTTTTGTTATCCTAAAAACCTAACCGGTAACTTTGAAGGTTTTTATTATTATTTTGTCTATTCTATTCTTTAGTGTTTGTTTTCTTATTTCTCATGATTTTTGTTTACTTTAGTTTCATTTCTTTTGTGTTTCAGATCAAGATAGTTAATATATATATTTACTGAGCCTTTTAGGTAAAAGAAATGTAATCCTCCCTAATATTTTTGAGTTATAGCAAAATATTTAAAGTTGCAAGATGATTTGAAAACATTGCATTTCTCAAATGTTGGGATGTAAACAAGCTTCGACTCCCTGGATTTTCCATTTGACTCTTCTTATTCCACAGTAAAGAGCTCCAATTCCTTACATAAGTTCCGAGGCCAAGGTTCCATTGCTGCTGATGCCTTTACCAATGCTGTTTCCTTCATTATCTACTAATTCCACTTCAAAGAGAGGTTTTGCATTTGGTGGGATTTGGGCATCAAGCTGTCCTTTTCCCTCTTCTGTTCTTCCTATCACTGTCTCCAAGTAGGAGACCCTCAATTATAGATCCTCTTCCTTTTCTCTGGTGTATGGGAAATTCCGACCTGTAGCCCCACATCTTATTTTTACCTCTAAAGAATAATATTTTTCTTAGTCCTTCGGCCTTCTGGGAAGCATGCTTTATACCTCATCTTCATCTGTTACAAAGGCCTGAGCTTCCGCAATATGAGAGCACATTGTTGCTTGTTGCAATAAATTCTCCTTCTCTTTGAATGCGTGCCTATCACTGCCAGACTTTACCTGTATGTGTTCTGGATTTGATTCAGTTGTTCAATCTTTCATGGGCCAAGGCTTTTCTGAATAGTTTTAATTAAGGCTTTGATTTCTTTTTAATTATAATATTTTTAGACTTTCAAAAAAAAAAAAAAACACCTAAAGCCCAGGTTGGTCTCAACTCTGATAATGAATTTAAAATAACATGCTTGCAACTACAGATAATACACATAAAACATTATTATAAATATGTATTCACACACAGAGATGTATTCTATTAGGGGAATTTGCTCATGTGACTGTAGAGCCTGAGAAGTTCTAGAAACACACACACACACACACACACACACACATACACACATATATATTAGTTTTCCAGAGCTAGTAACCAAATATACATGGATACTTCAAATTTGAATTTTCATTCAACCATTGTATTTTTGCATGAAAAAAAAACCCCAAATATCCCATGGTGGGGCATGATGTATTCATTGTTTATCAGCTTGCAGATTCAAAAGGACATTCTCCTCAATGGTCTCATTTTCTATGCAAGAATGAATAAAGAACAAATACAGATGTCATGAAAATATCTGTGTAACAACCACAGTATATTGCACACTAGAGGAAGAAGAAGGTCCTACCAAACATAGATTAGGTGAAGACTACATACTACAGACATGAGGTTTAATTGCTCTGCCTTCCCATGGTACAAAGAAAAACTGGACTGTGAGTTCACCCAGTCATCCTTTGTGAGGATAATGAATGAGTCAGAATTCTCCAGACAGAACTTATGGTAGAGAAGGAAGGGGAGGAGGGAAGTGGGGAAGGAAGAAAGAGGATTCTCTTTCTAGTGGGAAATGTATTCTAGTGGGAGAATTTTCACATGTGATTGCAGAGCCTAAGAAGTTCTACAGAAAACCATTTGAAATTCATGAAGTGGAGACTCCAGGGTTGCCAGTAGCATGGTTCAGTTCAAGTCCTCAAACCTAGAGGCATGGAAATGGATGCTGTAGTTCTCACCTGAAACCCTAGTGAGCAGCTGGTTCTATTCTGCAGGGTAAAGTGTAGTGTGTTCTCACAGTGCTCTCATGCCTGGGGTAGAAGGAAAGGGTATACCAGCTCTGGGGAGGAAAGGATGAGAGGGAAGAGGAGACTGGAAGAGATAAGGAACGAGGAAGAGGGAGGAAAAGAGGAGAGGAAAAGGGAGGGAAGAAGGAGAAGGAGAGAGGTGGGAGAGGCAGGACAGGAGCAATTGAGGGAGAGAGAGAAAGGTGAATCTGTCTCCTGCCTTTTGTTTTGTCTGGCCTTCAAGAAATTGGGAGGGTACCCTTCTGATTCAAGTGTGCCTTCCTGAGCCAGATTTTTCTGGATATACTCTCACAGACACAGACACAGGCACACTCAGTAGTAACACTTTTCCAGTGCCTATATAGCTCATTTATTTATTTGTTTGTTTGTTTGTTTATTTCTTATTTTTACTTTTTTCATGTTTGAGATTAGAATATAATTATAGCATTTCTGCCCCCTCAACTTCCTCAAATACTCTTTCATTGCTCTTTTTCATGACCTCTTTTTTTCATTACTCTTTTTTTTAAATCAATACAAGTTTTTTATTGTTCCCAAAGAATCTCCAAATTGTACTTGTAATTCAGGATCTTGTTTCTGGATCTGAATAACTTAGGTCTTACTCATCTGCCTCCTGCACTGTTCCCTTCTCAGACACAGAGATACCATCCAAAAACATTCTGATATCCTTGTTTTTAACTGTTGTGGGTTGCTGAATCAGAGCTGTTGAATTAGAAACAAGTTCAATATCATTTCCTTCATGGATTAATTAATTCATCCTTCTGGGCTTGAGAGACAGAACAGACAATGCCTGTCCTCATACGACCCCTGTGGATGTATTTTCCATCCACAGGGGTTTTGGATTTCAACCAAAGACCCATTCTCTTGAATAACGATGTTGATAGGGAAGTGAGCATACACAGACCTCATCTTGTAATGGAAGCCCAATGTAACACCCACGATCATGTTCTGAACTTGACTGCAGATGGTTCTCTCACAGTGGCCAGTTCCTTTCCCCACTATTTGTCAACTCAGAGTCTCTTCTTTTTCTTTTCAAGAAGACTCAGGTCTACATTGATGTGATTGAAGTCCCTCTGCAGGGTTCCCCTGGGGCCCTTCACAATTGACTATGTGCCCCTTCAGAGTGATGGTGACATTTTCTGGAATGTCGACAGTCTGATTGCTGAGAATGATCTTCATTCTCGCAGTAGTATTCTTAGTTCAGTCAAATCAATACTTATTAAACATTACAATTGCTTACCCAATTTTGAGATTCCCTTGTCTATGACCTAATCCCCCTTTCAAAGGTGCCACCTTTTAATACCATTACTTGGAATATGGCTTTCCAATGCATAAATTCGGGGACTTCACATACATCCAGGAGAGCACGAAGTAAACTTAAGTGCAACTCTATTAAGTGAAAGTAGCCATGACATATTCTGCGTGTTCCTTCAACTCTGTGACATCGGACACAACTAAAGTCACAGAGCACAAGAACACCAGTGCCCCTGAGGTTTGACAGGAAGAATAGATGGTAGTTCATTAGACTTTAAGTAGGTGAAATCAGTCATTATGGTCCTTTAAATAGTGGACATCTGATTTGACGCATTATAAAATAAAACTACAGCACAAAGTACAAACCTGTCATACATTCTGGACTTTGTTGTTGGGTCAGTCATACCTGGGAATACCATGAGAAGGATGACAAAGAGATATAGAAACTTGTGATGACCTTTGGAATAGTGAAAATTAACTCTTTTTTCCTACTTTTTATATACTCAATGTAAGTTTATGTATGATTGTTATAGTTAAATTGAATTAAAATATCTTCAATGAAATTTTAAGGATTAATCCATTATTTACAATAGTCTTTTTATGGGAAGATTTCTATGGTAGCCATTTATCAGGCATATATCATGTGCTAAATATGAGGCTCAGTGCTAGACACACATACACACACACACACACAGACCCATGAGTGTGCTGGGCTCAGGGGTTGCTACTGGGAGGGGAAAGAAGCATTTCTCCACTCTACCATCTTAGGTTCTTTGCTAGAGCCCTGGGAATGAAACTAACAGAGGCATATTCAATTGCATATATACAAACAAGAGTTTCACAAAAAATGATGTATTATATAATATATATATATATATATATATATATATATATATA
>CAJQZJ010032698.1:1736721-1768357 GCA_907164525.1 Lophiomys imhausi | reverse complement strand
AGGTATTTTATATTATTTGTGGCTATTGTGAAGGGTGTTGATTCCCTTATTTCTTTCTCAGCCCATTTATCTTTTGTGTAAAGAAGGGCTACTGATTTTTTTGAATTGATTTTGTATCCGGCCACCTTGCTGAAGGAGTTTATCAGCTGTAGAAGTTCTCTGGTGGAATTTTTGGGGTCACTGATGTATACTATCATATCATCTGCAAATAGGGATACTTTGACTTCTTCCTTTCCAATTTTTATCCCCTTGATCTCTTTTAGTTGTCTTATTGCTCTAGCTAAAACTTCAAGTACTATGTTGAAGAGATATGGAGAGAGTGGGCAGCCTTGCCTTGTCCCTGATTTTAGAGGAAATGCTTTAAGTTTCTCTCCGTTTAGTTTGATGATGGCTATTGGCTTGCTGTAAATTGCTTTTATTATTTTTAAGTATGGTCCTTGTATGCCTGATGTCTCTAAGACTTTTATCATGAAAGGGTGCTGTATTTTGTCAAAAGCTTTTTCAGCATCCAATGAGATGATCATGTGGTTCTTTTCTTTCAGCTTGTTTATGTGGTGGATTACATTGATGGATTTTCTAATGTTGAACCACCCCTGCATCCCTGGGATGAAGCCTACTTGATCATGGTGTATGATACTTTTGATGTGATCTTGGATCCGGTTTGCAAGTATTTTATTAAGTATCTTTGCATCCATGTTCATAAGGGAAATTGGTCTGAAATTTTCTTTCTCCTTTGGGTCTTTGTGAGGTTTAGGTATCAGGGTAACTGTGGCCTCATAGAATGTGTTTGGCAGTATTCCTTCTGTTTCTATGTTGTGGAAGAGTTTGAAAAATATTGGTGTTAGCTCTTTGAATGTCTGGTAGAATTCTGTGCTGAAACCATCCTGGCCTGGGCTTTTTTTGGTTGGAAGACGTCTAATGACTTCTTCTATTTCCTTAAGGTTTATAGGACTGTTTAATTTGTTTACCTGTTCTTGATTTAACCTTGGTAGGTGGAATCTATCAAGAAAATTGTCCATTTCATTTAGATTTTCCAATTTTGTGGAGTACAAGTTTTTGAAGTAGGACCTAACGATTCTTTCGATTTCCTCAATGTCTGTTGTTATTTCCCCCTTTTCATTTCTGATTTTGTTGATTTGGGTATTTTCACTCTGCCTTTTAGTTAGTTTAGCTAAGGGCTTGTCTATTTTGTTGATTTTCTCAAAGAACCAGCTCTTGGTTTTGTTGATTCTTTTTATTGTTCTTTTTGTTTCTAAGTTGTTGATTTCAGCCCTGAGTTTGATAATTTCCTCTCATCTGCTCCTCTTGGGAGTGTTTGCTTCTTTTTGTTCTGCTCTTTCAGGTGTTCTTTTAGGTGGCTAGTATAGGAATTCTCCAGTTTCTTTTTGAAGGCACTTAGAGCTATAAACTTTCCTCTTAGCACTGCTTTCAATGTGTCCCATAAGTTTGGGTATGTTGTGCCTTCATTTTCATTGAGTTCTAAGAAGACTTTAATTTCTTTTTTTATTTCTTCCCTGACCCAGAGGTCATTGAGGAGAGAGTTGTTCAGTTTCCACGTTTTTGGAAGCACTCTGTTGTTTTTGTTACTGTTGAAGCCTAGCTTTATTCCATGATGGTCTGATAAGTTACAAGGAGTGATTTCAATTTTCCTGTATCTGTTGAGGCTTGCTTTGTGACCGACTATATGGTCGATTTTGGAGAAGGTTCCGTGAGGTGCCGAGAAGAAAGTGTATTCTTTTGTTTTGGGGTGAAATGTTCTGTAGATATCAATTAGGTCCATTTGATTCATGACATCTGTGAGGTTCATTATTTCTCTGTTTGGTTTCTGCATTGTTGATCTGTCCAGTGGTGAGAGTGGTGTGTTGAAGTCTCCCACTATTAATGTGTGAGGTTCAATGTGGGATTTGAGCTTCAGTAGTGTTTCTTTAATGAATGTGGGTGGTCTTACATTTGGGGCATAGATGTTTAATATTGAAATTTCATCTTGGTGGATTTTTCCTTTGATGAGTATATAGTGTTCTTCCCCATCTCTTTTGATTAATGTTGGTTGAAAATCCAATTTGTTGCATACTAGAATTGCTACTCCAGCTTTTTTCTTGGGTCCATTTGCTTGGTATATCTTTTTCCAGCCCTTTACTTGGAGATAATGTCTATCTTTTTTGCTGAGGTGCGTTTCTTGTAAGCAGCAGAATGCGGGATTCTGTTTTTGCATCCATTCTGCTAGTCTGTGTCTTTTTATTGGGGAATTGAGTCCATTGATGTTGAGAGATATTAATGACCAGTGATTGTTACTTCCTGCCATCTTGATGTTGGTAGAAATAGTGTGTGAGTGAGCTTCTTTCCTTTCGTTTTTGCTGCAGGCATGCTATTTGCTTCCTGTGCTTTCTTGTGTGTAGTTAACCTCTTTGGGTTGAAGTTTTCCTTCTAACATCTTCTGTAGAGCTGGATTTGTGTATAGATATTGTTTGAATTTAGCTTTGTCATGGAATATCTTGTTTTCTCCATCTATGTTGATTGACAATTTTGCAGGGAATAGTAGTCTGGCCTGGCATTTGTGGTTTTTTAGGGTCTGCAAGATGTCTGTCCAGGCCCTTCTGGCTTTTAGAGTCTCTGAAGAAAAGTCAGGTGTGATTCTGATAGGTTTGCCATTATATGTTACTTGACCCTTTTCCCTAGCAGCTCTTAAAATTCTTTTTTTGTTCTGTACATTTAGTGTTTTGATTATTATGTGGCGTGAAGATTTTCTTTTCTGGTCTAATCTATTTGGGGTTCTTTAAGCTTCTTGTACAGTTATAGGCATCTCTTTTTTTAGATTTGGGAAATTCTCTTCAATGCTTTTGTTGAAGATATTTTCTGGTCCATGGAGGTGGGACTCTTCTCTTTCTTCTATTTCTATTATTCTGAGATTCCGTCTTTTCATTGTGTCCTTGGTTTCCTGAAGGTTTTGTGTCAGGACTTTTTTAGATTTGACATTTTCTTTGACAGATGTATCCATTTCTTCAGTTTTATCCTCTGAGCCTGAAATTCTTTCTTCCATCTCTTGTATTCTGTTGGTGATGCTAGTGTCTGTAGTTCCGATTCTTTTCTTAAGGTTCTATGGATGTCTCAGATTGGATTTTCTTCATTGCTTCAACTTCCCTTTTCAGGTCTTCCATTCCTTTAAGTGCTTTATTCATTTCTATCACCTCCTTTGCAGTACTTTGTTGTTGCTCTCTGAGGTATTTGATTTCCTCCCTTAGGCCTTCTATTATTAATATAAGCATAGGATTAAGGTCATTTTCCTTTGCTTCAATTGGGTTCAGCTGTCCAGAGTTGTCTGTAGCATTATTGCTAGGATCTGGAGACATCCTATTGTTTTGGCTTTTTTTTTTACCATATTCTTGCGCTGACCTTTTGTCATCAGATGGACCCAGGTGTTATCTGTTTGTTTCTTTTGTTACCTGACCTTGGTGCTCAGGAAAACTCCCTGCCCTGGGGGTTGGCTGATCCTGAGATCCTGGTGTTTACCTCCAGATGGCGGCCAGATTCCTGTAATAGACTGGCTCTCGGAGAGGAGGGTGGCTGCTGCTCTCCTCAACTGCTTGTGACCCAATTGGACCAATATAGAGGGGATTGGAGTGGGGAGAGGACTAGCCTCTGAGGACCTGGGAGCTGACAGGTCTCCTCAGAAAAGCAGGTAGAGCTGTGGTTGGGTCTGTGTTCTCCTCTCACTGACCCAGTTGTTCTGGCTCCCCAGCTGGGCTGACTATGCAGGCAGGGAGCTCCACCCACAACAGATGCCGGCCTCAGTGCGCCTGTTGCTGACTGCCTCAGATGCTTGGGTGCTAGGGTGAGTGACCCACCCACCCCAGTATTTGTGGAGAACACACTGTCCCGGGCTCTGTTTGCAGGCAGTCTTGGCTCCTAATTGCTTTGCTGTGACTGGGTTAGGTCTCTGCCTCTCCACTACAGTGCACACTGTGCCACCATGTTGGAAACTCCGGAAAAAAATAATCTCACTTACCTTTGCTCTTGTGGTGCGGCTCGAGTGCAGGCTGGATATCAGGCAGACAGGCGGGGCCGCAGGTCTGTGGCTAGAGCCGTGGGCTGGATCCGCTCCTGGGCTAGATCTCTAGCTAGAGCTCCTCTCCACACCGGTGAAGGAGCTGGCTGATCTCAGGGTTGTGTTCCCGGGAACTGCATGGGCTGTTTTACCTGGTGACCGGTCTCAGTGTTCGCTGTGGGAATTCAGACACCGTCTGTGTTTCACTGTAGGCTAGGGGACCTCACATTCACTCCACAATGACTAATCTCATTCACCTACTACTCAGATGCACTGCTCTATGGTCGGCGCCATCTTGGATCTCTCCAGAGCTTCTCATTTTTAATCCACGAATCTGATGTTGGGCACTTCTAGACATTGGATAATGTAAATAGTGATGCAGTAGATTGTTCGTACATGCCTGTATGCCACCATTCCCATCTCATTGCCTTTGCCTGTGTACACATGAGTGAATTCCATGATCATGAGGTTGTTCCTTCTATCGTCAATCTGTAATGGCTACTCTAATTTACCTTTGCTCCAATAGAGCATAAGAGACCTCCCCCCATGAATGAATGCTTTCGTCACTACTTTTCAATCTTTCTTCTTTCTCCTATGACTGGATAATTTTGAGTAGGCTCTGTTTATGACTCCTTCATTGGCTCTATCCAGTCTGCAGTAGAATCTCTGTTACACTCATTATTTTGCTCACTGCTTCAGAACTACCATCATTTCCTCATACCAGAGTTTCATTGCCTTTATTAACACCATTTTGTTCATGTGTTGTTTTTCTGATTTGTTTGACTTTCCTAGTTATAATTACTTATAGCTCATTGAGCTTTCTGAAGATGACAATATCCAGTCTTGTCACTCAACACACAGTTCTTCATTACACCAAAGTTGTTACTTAAATGTTACTTTATGCATTTGGTGGCATCATAGTTGGGTAGAATCTCTCATTGCTCTCTCAGATCTGAAGCAGTCACCTTATAGGACTGTCTTAATAACTTCTTTTTGGAGGGACATCTTCACCAGTTAGTCAGGGGAATGATTCTGGAGCTATTCAGCATTTAACATGTGGACATACAACTTTGCTACTTGTGGCAGGTGTACACAAATTCTTAGGGTTTTATGTTTTTTCCCAGCACATGGAAGTAGGGCAGGTTGAGAGCTGTTTGTTTTCTTAGGGCAGTTCCTCATATATTCATTCTTGTGTATTCTCATCCTACAAAGACATACTGACTCTTTGTGAGGATATAAGTCTTCTCTGTAGGCATGCCCTAAGGAACCCACAAAGGGAAAGAGTAATTGAGGCAAGCAACATATCCAGACCCTATATACTGTTTAAAAGAATTTAATGGAGGCCCCACAGCATGGAGGGTCTGAACTTTCGCCTGTCTTTGCTGCTTCTAGCCTCACTGAAGACCTCAATAATTAAGGGACAATAAGAAGGATATTGTACTACAATAGTTGTACCTCTTATGTGGCCTTTTGCAGGAGTGGAGGAGCCAGGAACTCATATATGTCACTTCCCTTCTCCCTCTTCATCCTGAATGTGTAGCAGGGAAGGGTAACCAATGGAGAGTTGCCTGTTAGTATCACAAGGAGGGTTTCTTCCCTTCCAGAGTCTATACTCATGTGACAGTAGAAGTCCATTCCTGTCTGTGTTTGCCAAATGACCAGCACCGTGTGCTTTCTTCCTCTTAGGATGAACCCAGCTCTGGGATGGACCCCTGCTCTAAGCGGCACCTGTGGCAAACAATAACGCAGGAGGTTCGGGATGGCTGTGCTGCAGTGCTAACCTCTCACAGGTGAACTGTCCACTATAGAAATAATTTATTAATTATTTATCAGTATTTATATTATAGCTAATGGGTCAGCAGTGTTAATGCTTAACATGCCATTATAAATAAATGTAGCGATACCTGATGGATCTTAACAAGACTTAGACGGGATTGTGAAATCTTAGTCCATATAAGCTAACTTTTAATTGTATTCCCCAAATAAGACCCCATATAATATACTTATGTCCCCTTGGCTATTATTCTTCATGCTATACTGATGTTCCATGCCACATGAAATAATGTTCTTCTTCTGTCCATCTCACTGTGTGTCTCCTTCTTCCACCTCCAAGCTTCTTTTTCCCGTGATGCTCTCTGCTCTTCCAGAGCCTGCCAACCTTTTCCCCACCTACCTCTCTGTCTACTCAATTTCAGGCCCCAGCATTTTATTAAAGCCAGTCAGAGACAATGGTTAGCAAGCAAAGTAGCAGACAACAAGCAGGCATCTGAGAGCAATTAATTAACATTTAGAATACATAACAGATCATTGCATCAGTTCACACTCATTGCCAGTTTCTGGTCAGGCTTGGTAGTAATGAGGTCACCCAGAGAATGGTACATCCGTAACTTTGTTAGTCATTAGTGCCAGGAGCCCTCTGGGAAGCTGAAGCAGAATGGTTATGCCAGGTGGCCAATGCCTACAGAGGAACAGTTTGAACTGGAACCTTCTTGTGACCTGTGTTCATAGATCCATCTTAGCTTTGATTAACTGCTTAGGTGAGAGCTGGACTCTGCTTTTCTTAAGGATCCCCAACTGCTTTCCACCCAGACCAGCCCCCCATTCCCACCTGTAAATCATCAGAAATGTGTGCCCAACCTGTTACTAGATCTCTTTACAGAATTAATTTTGTACTTAGAATTCTCCACCACAGTCCCCCTCTCAGCTTAATGAAACACTTATGTGCCATGCAGCAATACATATGTATATTTCATGAGACCATTACATGGAGAGCAAGAACATTTGGCTAATGACACCCCTGAAGATGAAATGAAAAAAAGGTTATAAGTTTCAGCTTGATTTTGTTTCCATGTATAACTAAAATATGCTATGAATAAAGTGCCAACTCTTAAGAACTAAAATATGACTTGAGGATTTCATATCAATAGAATTACATAACATGTATACATTTAAATATATTTATTTATTCAAGTTACATTCCCATCTCTACCCCCTTTCTCCTCCCCATCTGGTCCCATCTTCCATCCTCTTGCCCTTCTACCCCCTCTCCTTCTTCTCAGATGAGGGGAGCCCCACAATATTGACTCACCTCAGTTCATCGAGTTGCATGAGGGCTAAGAGCTTCCTCTTGCACTGGGGCCTGACAAGACGACCCAGCTAGAGTAAGGTGCTCCACTAACAGGCAACAGAGTCCATGTCAGAGACAGCCCCCCCCCCCCACTCCACTTGCTAAGGGATCTGAATGAAAAGCACATTGCCTGTCATCTATGTATGTGTAGGGGCCTAGGTCCAGTCTATATATGATTTTTTTTATTTCTGTCTCTGTAAGCCTCTAGGGGTCTAGTATGTGATTATGTTGGTCTTCATGTGGATTTCTTGTCCCCTCCAGATCCCTCTATTCATCCTCGTTTGGGTCTGTGGGTTGTAGGATGTACACATTTTTATCTGATCACTTTTATTTATGCAGCACACAAAGCTTACCCAGATTAAAGCATTTGTGTCAGTAATTCCTTCCTTATCCTTGCTGAATACTTTAAGAAATAGGGCTGACACTATGGCTCAATAGGCAAAAGCACTTGCCGTGCACGTCTGAGGACCCAGGTTTGATTCCTCCAACCTACAGTTGAAGGAGAGAAACAACTCCTAAAAGCTGTCTTCTGACCTTCGTAAATATGCCGTAAGCATTCACATGCCCATAGTAACACACAGACAACAGCAACAGCAGCAGCAGCAACAATAACAACAACAACACACACACAGATAGTAAAAAAAATAAATAAATGGGAAGAAATTACCCGTGCACCCACACCCATAACATGTGGATACATTTATCAACACGTGTCTAGAGTGGGACATTAGAGTGTGAGTAAACCCTCAGAGACACAAAATATCATTATCTGAATCCATGCTTGTAGTACCCTTCTTCTTGGTGTTGGGCATCCCCATGGCTTTGGAAAACTATACAGTCTGAAGCTCCATTCTTAGCTTCATACATTGCCTGAAAAGTTCCCCAAGTTCCTCTAATCCTTTGCCTGACCTCTGGCAGTCAGACAGCTTACTGCCCGTATAGTGATGCCTCTTGCAGAAGTCGCACAACTGGAATCCCAACAAAGGCTTTCAAGGCTGCCTTCTTTCCTTATTTCCCTCACGTTTTCTTCTGGTTTGCAAGCCTGTTGCCTTTCAACAGTGACAAATATTCTATTGTCTGGCTGGGCCGGAGTTTATTTATCTGCTCACATACTGACAGATGCTTTGATTACTGACAAGTTTGGGTAATTACGAGTAAAGCTGTTATAAACATCCATGTGTGGGTTTTTATGTGGATATATGTCAGACCTTTTGAGTAAATGCCAAGTGGCTTTGATTGTTGGTCTGTGCAGTGAGCTCATGTTTGACTTGTGAAGAAACCCTTTTTTTCCTCTGGTGGTCATATAAATTGAACCTAGAGACTCACACATACTAGGCAAGTGGTTACCACTGAGCTGTAACCCTGGCCCTCATTTACCTATTATTTTGAGGCAAGTACTCAAAGTTGCCAAGGTTGGCCTTCAATTTCCTTCCTCATTCAGTATGCAGTGTGGCTTAAAATTATATTCTTCCTGTCTTAGCCTCCCAAGAGATTGGGGCTATAGACCTTTACCACAAGGCCCATAGTATCATCTCTGTCTTGTTATATTTTTATGAACTTATATTTATGCTATATTATTTAGTTAGAAGAGGTTATATATCATGAGTATTGTTAGATCCTGTGTTCAAGGCTCTTGTTAGATATATGATTTCAAATGCTTTCTCTTGGTCTGTGTCTGTTTTTGGAAATATGGAATATTTAAAGTTTTGACTAATTTTATCAGCTCTCTTTTTTTTTGTGGCTTGTACTTCAAAATGATAGCCAAGAACTTTTTGCCCTCAATTCATGAGAATATTTGTCCTAAGACAGGTTAATACTGTTAGGTCTTAATAAGCTTTGTTATATTTAAAGCTATTTTATGTATAGTACAAGGAAAGAGTCTCGACTCACATTTATGCATGTGGATATCCAACTGTTTCCGAACGGTTTTAGTGGGAAAAACTACTCATTTTCCATTGCATTACTGGAGGAGTACTGTGGGAAATTGGCTGACTGTGATGGGCAGTGTTCCTCTTCCTTGTTGGGATGTGCCCCTGCACTCAGCATACAGCACTGTCCCAATGAAAGGGCTTTTAAGGAGGCTCTGCCAACAAGGATGTCACATCTCAAGCTTCTTTCTTCTCCTACTGAAGTTTTCTTTCATTCAAAAATGTTTCCTAGTCTCCTCTGTGATTGACTCCTGATACATGGTGTATACAGGAATTTTTTTCTTTAATTTATTTATTCGCTTTACATCCCAAACATAGTTTCCTCCCTACTCTCCTCCCAGTCCTACGCTCCTACCCTGTAACTCCATTCCTCTCTCCCTAAAGAAGGGACTTTCTCCCACAAACCTATCTCCAGCACTTCATGTCACATCAGAATTAATTGCATCCTCTTCCACTGAAGCCAGACAGTGCAACCCAGCTAGGGGAAAGTTACCCAACGGTAGGCAACATAGTTCATGTCAGGGACAGCCCCTGCTCCACTTGCTAGTGGACCCACATAAAGACCAATCTTTCCCTCAGCTCCATAAGTGTAGGGAGCCTGGGTCCAGTCCATGCATGCTCTTTGGTTTGTGGTTCAATCTCTGTGACACCCCCAGGGTCTAGGTTAGTTGCCTCTGTTGGTCTTCTTGTGTAGTTCTTGTCCCCTTTCTGTGCCTCTAGCCCTCCCCCAACACCTACAAGACTCCCAGGTCTCTTTCCATTGTTTGGCTGTGGGTCTCAACATCTGTTTCAATCCTTTGCTGGATGGAGCTTCTCAGAGGACAGTTATGCTACACTACTGTCTGCAAGCATAATGGAGTATAATTTCTTTAATTTTTAATATTTTTGGAAATTTTCCTAGTTTCTTTTTGTTGTTTCTTTGTAATATAACTCTGTTAGGCTTGAAAAGGGGTTCTTTGTGATTTCTATAATTTTAAATGTACTAGAAAGCCCTTAGATTACCTATAACAGGGATTATATATTATTATGTATTATAATATACATTATATTTTATAATTTATTATATAAATGGATTGTATATTGTTTTAAAGGCATTATTTCATATAATATTTTTATTGAAGAATGGACATGTTAGATGACATTGCATCTCTGAACATTGAAAATAAATTTACAATTATTGTCATATTTTGATTTAATATTTGTTCATTTTGTTTCATTTTCTTTCCCTCCAATTTCTTCCAAGATTGGATAATTTCTATTGATCTCCAAGTCATCTGATTCTTCCCTCTCCAATCTTGAAAGTGGGTGTAGGTTTGTGTTGAGTTCTTCGGCTCATCTCCTGGCCTGCTCTCTTATGCCCTGAGTGGTCTGTTGGTGAAGCTGGGCAGGGAGCTAGTGGTCTACAGCTGTGGGCCACAGACTATCATCTCCCCACTGTGCAGTGACTTTTTGGCATCCTCCTCCCAGGGTTACATGCCTACTTGTCTTTGGCCTGTTCCTGGAGTTCTGAAATGGCTCTTAAATATGTCCAGCCTTGTAGTTGGCTTGTGGACAATTATATGATAATTTCCTCACTCTGATGTAGCTAGAAGAACCACACTCGAGTTTTTATTTTTATTCTGTTTCTCTGCTCAAAGGAGAAATTTGCTGAAACAAGTAAATTTGACGGTTATTTGACTTTATGATAATGTGTTTATTTTCTCGCTTTAGACAGTCATATTACTCTGGAGCTTTAGCAATTTCACAATGATATACTGACTCTGCTTACATCGGTTGCTGGCACAGGCGTGGGGCTTGATGTCCAACCACAAGTCCTTAGATGGGCAAAGTGATATAATGACAAAAATTCTTTTTACTTCCCATAATATATATATATATATGCGATTATTATTAACAATTCTCTCAAAAAGACCACATTTTATTGAGCTGACTCTCCTAAATTCTCCTATTCATTTGCTTTCCCATCAATATTATGCATTTGCATATATACGGATTGATTTCTCCCTATTCATACAATATAAAGATGTGAATGACTCAGTGTGAATGGCGATGAGGGAGGCCTGCATGATTCTGTGGTTTTAATCCAATGCTTTTCTCTATGTTTTCTGTAACACACAGCATCTTGGGGAAACATGGGGCATAAAATGGAGAGTAGGAGGATTCGGAACCAGTCCATCCTGGGAAGGACATTCAGCTTTATCCTCACACATCCAATGTTGATGCCGAAGTTCCAGTGCAGGGCTTTAAATCACAATCTCACCTCATCACATATCCGCCAGGGAAGATACTCCCTGCTCACCTTTTTTTATGTAAATGAATTTTGGTTGACTTTACTGTTACCCCATTTCAGGCTTTTATAATCTTCTTCCTATAAAAGATAATCAGATTAAGTTATCCTTCCTAAGCTCTGGGCTCAGATTTTGTTGTACCCACATGTTCATGGGTCCAACATGTGATCCAATACATTTAGACCTACTACATCATTCACTTTGAGGTTGGAAATCATGCCGATAATGATGTAGAACTTCATTTGTCCAAAGTACATTTATGAAAGCAGTGTAGAAATGACTTCATGTTCTTCCCACAACACAATCAGAAACATGTCAAACTCATGTTAAAGTCAAACTGGGATTCAGTGTTAAGCTTTGCTTACACTGTCAAATTTCTGTAAATGACTTTTGATCAGTGCGGCTTTAATAGGCACAGAATCACAGATGTTCTAGTGTGAGACACTTAAGCAGGACTCTCTAGAGATGTCTGTGGGGTGCTCAGTGTGAACTGGCTTTTCTGTGTGACTGTCTATCTACGTAATAAACTTTCTATTTTGCATTACTCTGATTCACCTGAAAGTCCTTTTGTGATATAGTCAAGGAAACAGCAGACCCAAGTTGAGATCTCTACAGAGCAGGGACTTCCTTAGGTTCCCAGCAGCAGTCCTCTTTAGTGGTATCATAAATGAGTGGTTATAAAACTCGCAGTTTGCAATCTCAGTTCCTAGAATAGAAATCATTGCCAAATATAATTTTCAAAATGTATGGCATTCTAACTCCACTGTCTGATTATATGATGACCTGTTTTGAATTTCTGAGAAAATGTCTGTACCCAACTGGGCATTTTATTGAATTGCCAACTCACTATTTTCATTTGAAATGGAGTAAAGGGGAAAGGACATTTGACTTACAACACAGAACTAGGGACTGGACTGAAACTTCAAATTAATTAATTATTGTAGTTATTAGTAAATATAAACTGTAAGATTAGGCCGGTGGAGCAGCCAGTGGCTTGGCAGAGGAGCGGGCAGCCTGGCCTACGTGCCTGAACTGATTGCTTGATTTGTCCTGGGGAAAGAGCCCCAGGACCAAGGGTAGTCTACACCACCTGTGACCTAAACACTGTTAACTAATATAAGTTGTTATATTAGGCCAGTATAATTACCAGCAGCTTGGCAGGAGATTAGCCTGGGCTCAAGGGGAGTCCGGAAGTCTGGAAGTCCAGTGGCCCGGGACTGCTTGGGCCATAAGAGGGCCTATAAGCCAACACAGTCTTTTCCCCAATAATTAAATACACCAAGACCTTTTAATATTATAATACTTAGCCCTTAGCTGGGTAGACTCTCAATTAGCTACTCTAATTAACCCGGATCACCTAATCCCAAACCACCATGTGCCTGTGATTACCTTCTAGCATTCTCCAGACGTGTGTCTCCTTCTGTGACTCCTGGTGGAAAGAGAGAGAATCTCTGTGTGTGCCCAGGGTTCCTGTCTAATCTCAGCAAGTCCCATCTTCCTATACTCTTTCTGCTCAGCTAATTGGCCATAAGCAACTTTTATTAACCAATCCAGAGAATGCCTCAGAAGGGGCAGCAACCAGATCTCAGCATTGAATTCAACCTATAAGAAACAATGATATTAGACCTTCCTTCAACACTGGACAGCTCATGATCTGTTTATTTGATTTTTTGCTGTTGTTTTTGATTGTTTAGTAACTGTAGTTTGCTAAATTGGATTTTTATTTTTATTAATTTTTTGAGAATTTCACACAATGGATTTGATCATTTTCATCTTTCAGCTCCTCCCCAAAACCTCTCTCTCACCTTCCTTACCTATCCAACTTTGTGTCTTCAACCTTCTTTAATTCAGAAAGTTCAGTTTGTCCTGTTTATGTAATTTTGAGGGTCTGCTCACCAACTGAAGCACAGTTGACTTACGCAGGGCCATACCATTAAAGGAAATCTATTAGCTGGGACTAGGACTTCATGCCCACCCTCCCCTCCATGCTGGGATTTTGTGTGGCTTGGGCTTTCACAGGTTTTTCTACATGCCGTCATAATCACTGTGAGTTCATATGGGCAGCTGCCCTTTTCTGTCTGGAAGATGCTGTTTTCCTTGCAGCCACCCACAGCCTCTGGCTCTTATCATCTTCCCCATCTTCCACAATGATCCCCAAACCTTGGGAGAAAAGGCACAACATAGAGAACTCATTTAATGAAGAATATTCTGCAGTCTCTTTTAAATGCTAGTTCACTATGTTTTGTCTCTTGTTAGAAGTCTGGGATTTTGAATTGTCAACTATACCTAACATCTATCTCCTCTATAGTTTCTTCCATATTGTTACATTTAGAAAGTGCATCTCCATATGCAATCACTTCTGTATTTCTACTACCTACCTACAGTATATTATTCTGGGACTCTTTTGTTCTAATGCCACTTCTCTGGTATGAATTTAGTGTGCTTCCTCTTTGTGACTCATCAATGTAACAGTCTCTTCTAGTGCTGTCTTCCCTCACAACTTTTTCTATATTTTCCTTCTCCTAAGTAATCTTAAAGTGTTCAGTATTGATTGCTGATTGCATTTGATTTGCATCATATTACATCTGTGTATTATAATTTATGACACATAATTATAATAATTATGAATTATACATCCTTATAATGACATACTGAATGTTAAAATAATCTTATAATTTAAATCATAGTTATAAGTTAAAGGTTTATTTCTAGTATTTTATATTATTTTTACTTGGTGTTATAATATAATTTTTAAAAAAATTGTGAAGTTTTTGCTTTAATGAAATTTTATTCTTTTAAATTTTTATTCATTTTTTATTAAAATAGACTTACATCATTTATCATCTTTCCTGTACAGTTCCTCCTAGATAGTCTTCCTCTAATCCCTCTCATGTCACCTCCCACTCTCAAATTGATAGCCTGTTTTTCTTTAGTTATTATTGATGTATTCATATATATTATGCATATGTCTGCACAAATATTCAAATATAACCTAACGAGTCCATCTTGTTTGTGTGTATATGGTTTTTGGCTGACCCTTTATATTGGATGACAATAAAGGAATTCATTATATAATATTCATTCTCAAATTATAAGTTTCCTGTTTTTGAAATATTCACCCTTTTCCTTGTTTTATTGATTCAAGATTTCATTTCTGCTTGTCAATAAATTTATGCAATTGTCATTGTTAGAAAATCACATACTTGTTAATATCTCTTGTATGTTCATATATTTTGTATTTTTGAGGATTGCTAAATAATCCTTTCATGTATTTTTTATTACTGATTATTCTTCCAGGAACATAGATATGTTAACAATTTCATGGTGTTATTGGCTACCTAAATAAAATCTTAGGATTTAAAAAAAATGTTTATTACTTCAAGTTACATCTCCATCACAGTCCCCTCCCTCCACCTCTTCTAGTCCCACCCTTCCACCCTGTCCACCTTCTCCCAGAAATCATAATTCTTTTTTAATTAGGTGACAATTATGAAAATTATAAGATATAACATACATTTCCAATGTCCTGCCCATACATATATGGCATCTGATATTAATATTCTATTATCCAACTATCTCCATGGGTTTAAAGTTCTATACCTAACTCAGTTGCCATCCTAACTTGCATTACCAACTTAAAAACATCTTCTTAGACTGAGAACATCCTTTTAATTCCTAAGCAACTTAAAATTTAACTGTGATACTATAATTATCTAGTCTTCAACTACATCAGAGACCTGAGAAGGATAAATATATCTGATTATGCAGGAAATACAGAGCCATCAGCTTCCAAAACTGAGAAATGACAGACAACTGACTGCCTGGACAGTCTCCAATTTCTCTCCATACATTAGAGAATTTATCCTCGAACTCTTGGCCAAGTATCTTTGAAAGACATTAATTAATTGTAAAGCAGGAATTATGGAGGACTTGCCTACCTTGTCTTGGCAGAGCTAGGCTGTCGGCTTACCTGCTTCCAAGTTTTGTCCTTTTTGGGCAGCATTCTGTCTATAGTTGAAGCAAGAGATTTTTCTTTCCCAGTGACAGGCTTGCCACAAATGCAACAGTGGTTAAGAGCACTGCCTTGTCTTCCAGAGGACTTGAGTTCAATTCCTAGCAACCACATGGCAACTTACAACCATCTGCAATGGAATCTGATTCCTTCTTCTGGTGTGAAGGATAACAAATCACTCAAATACATAAAATAAATCTGAGGGATTTTAAAAATACATGATTTCATTTTCATGAGTGTTCTATAGTAAAAGTTACATAATTTAGACCAATGGTATTTTTTTGTCTCCTCTATATGTCTGAACCTTAAACAGGGCTCATACCTTTAGGGTATGGCTCATTTCTACTTGTTTATTTCCTTGCAGCATGGAAGAGTGCGAGGCTTTGTGTACCAGGCTGGCCATAATGGTGGACGGCAGCTTCAGGTGTCTTGGGCCCCCTCAGCACATCAAGAACAGGTATTGAATCTCTTTATCTGTTTCATTGTTTCCTTCAACTCAGCACATGATGCCCTGTTGCAACAAAGGCACTTTCCAAACTGTTTGGTCCAATTAATTCCTCCTGACATCCAGTAGTGTTTGAAGGTCCTGTGAAGCTTAGGGCCAGTTAAAATAACTATAATTATCAAGTCAAAGACACAGTAATTCCCAGACAGTTTCTTTAAAACATTTTGCTTTCTTTATCCAAGGAGGCAATATGCCCTCATTGTTTTGACAAAAAGAGCAAGGAGAAGATGATTGCAGACTCCAGATAATGTCTAGAGGGAAAACGACCTCCCTGCTCACAGAGTGTTTTACCAAAAGGTGATGCCACTATACACCTTATCCACAGTCAGAGTGTGTCAGATTGACCACTTTACCCCAAAATGTATGCTTAGAGAGGTGTCTGACAACATAGAAGGGTAAAGGGGCCATTGTGGTTCTTCTTTGTTATGGCTGATGAAGCATTAAAGACCTTTTCCTGTGTTCATGGGTCCATTAGATCTCTCCCCCATTAATTATCTCCTCATGTCTTCCTTTCATTTACTCATTGGAAGCTTAATTATTTTCTGCTTAGTTTCTGTGAATACTTTGTATCTTATTATAACTCTTGTCTTTTGGAATGACTTGAATGATTTCCCCTTTTCTTTTCTCTTCCCCCCTCCCCTCCTGTGTGTGTGTGTGTGTGTGTGTGTGTGTGTGTGTGTGTGTGTATGTGTGTGTGCATGTATATACATGTGTCTTTGAAGACTGCAAAGGACATTGGATCCCTTGGAGTTACACATTTTGGTGTACCATCTAATGGTGCTAGGATCTAAACACTGATATTTTGTTAGAGTAGTAAGAACTCTTGACTTTTGGGGCATCTCTCAAACTCCATTGAATGATTTTCTAATTTCCTTTAAATTGTTTAAGTGTACCTTTTTAAAAAATTTATTTATTTTTTATTTTTAATATTTATTTATTACTTCAGGTTTCATCTCCATCACAGTGTCCTCTTTCCACCCCTTCCAGTCCCGCCCTTCCACCCTCTACCCCCTATCACTTCCATCACACTCCTCTGGAGTGGAGTATCCCTATATATCAGTCCCCCACCCAAGTTCAGCAGTCATATGAGGGCCAAGAGCCTCCTCATACACTGGGGACCCACAAAGCAGCCCTACTAGGGCAAAGTGTATCATTGATAGGAAACAAAGTCTATGTTCATGTTCCTTTTGGTGGATTGGTTGTAGTATAGTTATCCTGTACTATATGGCTAAAATCTGACTATAAGTGAATAGAAGCCATGTGTATCTTTCTGAGTCTGGATTAGCTCACTCAGTATGAGCTTCTCTAGTTCCATCCATTTGGCTGCAACAGTCTTTTTCCCTCTTTTATTGAAAATAGTTTATTTTATCATACAATATATCCTGATTACACTTTCCCCTTTCTCTATTCCTCCCAGTTCTTCCCTGTTTTCCTCCTATCTGGATCCATTCTCTTTCTGTATATAGAATAATTTAATCTTTTATGTTGATAAATCTCATTTTAAGTTAGTATTTTTAGGTTTGAATTATGCAAGGTTCTTGGAAGGTATATGTGCCTGCTAGGTATGCGTGTCTGCATACATATGTAGTATGTAACTTCCTTTACTTTATGGAAACCATATCATTGAAAGAGCATGGAAGGTCTGGGGGAATGTTTCTAGTAGTTCCAAGTGAGACAGTGTGTTATAGTGAGGTTCCACCATGCTGTTTCTTATGCCAATCATTTGGAAGTTGAACCTGTTGGAAGCTATTGTCACTATGTGCTCTGCTTGCCTTCACTAAGTATAATCAGAGAAAAATAAGACTTCAAGCGCTCTAACCTTTATGAATGCTTATATAATTCTTTGTAGCCTGTTCCTGATTGTCAAGTGATTAATATTCAAGATCAGCAGTTTGGCTCTTGCATCTCTGCTAAGGTTGGCCACAGGTGTTAGGGAGAAGCCCACAGGACGAGCCATCCACTAGCTGAAATCCTCTGCAGTCTTAACAGTGTCTACCCATTCCAAATTTTGGTCCTGATAATTTGAGTTGTATGTTGATGCTAAATTTCTGGTGGATGTTAACTAAAATTTATTCAACAAAACCTGGTTTGTGGTATAGCCTCTAGAATACTGAAGTTAATACAGTTTTTAAGAATGCAGTTCATGTTCTCCTTAAGAACTCAACCTATAAGAAATAAAGATATGAAAATACTATTGCAATAAAAACATATGAGATTGCTCATGGATTTCTATACCTAGTAGTCAGTAACACTATGTGAAATTGATGTGGAAAGGAGAAACTGATGTAGGGACCCTTCCCCTTCTTCTCCATCTTTGGAAATAAAGGGAAGTAAGTATCAGCAACATTCTTCAAGGAGCAAAGAGCTCACTCTTCTCCCTCACCCACCTCCCTGACTCTGTAGGGGCAGATCCCATGAACAGTGACATCTCCCTGCCTCAGTTGATGTCACTGGCTTTCTTGCCCATCCTTTGTTGGTACTTTTTGTCAGTTTCATTATACATAGTGTCCCATGGCTGTCCTGATCATCCCTCCTACAGTGTATGTATGGCTTCTTTCCCTGGGACAAAAGCACAGCCCATATGCACCCAATAATCAGAGGAGGTCCCCTAACAATACATAGCATCTTTATGCTGCTATCTAGACACTGAGTCTCACCCTGTTGCTTGCTCAGATATGCCCTTTCCTTATTGCACAGATTTTAAAATCCTAAAGATCAGGAAGCAACCCCCTTGAAGATATAATGTGTTTACTCAAATTTACCAAAATAGGGTCCACACAGGCCATATGGGAGAGCATGAGTAGCACTCTACAAACAGTTAATAACACTGGAAAACTGTGCACAAGCATTCAATGTTTCTATTGGAAACAGGTGACAGAGTAAATTTAGGCATACAATTAGGCAGACTATGGGGTATGGGGCATACGGTGACCCTAGTTTAAAGGGAAGATGAATGATAGCCCAGTTATGCAGTTCCAATGAGAAGGTGATGAGACAGTGGGCACTGCATCAGTTGGTTTCCTTTGGGAAATGAATTTGTAGGACTTTGCTGTCTTTACAAGCTGGCAACTCCTGGAGGAAAAGTCCATGTAGACTAGTAAGGACCCCAGACATTATAATGTTAGACATCAGAACACACAAAATAAATACAATGCCCTATCCCAGGGTCACTGAAACTGAGGTTCAGGATCATTAATGTAGTGCCATCAATGTCCTACCAGCCCTGGGAAGGTCACAAGTGACAATGTGCAGAGGGAAGCCAGATGCTTGGGCTTTTCTGAGGTCCTGGGATTGCCCCTCCTTTGCTTGATGGAGTTTAATCTTTCTTATAGTAGTGACTGTCATTTCAGCCATTCTGAATGTCATCTATTTGTAACATTTAGAGGTTATGGGGTTGCAGCAATAAAAACTGCAGTTCTGATGTCTGAGCACCCACACTCATCACACTGTGTGTGATGATGACCACTGCATATGGCAAAGGGCCCAGAAGATACAGCAGTAGGGGAACTCCTAACCAAGGGAGTGTGTAAAGAAAGCTCTTATTTTCACCCTGATACTGGTTTTTACCCAAGTTATAATTTAGGAAATGTTATTAGCATGAGGGCTTTCAGCAAAACTGAAGCTGTTTTGCTTTTGATATTTCATAATTTCCTTAGCAAATAGTCTGGAGTTTGCCTATCAGCCTATGACCATGTTGCTGCTCACAGTTTGGTAGAACCAGACCTGCATATCCCAGCATGCCAGATGACATCACATAGGCTCATGGGATATGTACCTTAGAGAACCTACACACTGTGGCAATCTGAGTAGGAAGAGAACTTTAAGTATGAAGAATTTGGGTGTCTCTTAGACCTTTAAGTATAGAAAAACTTGTCTCTAGGTACGATACCATTAGGAAGCGTTACCTTTAATTTTGTATCAATATACAAAGATCTATTCAAATGTGGCTAAATATACTCTTAATTTTGTATCAATATACAAAGATCAATGCCTATGCGGCCCAATACAATCTTAATATTGCATCCATATACAAGGGTCAATACCATTGTGGCCAACTATAATCTTAATTTTGTATCAATATGCAAATATCAATACCGATGTAGACCAATACAATCTTATTTTTGCACAATAAACAATGGTCAATACCACTTTAGCCAAATATACTACTAATTTTGTATCAATATACAAAGGTATAAGGGCATATTCAATAATCTGACCCTTCTTCTTGGTCCTTCCTGTGCTATGTCTATGTCTCAATTTTTCTCAAGTCGTGCATTCCTACATAGGAGATAAAGAAGGATACAGAAAAGGGAAAGAAGGAATACCCTGGTTCTAACCTCCAAAGCCCATTAAACAGGACCATTTAACAACTTGTAATCTCTTCCCCTCTATAACAGAGTTTTCAGTTGTCCTTCAAATAACCAAAAAAAAGGGGGGGGCGGAGAAACACCCTGCCCACCCTCTGGGTATGGGACGTCGCTCTCTTAAAATGACTTCCTGCTGATTTGGGTCGTAGTAAACCTGTTTAGGGCCCAAACCAAAATGGAAAAATGGTTAAAAAATGTTAATACAATCCTTTTATGTTCAGTCCTTCTGTTCTCAGCTGTTTAGATGTCCTAAGGAGTTTGTAGGCAGAAGCTGAACTTCCAGGCTTTACTGAGGTTCTGGCTGGGGCATTGGTAGAGCTGAACGGTCTTAGTGATATTGAGTTGTTGTGGTTGTAGGCTTTTGATGGAGACAGCTATTGAGGGAGTCTGTCAGGCTGAATCATCTGGGTCACTCGTCTTCTTTTGGTGTCTGATTCTGATTTCTGCTGAGGTTTCCGTTGTCCAGTTGTCCCTGGGTTCCTTGAATGGATGCTTTGATTCTCCTGGAAAGATAAGAACAGAGCCCTGCCCTAATCCTCACTCAGGGACAAATCACCCTCTTTTTTTTTTTGGTGGGGGGCGGGGGGTAGGTAATATTTCTCCTGAAGCAAATTTGGTTTTTGACAATATATAAAGTGTTATCTTTCAATCTGGTTTAAAGAAGAAATTATTTTGTTATTTTGGAGCTAAACCAGCTTTAGTGTATATATTTTGAGATCTCGAAGGACAATTTGTTTGTATTGTGTGGGCCTTTTGTAAGTAGCTTTTAAACTTAGGTCCTTCCAAATCCTATGTGTGTGTCTCTGCATTCCTAATGGTATCGTACCTAGAGATACTTAAAAATTAAATGTGAAGCTCTGACCTCTTGATACCAACCCTCTTAAACTGTTGAGGATGGTTAAGAAAAACAAACTCCTAGTCATGCATGCATGTCACCTTGTTAGCTACTATGACAGTCTATCACAGATATTCTCTAAGCTACTCAGTAATCAAGTTGTTAAGAGACAAGCAACATTTGCTTATCTAAATACAAGAGATAGATATGGCATCTTCAAAAACCCCAAGAGATCTGCAGAATATGGCATTCAAAGATGTGCTCTTAAATTAAGATTTTTTTTTTGATATCGTGACATATCAGCTCCTTACAGCACCCCCTATTCTACTCCAAGTAGAAGAAAAGCATCGAAGAATCTCCAGTGTGAGATGGTTGAATTAGTGGCAAGCCTATCTCTTGGCATGTAAAAACTCCTTGCTTCAACTGCAGACAGACTGCTGTCCAAAAAGGACAAAACTTGGTAGCAGGGAAGTAGACAGCCTAGCTCTGCCAAGACAGGGTAGGTTAGTCCTTCATAATCCCTGCTCTACAATAAATGTCTGTCAGAGAAACAGGACCAAAAGGCTGAAGACTGATGCTGGAATGTATGGAGAGAAAATGGGAACTGTCCAGGTAGTCACTGGTTTGTCATTTCTTAGTATTGGAAGCTGCAGGCCCTGCACTTCCTATATAATCAGATATATTTATCCTTCTCAGGTCTCTGAGGTGGTTGAAGAATAGACAGCTTGAGTCTCATAGCTAAATTTTGAGTTGTTTAGGAATCAAGAGAGTGTTCTAGATCTAAGAAGATGGTTATAATAGTGATGCAAGTTAGTATGAAAGCTAAGTCAGTTATAGAACTTTAAACTCATGGAGATGGTTAGAAGGTAGAAGGTTAAAGTCAGGGGCCAAATATGTATGAACTGGACATTGGGAAGGTATACTGGGCCATTTAACTCTCATAAATGTGGCATATTTAATTCTGCTGTTTTGTATAGAATTTACTGTTATAAGAGAAAGAACCATTTGTTGGATTGAAAAGGGAAGCTGTTATGGGGGGAAGAGGGTGGAAGGGTGGGACAGGAAGGGGGAATAGGGAAGGGTTTGTGACTGAGATGTATCTTGAAGAAAAAAAATAAAGTACTTATATAAAAAAAGAAAAAAAAAGAAAAACTTGTCAAAAGGAAGATTAAATCTTAGATTGCATTAGTTTAAAAAGTTTGACTGGAGAGTCCTAATAGGAGAGCATGTAGAAAAAGAATTAGATTTCAAAGTTGCAAAGAAAGGAAGTCCTCTGGCAGAATAAACTTAAGATGGTTGTGCTGAATATTCCTGGAACAGCTCTGGGCTTTGGGCCCTTCACTAGGTTTGCTCAAATGGCATTGTTTTCTTCGTGGATCAAATGATTCCAGTTTGTGTGAAGCTATCTTGTGCACAGGAGATGCTTCACAGGTTCCACAACCCATGCAGCAGTCCCACCCAACTGTAACAAGGAAAAACGTTGACAGATGTCTCCCAGGGGGCTGCCTCAGGCTGACCTTGGCCATATCGGCTGCCACTGTTTTCAACATTCTAATGAAACATACAGATTTAGATGCATTGGATTGGGAGGATAAGGACTTAGATTTCCAGAAGTGGATTGTGGAAGTGGTTCTTGCCCTTCCTTAACTGAGAGGAAAGGGGATCATGTCTGAATAGATGGGCTTTTATCACAAGTTTATCTTTTGTGCTGTAGGTTAACCTTCCTTTGCAGAGTCTCCAGAGTCCACATGAGAAGTGTACCTTTTCTCCTTTTAGACCCGGTGTAGTCACTGTGTCTGATTTAAGGACACAACCTGATGTCAAGTGACTGATAGATTTGGACACTCTCTTAGGGTTTCTTGAAGCATCCTTCCATGCTCTTTTAAATCCACCTTGGGCCTGTTCTGACTTGCACTCTCTTGTGGACCACCCCTCACCAGTGAGTACTCAGTCGTTCCAAGTTCCATCACAGATGGCCAGGGCCATTCTCCTTCCCCCACTTCTCTGGCCTTGCTGATACCCATCACTTTCCCCTGGTGACTTTGCCTCTCGTGGTAGTGTTGGTCTCATTTTCACCTTTGATATACGATTACCTCTCCCTTCCAAGTGACCTGCTTGATCAGGTTTAAGTTCTTTGAATCTTCCCTATTACAGCTTGCTGCTGGCATATTCATGGAGAACACAGGCTTTTCTTTTGCTCTGTCCCGGCATTACTTTGTGCCCAGCATCCATGGTATTTGACGACAATGACAGCCTATGATAGAAGACTTGATTTAGAAATATATAGGAGAGCTTTGCCAAGAGAAACATACATGGTTCTAAAATGCTTAAGCTTTGGTTCATTAGCATGGTTAAGTAGTCATGGAAATCACCCTTCCCCTATTTCCTAAATATTTCTGTTGTGCTTTATTCTTACCCTCTAAACATACATGCTATACTTTTTTAAGTGTCTTCTATGATATGTGTAGGTAGATAAAAATAATGACTTGAACCTTGAAGTTCCAAAACCAAGATTTGTTAAAAATGTTGTTTGTATTGAAGAGCTAAGATCCAACCAAGTTCAAATTTAAAAGTCATATGGTAAACCTGTGTGGTGGTTTGAATGGGACATTTCTGTAGTAACCCTTAATTTAGTTACAACTTTTTAAACCTCTTAAATGTCTTTTTATGGTCAAAATAATGAAAATATCCTTTATATATAGGAAACAAACTTATAAGCTAATATCCAAGAGTGTGTGATCTATGTGGGACTCTGCAGTCTAACTTTCTAAGCTGAGAGTAAGATCTTTTTTCCTTTTATGCCAGTAAGACAAGTATGCCTCTGGTAAATTATCATTTGAAAATTTTATATTTTATTTTTATTATAATTTTTAAGGCTTAGTTGGCCCCCCTTTTTAAAAAATAAATTTGTTTTTTCAAGTTACTTTCAAACATAGTTTCCTCCTTCCCACTAGAAAAAAGCCCAGGGCCAGATGGCCTCAGCGAGGAATTCTACCGGACCTTCAAAGAGGAGCTAACACCAATACTCTTCAAACTCTTTCACCAAATAGAATCTGAAAGAACATTGCCAAACTCATTCTATGAGGCCACAGTCACCCTGATTCCTAAACCACACAAAGACACAACAAAGAAAGAGAACTTCAGACCAATCTCCCTCATGAACATAGATGCAAAAATACTTAATAAAATACTAGCAAACCGAATTCAAGAACACATCAAAAGTATCATACACCATGATCAAGTAGGCTTCATCCCAGGATTTCAGGGATGGTTCAACATACGAAAGTCTATCAACGTAATTCACCATATAAACAAGATGAAGGAAAAAAACCACATGATAATGTCGCTAGATGCAGAAAAAGCATTTGACAAAATTCAACACCCCTTCATGCTAAAAGTTCTGGAGAGAACGGGCATACAAGGACCATACCTAGAAATAATAAAGGCAATATACAGCAAGCCAATGGCCAACATCAAATTAAATGGAGAGAAACTTGAAGCATTTCCTCTAAACTCAGGGACAAGACAAGGACGTCCACTCTCACCATATCTCTTCAATATAGTACTTGAAGTTCTTGCTAGAGAAATAAGACAACTAAAGGAGATCAAAGGGATAAATATTGGAAATGAAGAAGTCAAATTATCCCTATTTGTAGATGATATGATAGTATACATAAGCAACCCCAAACATTTCACCAGAGAACTCTTACAGCTGATAAACACCTTCAGCAAGGTGGCAGGATACAAAATTAATTCAAAAAAATCAGAAACCCACTAGAATTTAGTTCTTTTGGGAAATATTCCCTTTCTTCTCCTTCTCAGGAGACTGGATTCCTGTTAGCCCCTGGTACAAGTCTGTCCCATTTTCTTTATATATATAATTTAATTTTTATTTCTTCAAGTTACATCTCAATCACAATCCCCTCCCTACTCTGTTTTTTTTTTTTTTTTTTTTTAGAGAAGGAAAGGTTAGAGTGTAATGGAAGGATCTTCCTCAGATTTCCTGTCCCCTTGGCTTATTGAGAAAGGAATGCTCATCTGATGAAATTTCAAGAACAAGACTCAGCTATGATGTGGTCCCTTCCCTTGTCCCTTCTTTTACTTTTCCTCATTCTTTCTTCCCTAGGCCATGCAATCTCTCCTTTCTTCTGGTGCCCAGTTTATATGGTTTATTTGGTTGATGTTCATGAGCACTGATTATAGTACAAAGAACTACAATATATGTGCTGATGAAGTAGAGTAATGAACTCATAACAGTGTTTGCCATGTGCCAGCTTTAGTTTAATATATGAAGTGAAGACTCTTTTCCTCACACTGATCCTGTGGAATTATATTATCGCAACTCCCACTTTGTAGGTGCAGAAGAAAGATGAGTCACAGAAGAGTTCACCAACTTTCTTAGGGTCACAAGCCAATAACTAGAAGAGCTGGAGTTTGAGCTGCAGCACTTTGGCTCCATTTGATTTGTGATGTGAAGCCTATAGTGATCCTTACTGCGGTGTGTCTCCTGCCTGGGAGCTAAGGTGCAGTAAGTCCAGAGCTCACAGCTCATCACAGTGTCTTCCTTACTGCAGGAGGACACCCCAGAGCCATACATATGTGAACTCAGGCCTGCTCTTATGGCTGCGTCTTCAGATACGTGTTCATCAGCATCACTTCCTTGTTCATCTGCATATTGATAGGATTTCTGCATCTTCTTTAATTTTTATCAGGACTTCATCCTTCCACTCACTTCTTGTTTCTTGAAGAGAGAGAGGTTATCTATAAGCTAGTCCTTTGAAATGATTTAAAAAAAAGTTATAGACATTCACCATCCTTTCCCACCATCCTTTCCCTCCTTCCTCGTTTTTGAACAATAATTTTTCCTTATATTCAGTGTCTTTCACATTTCAAAATACATATTTTTATGATTTTTTAAATTATGTTTGTGTCTGTCTGTTTATGAGATTGTGCATATGAGTGCAAGTGTCTGCAGAAGATACAGGCTTCAGATTTCCCTAGAACTGACATCAGAGACAGGTGATGTGCACTGCTGACACCGGTGTTGGGAACTGTATTTGGGTCCTCTCAAGGATTAATCCTCACTCTGAACCTCCGGACCATTTTCTCAAGCCTACATATTTTACCTTTTGGATATGGTACAACCTCTTTCCCCCTTGAGACTCCCATCAAGCAGTTTTCTACTTTCCATTATATATTTGGATATTTATTTTACTGTTAAGTTGTGAGACATATTTTTTTTTCAAGTCAACAAAGAGCACTCTGATATAGGCAGATTCATTGACTTGGCCATATCACTTTTGTACATGATCAAAGTCCAATAGCTGGATATTGGCATTGATTATCTGATTTTTGTCTCCACAGTTAGGCTGGATTCTAAACAGCTGCTGTTCTGTTTTTCGTGTCTACATGTAGGCAGCAGACAATAGAGAAAAGCCCTAAGGAAGCATGCGAACAGTGTGTGGCCTCTCGTATTTTCCCATTAAATCTTATCTAGCAACTTGAGTTTGGGTTCTATTAGTTTCTTAGCTATCATGAAGTTTTATGAAATATAGATATGAATCTGCCTACATTGCTTCTTAAGATAAAATTGGATTTCCATGGCTGAGAGGGATGCAAAACAAACAAACAAACATCCCAAACCAAACATGTTGGATAAGCTCCCCCAAATACAGGCCATTTTCCCAATTTCCTCAGTTGAAGGTGAGTTATTAGGTTAAGCAGTCTTAAGACCTATGAATCTTAGAGCTACCATTCATGATCAGTCCCGTGATTCTGAATAGCCCTGAATATTCAAAGTCACCACAATGGAGCATATGGTGTCACATAAGGTGACTAACGAGTTTGCAGCTTTCCAGAAAGTCAGAGCTCATGAGCTTCAAGATCAGTACCATTCTTCTAGTTTCAAAAAGAAAATCCAATACCCTTACAGAAAACTATATTTCTTCTCTATTGTGGAGACTACTTAAGAGTTATCTCATCAGACCCCCTCCCACTGTGTGTGTGTGTGTGTGTGTGTGTGTGTGTGTGTGTGTGTGTGCACGAGTGTGCGTGCTAACCTCTTTGGATACTGATATTTTGTCTTAGGCAGTTAGGGCTTCATTCTCTAATCTGAGAGTTAAACCTTGAGCAGTCCTGACAGTCCTGGTAGCTGCCTTCACTGAGAACATTCATAACACACCTTTAGGGAGCCAGCAACAGCTGCAGGCTGCACCTGCTTCTTTTTCTGGCCTTGGAACTGACTTAAGACTTAAGACTGAGTGTCACAAACAATCCTCTCAGAAATGGAAAACCCAGCATGCTTCTGACTGTGGACTTTACACCCTGAGGTATACTGGGCCAACTCCTCACCTGAGGAAGATGGAAAATGGAGGTTTTTAAATTATAAGTTATAGGAAAGATTTTTTTAAAAAGTAAAGAAAGTCTTTATGAAATTGAGAATTTGCATTGCCTTGAGCTGTCAAACATAAAATCACTGAGACCTGATATCACTGTAAATATGTTTGTTAGCCATTTAACATGAAATTCAGTCTTTTGCAAGGGTGTTGGTGGATTTTTTTTCAAAAGTAGGAAGAATGGTACTGCCCTTTGAGCTCACAAGCTCTGACTGTCTGAGAAGGTGCAAATTAAACTTGACGCCACATGCTCCACTGTGGTGACTTTGATTTAATGCTTCTATAAAACCTTACTATAAACATAAAAGCTCAGATTAAGACTCATCACCAAATAATGAACTGTCTCATTTAAAAGTGAAACAGATCATTCGATCTGTTTATTATGTCAGTTCCCCAGATGGCAACGGAAGTTGCTGTGAGCACATGCGTTGTGCACTAAGATAGAGAGCTGTGCTCTCATACACTATGGAATGCCACGCTCAAGTGTTTTACATTGGTTTAAAATATCATATAATTCAGTTGCTTCAATCAATGCACAATTAACTCTCTTTACTAGAAATAGTTTTATTAAAGAAGAGACACATGGTTTTGTGACCTTAGTGCGTTTTCAAAGCAGCTGGCTCATGCCTTATCTCTTTCTGTTTTCACAACATCATGCCGCATGAACAAAATTAAGATGTTGTAACCTAATCACCTGGGAAGAGATTCACATCCCCATGCCTTTCTCATACTAGGTATTCTGGTGGGATACCTCTATTCTTTGAAATTCAAATTATGAGAAATGTCACCTGGAGTTGTCACTTTACCAAAGGGGAACACACTGCTGATTTTTCCTGAATGGCTTTCATTAAAAATAAGCAGACAGCTTTTCAGCCACAAAGTGGATGGAAAATGAAATGGACAGAGACCTGCTACAGCTTAAATGTATGAAAATTTTGGCTGGGGACTCAGACGCACCGTGGTTCCTCTGAGTTGACAAACACTTGCTAGTCTCCTCTATTAGAGATGATGACATGATTCCTGCTAAAAAACAAAGACTGTAGTATGTCATCAGAGTGCGTCATGGAGATTAAGTGGTGAATGAGGCATGAGCTCTGTCCACATATGGAGTGGACAGAACAATGAAAATGAGAAAGTGAACAAAGGCAAGAATGAACATAAATTTCCCTATAGAAGGGCTAGAATGAGTGGCTTTGTGGGCAAGGAGGCATCTAGATTACATGTACATTAGAGAGAGGCTTGAGAAAATACAGCATGAGTCATGTTCCTAACAGCTTTACCATAAATGGTATACAAGTTGATTAGTATGGCGCTCACTCTAGGATAATGTTTAAATCAATTCTCCAAATGGGAAACTATAATTCTAGGGCTAAAATGGGGAAACAAGTGGAGGCAATGAAAAAGGGGTTGGCCATGAAAAAATAGCTGCCACAGCTATTCCTGTCCTCTAGCTGGATGCTAAACACAATGAACTAAAGTACTGTTGACAAGCATGGACTAGACACTGCTGAGGAGGAAACATCACAACATTACAGCAGTCTGGTCGTGATTAAAGGAAGGCAAGGCCTGGAAACTTGAATGAGGCAGAGACACTGATGTCATTAGAGAAATGGACATGTGAAGGGGAGAGGGATTCTAGGTACTGACATGCTCATTGGCTGGCCTTGGTGAGCTACTGGGATGATTCATAATGAAGAAGGACTATTAAGATTCACTTATGGATTTTTTCTCTTATGGCAGGAGGGGAAAGGCTGGGTGCTAAATTCCTCTTCTTAGCTCATTAGAGCATTGAGCCAGGGCTTACACTGAAGTCAAGTGAGGTCAGAGCCACACCTCTGCAGAGCCATAGGCTAGCCACTAAATGTTTCATATGTGTTAGCCCAGCTAATCCTTATGGTGTGGGCAATTACTGTTATAATAGATAAAACCAGGCCAAAAGAGCAAATCAATTGGCTCAAAACACAGTTGCTATTAAAATAAGAAATTTTGAATATCAGGTTCTTGATTGTGAATATCTTTCCATGCCACTTTTATAATCTTTAAGGACTTTACCTACAGTGAAATATAATATATATGTACATATACATGTGTGTGTGTGTACACATATGTGTGTATGTATAAAGAATATGTAAAGCAACACCTTGCTTTAAACAATGCCATGAGCAGAAATGTGATGATGTCATGACATGCTCTTGTGATATTTCAGACCTGTTGCATTTCCTGAGAAAACAACTTATTTGAACACAGGAATAAATCCTTTTGGGAAATAGCATGATGTAGTGAAATAATTCACAGTAAGATCTTGTATTATTTACTGATTTTATATTCGAAGTATATAAATTTGAAATGGTTAACGTTCTGGAAAAGTGATTATTTTTTATCAAATGAAGACAATGATAAACATTTTATATTAGTTTAAGAATAAATGGGGAAAAACACACTTGCCTTGCTCCAATCGGAGGCAGCAGAGCTTCTATTCTCTCCTGTAAAGTTCTTTCCCAAGAAAAACATGAGTCTCGCCCTTTCAGTAGTCCACTCTCCTTTTCTGCAAGGAAATTTCTGAAACACATTCTACCCATTCACAGAGTAGGAAAACTTGGAGGTGAGCAGAACCACTACCAGAAAAAGACTATGTTTTCCAGGATGCACTGCAGCTTCCTATGACCAAAGAGACCTAAGTGAAGAAATGTAACTTTATTAAGATGACTATACATTTTTCTGTATGAAGCAGCCAGACTCCAGACCTTAAATCTGCAAACATATCCCTGCTATTTTAGGTTATCTGTCACTCACACAAGGACGCAGCAAACTATATATTAAATAGTGTTCCTTTTACCTGTTGTTTCCTGCCTGCGTTCATACACTTGTGGGTACATTTTTACTTTTGTTTACCTTTGTTTAATTTTTGGATAGAGCTTGGTAGGTCACAAATACTCCAAGTATTTGTTGAAGACATGAATGAGTGAATGAATGAATTATCTTCAGCATATGGCAAGTCTTTGCTTAATGAGAATTATTTCTGGGTTTCAATGACTAGACTCTAAACAAGGAATTGATCAGATTCGGCCCTACAAGCAATGGGTTCGATCTAACCAATGAATACCGGGTGTAATGGCTATTCTTGGTTGTCAACCTGACTATATCTGGAATGAACTAAAATCCAGAAATGGAGGGCACATCTGTGACCCAAATATTGAGGCAAGAAGATAACATGTCTTTGATCAAGATCTTGAGGTTGGAAGACACAAGCTTTTGACCCAGATCTTGAGGTAGGATGACACACGCTCTTAATTCAGATCTTGAGTCATACCTTTAATCTGGGCCATACCTTCTGCTGGAGGCCTATATGAGAACAATGGAAGAAGAAAGAGTTCATTCCTTGTTCTTCTGCTTGCCCTTTTTTTTTTTTTTTTTTTTTTTTGCCAGCACATCCATTGCAGCCTACTTCTTCCAGATTCCAGATTATACAGAAGACCAATTGGAATACTCAGCCTCATGGGACTGAGCAATTACTAGATTCTTGAATTTCCATTCACAGCTGCCCATTGTTGGGTTGGTGGGACTCCTGTAACTCATTCCAATAAATTATATATATATATATGTGTGTGTGTGTGTGTGCATGTGTGTGTGTGCATGTATGTGTGTGTGCATATATATGTGTATGAATATGAAACTTATTCATTTCATAAGTTCGGTGACTCTACAGAACCCTAACTAATACACTGGGTATTAGTAATAGTAACAATCAATCTCTTCAGTAAATGCTATTACTTAGATCCCATTATCTGTAGACAGAATGTTGCATGCTTTCTCTCAAAGCAATGTGCTATCCACTCTCACTTGCTGGTTTTATAAACAAGATCATGTCTGTCTGTACACGGCGTCTCCATTATCAGGAACTATCAGGTATGTGATTCAGCCCTAATTGTTACCATGGCCTTGGCAATATTCTGTTGTTACCTTTTTTACTGGAAAGCCAGATTCAGTAGAGATGGATCTTGACCTGCTGTGAATTAATGTGCAATGCAGACAGCAAAACTGCTATTAAAAACTTTGCCCTACACTGGAGGGTTGTGATTCTTGACAGTCAACACACACACACACACACACACACACACACACACACACACACACACA